>SNQJ01S0002558.1:481665-509396 GCA_010110895.2 Picea sitchensis | reverse complement strand
TAAAAGTTAAATTAAAAAGAATTAAAATTATATAAAACAAAATATTAAAAAAAAAAAAATTAACAAACAAAAACTAAACAAAAATGTAAAACATATTAAATACCAAAAAACAAAATATAAAACATAAAACAAAACGTAAAAAACAAAAAACATATATTAAAAAATGTTAAAAAAACAAACACTTAAAAACCTAAACTAACCTAAGTCCTACCCCACCCTCCTACCTCACTCCTGCTCACGTCACTCTCCACTCACATCTACCTCAACGCACACCTTACAACTCTCGTACGCATACATCACACTCAAACTAAATCAAACGGTCCATAAAAATTCCGGACCCCCCCCCCCTCCCCATCCGGAATTTAACAAGAGGGGGGGGGTCCGGAATAATGGTTTTTCAATACCGCTCCCCCTCCACGTGTCAGCATCCCATTCCAGTGGACCCACACCCCCCCCCAAAAAAAACCGCTTACCACCTCAGGGGGGGTCCAGAATACCGCTTTCCATAAAAAAAAAACCACTTTTTTTCATTTTTTTTGCCATTTTTGCCTGTTTTACCACGTCCTCTTTCAAAATAGTTTCTGGGCAAACGAAGATGGATTTTAAAAATCCGAGAGAGGTTTTTTCTCATCACGGGCTGAAGAACAAAAACCTCTCTCAGTTTTTACAAATATGCTACGAAAATGGAGAATCAAAGCCATCTTCGAGGCCCATTTTTTCAGATTCTCAATTTTCCGTTACAGTCCCGATCTTACAGGAGCTGTTACAGCCAGCTGGGAACTAATTTGGCGAAACCGAAGGATTTTTGTCTCCAGAACATGTCCATATACAATAACCTCCTTCAGTTTTCTCCCAGGTGTCATCGTTCAAGAGAAAAACACGTCTGTTCGGACCCCTTTTTCGCAGAAAACTGGTCCTTCTTTCATGGCAGACAACTCCAAATTTTGTGGGAGTGGTGGTTATTTTTGGCCGAGGCGGTTAAACCGAATTTCGAAACTTATTGGGATGGTCTATCCTATTTATTCAGAGGATTTTAATGTAAAAGGGTTCGACCTGTGAGGTTCCTTGCTGGACAGTGGGCTATGTTTGGCCAGAGAACTCTTTCTGTAATCTTTAGATGAATGATCAGTAATAGACATGTTGTTTACAGGATTCATGTGCGGAGGTGTTGGTGGTGTTTCCCTTCTCTGTTGAGTTTTTTCCTGTCATCATTTCGTTTGTTTTCAATTTCTCGTTATCATAAGAAGAGTAACAGAGCAGAATTTATTAGCAAATACTCTGCATCTGATCTTGTGATAATCTTTATGTTTCTCCTCTAAAAAGCTTAGTTTATGAATTCTCAATTGCTCATTTGCTCGCTTTTTCCTCCCCTATTTCTTCCTAAAATCGACACCATCAAAACTTAATTCGATCCAGCACGTCCACTACCTTGCCCTGTTTAAGAGTTATGTCTAAGATCTGAGAGTGAATCACATTTTTAAGCACAGACCCCATTTGCCCAATGGCCCTCCTTGTTGTTCCAAAACAACCATTTAAAAACCCCAACCCCACACTTGCATAACTAGCCTAATACCTATTAAAACAAAGCTATATCAGACAGAGAGATCCCTCTCTGAGTCTTGGAGGGCTAGATCCAAGACTCGAAGTGGTTTTGATGTTGCCTCTGTGACTGCCTCACAACCTTGGGCAAATTACAGAGTGCTAACAGATCCCAAAAAACCTTCATTTAGGCCCTCAAAATGGCCCCGAAAGTTAAAAACTGCTAAAAATAGTAAATTATCAAATTGCTAGAAAATTGTTTTGAGCTAGTTGGAAAAGGTGGGTGGCCATCGATATCCACCTGGATCAGTTTTTTACAGTTATTTCGGGTCCCAATCTTCTAGGGTCATTTTAAGACCCTAAACGACGTTTTTTGGGACTTTTTGGTGTCTAATATTTTCTTAAGCCTTGGTGGAAATTGTACTCCTCGATTAGACCTTTCCGACAAGGTATCGAACGCACCAGACAAAGATTGTATGCAAAATTTATGCCCTTTGGAAGTTGACATATGGAAGATTGAAACTAGATATATAAGAAATATATACTTAATATTTTATAAATTTATTATTAGTCCTCTTATTCAATGTCCAACAACATGTATAAATACACATAAATGAGTAGAGTCACATCTTTTTGTCTAAAAAGATGTGACTTTACATTAAAAGTATAGTTATTACATTAATTATTTAATTAGTATCTAATGACATTGTAATATACATACGGTATATTACAAGTCATCCCTCCCTAAAAAAGCTTCTTCCTCAAAGCATAGGTAAGGACGAATGCTTGAATCTAAAGCATTAGTCATAGCTAGATTTATTTCTCCAGGAAAAAGAAAGCTCCTTACGAACCCAAGGAGGAGGTTTAATAGAATTATGATCCCATCTCTGAAGTTCACGTTCTCGTTGACATTCATGTTCCCTTTCCCTTTCACGTGTTGTTGAAATTGAGATATAATCATTTCCACTGTGATTATGCTCCTCATTGATCTGAAAATGAAAAGGCTTGAGTCTCTTTAAAATTGCATGTGAAATTTGTATGTGCTTGGGTAATAGGATTAAGTTACAAACACTGTAATGCATAAGTAAACACAGAAAGACACATCATATTTGAAATTTTGGGTCCTTCTTCATATTATCTTCAGAATCCTTCTCTGATTACAGACTCAAAATTACAAAGTAGTGAGTTGTACAGACTCTTGGATCTGGACTCATGTTGCGGATCTCCTATTCTCAAAACTGATAGATCCCACTCACTACAGACTTAGTACTTGACTTAACTCGACTTACAATAATCATCAACTAATCCAACTGGGTAACAACAACAAGAATGACTAAATCAATCGACTCAACTACAACTCGACTAATGAACACTTTTACACTTATGTTTATCCCTATATATAAGTTGGGTTGTGTCTTCGTTCTCGGCTTGCACGCTTTCTTGTTCTGTTGCAACCTTTTGTTGATTAGCTGGCATTGCGCTGACTTTTGCAACTGCTTTTTGTTGCTCTTTCTCCAAGCCTCTGATGAGACTTGTGCAACTCGTGCTCATTCAAAACTTGCGCAATTCCTTATCCAAAAATTAAGGGCCCAACAGGCTCCGACCACAATCCTTGACTCGCCCTTGATTCAAGTGCTTGTTTCTTTCACATCCTCCAAGAGCATCTATTGTTTTCCCTTGTCCTTCTTTTCTTCTTCCTTGGGCTCTTCTATTTGTTCTTTCTCTTCTTTTACCTCTTCAAACGAAGGGCCCAACTCTAGTACTAAGGCTAAGGCTCGTTGTTTCAGTCCTTGAAAGTTTCCAACTTTGTCCTGCCATTTCCGGGCGAGGAGTGATGCCTCTGCAAGAAACTGTTGGGTTGTCTCTTTGCTATATCCCTTTAGCTTGGCCTTGACCAACAAGTTCCACTCGAAATCTGTTGTTGCATCAACTTTATGCATTTGCATGTAGGTTTTCTGAATTACAGGTCGAAAGTTGCGCAGCTCCTTCTTGGCTACGAACTGTGCCTCAAAGAGTGTATTCAATTTGTTGTCGACATGTTGGATTTGGTCGAATTTTTGTTGTTACTCTATGGGGTCCATTGTGGTCGCAACTTCTTCGTTCAACACCTGGATCTTTGTGCGCACCTCCTCCAAGACTTGGATTCCTCGAGCGATGATGCCCATCTAGTCGTTGACTTCCTTGAAGATTTTGGTGCATTCCACTGTGTGCTTGTGCAGTGCTGCTCGGGCATTATTTCCTTGCAACATTATTTTCTGCATCTGCTCCTACAGCTGCTAAGGTTGTTGCTCTGCTTCCTGCTAGACCTGTTGTAGCTTTGCTTCCAACTGCCCAGCGCGAGTAGCGAGTTGTGTCCATGCTTCTTGTAGCAACTCAATCTGTTGCTCTGGCTCGCCGACCTCATTAGCTTCAGGTAGGTCGAGCGCAACCTTTCGAATCTCTAGCCAAGCTTCAACAAGCCTTTCCTGCACTTTTTCCAGTTTGCATTGGACTTGGAGTTTTTCATACTCTTGTTGTATACTGCATGTTTGCGCGACGAAATCTTCCTTCCTTACAAACTCGACGGATCTCTCGGCCTCCTGGAGCCTTTGCTCTAATTGGTTCATTGATCCTCGGATTAGTCCAAATAATTGTGTCATTGGCCACTGTACGAGGTCGGTGGATGAAGGAGTTGTGTCGCTAGGTGCTCGTGTTTGCAGTGGAAGTACATTGGTCGTTGAATGGTCAGAGCGGTTTTCTACCTCCTCCTTCGTTGGTGGCACTGATGCGATCCTCAACCTTAGCATTGTGGGCAAAAGAGTCAGAACTTATGTTATGGCTATGCAGAGTTGCATCAATTCAGTGCATTGTTGAGGGCTCTAGAGGACCCGCTCCATCTGTGCTCACGCAGATGTCGTATCCTGCTTGGTTGTTGATTCTGGTTCGTTTTGAGCATCTGGTATCTCCGGCTCTTCCGGTGCTTCTGTTTCATGCACCTTGATTTCTTAGCCACCCTCACCCTTGGCTAGTGAGGTGATTTGTTGGTTGCTTTTGGATTTCGGCTCCTCTCTAGTTCGGGCATCTTTTTCTTGCATTGAAGACTTGGGCTATTGTTCCTGGGTGTCTATATTTGGATCATTCAGTTGCATGCTCGGCTCTGATGCTTTGGGGTCTGGACCAGAAAATTCTGATGTTGGTTTGAGTGACTCTTGGATTATTCTTAGGAGTCCTCGCTCCACTAATTCTGGTTGATCGAGCTGCATCGGCTCTAGGGTTGTGGTCTGGGGTGGACTCGTGGTGGTGGGGTTTGGTGATTGGGGTGATGGAGGTGATGGAGGGTTCTCAATGATAGTGTTTCAGGCTCTGGTTCATCCTGAATATCAATGATAGTGGTGACTTTGACCGCTGCGCGGGTGCGGGGGGTGGCTGATGCAAAGGGTTGGGGGTTCAAAGGTTTGTTCGGCGAGACACTAGTTCTGGGTCTCTTCATCAATGGTTCGGTACCAAACACAACACCTAAGATCTGGTTAACATCCGCACCTGACAACACGGCATCGTCTGGCAGCTGATGGAGGGCCAGTCTTTTCTTCCGCTCTAATTGTTGTATCTCTTCTTCCTCCTCAGAGTATGAGTGTATCGGAGCATCTGGCTTCTTCGACTGTGGGCCAGAGCTCGGTCCTTCTCATGCTTCCTTGTCTTTTTTCTTCAGCAACTCTGCAAGCAAAGTGTAAAGAATCCCTGACTTGCGCGGATTGTGTTTGACTCTTGGCCATGACATGACTTCCCTATCAAAGGCCTCCTCGTCTAGATAGAATAGTAGCATCCTTGTGTGGAAATGTTCCCTGCTAACATGTCTCAGCCAGACAAATGTATGGTGTCAGTTCATGCTAAAGGTGATATTTCTCATATTGCAGTTGAGGATCTCCTGCAGGATGTGCAACCTCTGTGTTGTGTCTATCAGACCATTATACAATTTAGCAAATGTTGTGGTGTTGAAGGTTGTATTCTCCAAGTCTGGTCTAGACTGCCATGGCTCGAACATCTTCGCCATGCGTCGCTTATCTGGTATTGTCAATTGTCTGCCCATAGGTGGCTTCCATTTGACCATTGAAAATGCCACAAGTAGGTATCCATAAGTGAAGGTTCCTCCCTTCTCTTGTGCTTCCTCGCAAGCTACCAGTAGTTCCTCTAGCAGGTAACTACACCAATTAAACATTGCTCCTTTGGCACAAAAGTCGGGGACTGATAATGCATCTAGAGTGCATTCGCCCTTGTAGTATGATATCATAACCTTGCTAGCTATGATGTAACATCCAGTTTGAACTGTCTCGGGTAGTATTGGTTCGATTACTATTGTGTGTCCTCCCCTCTTTGTGTTGAATTTCTCGTATAAGCTAAGCTCGCCTTTCTTTTTCCCGTGCTTATCGGGGCCCTGGAATCATTTCAACACATCCTCTCCTTGGGAGGATAGTCCAGTAATATACTAGATGTCTTCAGCATGGATTGGATACCGCTTATCCAACCATAGACTTATGTCATGCACCTTTCTTATCAAAAAAATTGTGCATCGTGCAATCTCACCCGTGGTACCAAAGACTGGTAGGTCTCTCAGATTCATGATGGTCAAATTGAATAAGTTGATCAAGTCTTTTTTTCACACAAATTGTATACCCCTGATTCCATCCAGGGCCATCTGCCAAAAGACATATGTGTGCATCTGTGGGAACAAGACTGAATACGTGAGGTCAAGGTCGAGGATCTTAACATGCTCCACTTTCCCTTTGAGATCACCCATGACCTCGACCTGGGGGTCACAGGGCTCCTCTGGTACCGCTTCTTTTGACATGGCACTTCGGTTGGATGTGGCTCTCGACATTCAAGCTTCTACAGCAAGCCAAGGACTGCAGATTTCACAATGGTACAGGTTGGTTCGCTCTACTGAATTCGGAAATGGCTATGCTTCTTTTCAAAACGATGCATTTGTGGGCGAGTTCTTAGGGCCTTATACTTGGCTTAACTCGCAGGTTTAGCAATACCTGTTGTTCATCATGACTGTATGGATGCAACAGGGTCTGAGTTGTCCGACGAGAAAGTTTAACAGGGTAAATCCTATTCGGCGATTCTGGCATTTACTTATTTGCGAGAGTAGAATAGGGACGTGGTTGATTTCAGACCTTTCTGTTTGACAGTTGGGTATCCGGGCGCGAAATTCGATGGCATCTTTAAATAACGCGGCTTTATGGCTTAACGGACTTCAGATGTGGTATAGAAAGGGAAATAAAGGCTGTGTCTAGACTAGTTTCGCGTGGCATATGGATTCAGATTGTATTCGGATTCATCCTTTCTCCGACCACAGAGGTTGTCCATGTCATCTTAATGACTTTCATTAATGGATTCTCTTAAGCTTTGGATCCTACATTGTTGAGTCATTATTTTTGTATCAAACAACACTTAATCAGAAAATAAACTATCTATCATGCCGCAACACTGTGCGTATTGACCTTATTACTGAACTTACAAAAATTTTAGAAAACTCAAATCTAACTATTGTACAAGCTCTTTTGGACTAGAGCGACAATCCCTCTTTCTCAGTTTTGAGACAGGTAGGGCTTCAGGCTAGTGCCATTCACCTATCCTGGTCGCAGCAGACCATCCAGTTGCGTGAGTCTGACTACTCCTAATGGTCGGATCTCCGCAATCATGAATGGTCCCAACCAGTGCATACGCAGCTTTCCAGGATACTTCTGGTTCCGTCTATCGTAGAGTAGCACCTTATCTCCTTGCGTGAATACCTTGGTCTTAATGTGCCTATCATGCCAAGCTTTTTGTCTTGCTTTTTCAACCGACTGATGAAATTTTGCTACAAATTTGGTCTCCTCGAGTTCTTGTAGTTCTGTAAGTCTCTACACAATGGATTCCTCTTCTGTCATGCATGTGACTTGTGCAATATACAAACTTGGAGTGATGAACTCTGTAGGCACCACTGCCTCTCTCCCATAAACCAACTGGAATGGTGTGTACTTTTGGAGTTTATTTGTGGTTGTCCTATAAGCCCATAGTACATCTAGAACTCAGTCATCCCAGTCCTCCTCGTTTGCATAACAGACCTTTGTTAGTCCCCTTTCCAGGATTTTGTTGAAGACCTCGACTATTCCATTGGCCTCTAGGTGGTATGGACTGCTCTTGTGATGTTGAATCAGAAATTTTGTTGTAAGTGTTGTTATAGTGTTGCTAATTAAATGAGCTCCCTGATCACTGGTTAGGCTCCTGGGACATCCGAACCGAGTAATGATATTCTTGGAAATAAACCTGTTAGCAGTATTTGTTGAACAATCATGTACAATTGTTTCTTATGCCCAACGGGTAAGGTAGTCAGTCGCGGTAATGATGTACCTAGCCTTTGAATGTTTGGTTGTGGGGTTGATTGGTCCAATGAAGTCAAATGCCCATTTCTCAAATGCTTGTAGAGCTCTAACTAATTGTAGAGGTAGTTTGTCTCGGCGTGATGGCTTGCCCACGCGTTGACAAACATCGCACGATCTAGCATATACTTTTTCATCCTTGAATAGTGTTGCCCACCAAAGTCCTACCTGTAGAACTTTTTGTGTTGTGGCCTTTCCTCCTACGTGGCCTTCTGAAACTCCACTATGGCATTCCCAGAGTATATTGTGCCTTTCATGATCCAGGACACACCGTCTGAGAATGTTGTCTAGTCCTAGTTTATACAATTGTCCGGCGATCAGCTGGTAATCTGCTGCTCTAACAACCATATGGAATTTATGGGTTGCGGAATAGGTTTCAAGACAAACCCATGTACTGAGAAAGATTGTTATGTCCTCCAGGTATTCCGATATGGCCTCAATCTTAAACAAATATGCATCTAGGAGTTGATCATCTACCGCTCCGCCACTTTCCCCTGACTCTAACCTGGACAGGTGATTAGGTCCTACATTGTATCTTTCCAGCTTGATGATAACTTCAAAGGAAAATTCCTAAAATAACAGCAACCATCTACAAATTCTCCCTTCCAACACAGGTTTGTTAACTAGATATTTCAATGCAGAATGATCAGTGAATAATTTGAAATGAGACCCTAACAAATAATGTCTAAATTTCTGCAAAGCATAAATCATGGCCAAACCCTCCCTTACCGTCATTGTGTAGTTGCGTTCTTCTTGCAACAACTTTCGACTCACAAAATAGATAGGGTGATCCATAGCTCCATCTCCAGGTTGTGTTAAGATGGCTCTTAACGCAATTTTGGAAGCATCTACATGGACGTGAAATTCATTCTCCCGGTTTGGGAATATCAGAAACGGTGTTGTGATGAGTTTCTCCTTAAGTTTATCAAATTCTTTATCACATTCAGGAGTCCATTGGAACGTTTCATCCTTTTTCAGTAAGTTTTCCAGAGGTGCAGTAATGTTGGCATATCTTCGTATGAACCTGCGATAGTAACCTGTGTGTCCCAGCGTGGAGAGAAACTGCTTAGCACTCGTGGGTGGTGACATATCCATAGTGGCCGCAACTTTGGCTGGATCTACCGATACTCTTTCTCGACAGACTATATGGCCCAACAAATTCCCATGGGTACACAAAAGATACACTTTCTGAGATTCAATGAGATATACAACTCTCTGCATCTGTCAAACATTAGCCTTAGCAGTGCTACATGTTCCTTGAGCAAGCTATATATTGTCCAATCATCCATATAGACTTCTATAAATTTGTGAATGAACTCTCTAAAAGTTGCTATCACAATCTTGGAGAAAACTGCAGGGGCGTTCTTTAAGCCAAATGGCATCACGTTGTATGCAAAAGATCCCCATTCTGTAATGAAAGTGGTATTTATTTTGTCCTCTTCAGCGATCCTGACTTGATGGTATCCTAAAAAATCCGTCTGTGAATGAGTATGTTTCCTTTCCTGCAACATGTTCTAGCACCTTGTCTGTAAAGGGTGTTGGGAAGGGGTCATGTAAACAGGCAGAGTTGAGACTTATGCAATCTACACAGACTCTAATATCCTCTGTGTCTTTCTTCCTTTGAATGACTATCAAGCTGACCCACTCTGCTTCTTCTACTACAAAAATGAGACCTACTTCTAACATCTTATCTATCTCCTTCTTAACTTTCTCTTTTATTCTTGGATTAAGATGGTATGGTCTATGTCTGACAGGCTTGGATCTTGGTTTTAACTCAATCTTCATTTCTCCCATGACTCATTTGATTCCCTTTAACTCAGAAAAAGTCTTTGGGAACAAATCCTCATATTCCCGCAGTAAACTCTATATTTCCTGACTGGTTTTCTCATCCCAGTAATCTCCCACCATAGCTATGTTGGGTTGCTATGCGGTCCCTATGTTGATTTTGAGTAATTTTAATGGGTGGTTGTAGGAACTATCAGTCTAGCTGGGTGTGGTTTTTTGGATTTCTCTGCTCCCCTCTATCTCTTTGATGGCTAGGTTTCTCAGTTCTTCTAAGCCATCTAGGCTTTCTAAATATTTGCTAATCTGATAACATTCTATAGGCGTCTCAGTTGAGGGAAAATGGAGATTTGTCTGAAGTTCTTGGCTATGCTTGGCACATACCACTAAGTTTGATTTCTGATTACCATTATCTGTAAAAATAAATTGTTTAATCTTCTACAGGGCTACTTCAAGCTCAGGGTACTTACTTGTGAATGAGAAGTCCTTGCAAAAATGAGTTGTCAGTGTTTTCCAGTCACTGGTTTGTCTTCTTGTTTCCTCATATATAAACCAAGCTTTTGGGATTGGTCCTAGAGAGTGGGTAAATACCTAAATCCGGAAGTGAGAGGGTATCCCCGCAGCTTGTCACTGTGTCATGCATTGTTCAATGTGTATTCTAGGATCCGATTCTCCACTGAACAGTTGTGCAACTTGGAGATTTGTCTGCATCTATGATTCCAGCTACTCCTTGTTTTGGAACCTGTACTTGATAGCTTGCTTCACCTCATACCAAGTTTTGAGTACAACTTTATGATTAGCCCACCATCTAGAGGGGTTGTTCTGAAAGGCTACATCTACTATCGAGATTCTTTGATATTCTCTTACATCTTCCTCCATCTTGTGCAAAAAACTGTCGAGATCTGAGGTGCCATCGTATATTGGGTGTTCTCTAACTTCGGTCCCAACCCATCTGGTCACTCTCACAGTTGCGCATCTTCTTGAGAATCTTTCGTGTGACCCTTGTTGCCAACTGTCAAAAGCCAATTCTGAATCTTCATCTGCTGACTGTATACTTCTCCAACTTACCGACCCATCGACGATGGGGTTTATATAATTGTTTCTTGTCCCAGTTGTTACAGTGTACAACTCGTCCAATTCTTCTCCCTCCATATTATTGTCTGTTGGTTCTGTATACCTGGGTCCTACATATGGATCCAAAGGTTGAACTACCTTGATTCCCTCAGCCTCAAAGTTCATGGTGTCTTTCTTTAAGTCGATTACTGCATAATTATCATAGGCCCAATCAATGCCAAGTAGTGCAGGGTAGGGGTCCTTATCTCCCATGATCTCAATGACTTCAAAGTCAGCCACTGTTTTTACTCATGCTACATCTATTTCCACATTCTCCAGTCTTCCTATGGGGAAGATACAATATTGGTTTGACATTCTTAATTGAATTGGGGAATATGTTAGCCTTGGTTTTCCTAAGGCTTCCCAGGTCTTCTTAGGCAGAATGTTCACATCTGACCCTAGGTCCAACACGACGTCCTTAATTTAAAATTCATCTAACTAGGCTATTAATCTGAATTCCTTGTTGGTTCGTACTTTTCTTCGTTGCACTCTCTGAGTAGTTTTCTCAGGAAGATTGGCCCTTATCCTTGCTTCTAGGGGTTCTTTGTTTCTTAAAACTAGGTATAGCGCATTGCACAATTTTTCTGTTAGTTGATCATTCCCTAGAATGTCAGAGAATAGTTGAAACCAAAGGCCAACTAAGTTTTGAGGTTGCTCAGGTTGTCTTGGTATGACTACAGGGTTTCTGGGTGCAGGGGGTGAAGCAGGGACTTGTGCCATCTTAGGGTAAATAGTCGGGTGGGGGAGGTTCTCTTGCACTTCAGGACTAGAAATATTCTGAAATACTTCTATGGCATATTTAAAGAACAACTTTTGTTTTGGAGGGTCGTACCTGTCTCCCTTAGGTGCTACTTTATGGATTTGAGGTAGAATATCAACATCATCTCATGTCTTCTCTCCTCCTTGAGTAACGATATTAAGGTTGGGCAATTGTCCCTTAGAAATCCTCTTGATTTCTGAACTAATAAGGTTAGTTCCTCTTTGTTGTACTCTGTCTTCCCACTTTGCTATTAACTCTAGGCACTCTTCCGTTGTGTGTCCATTGGTTCTACAGTGAGAGCACCATGGTCGCCTTGGATGAGGACAGTCTCTAGCCAAGTAACCTTGCTCATCACAGTTATAACATCTGCTTGGTCCTCTTCCCCAAGTTCTTCCTCCTTTGAAGTCTCCTCTGGCTCCACCTCCTCGACCTCTTCCTGGTCCTTGAGGGTTTTCATTCACCATGAATGTTGTTCGGTCTAACCTGTCTACAAGTGCATCCAACACTCTACATTGATTGGTAGTATGTGTGGTAGATGCACAGAACTCACAGTGTACTATGTTTGGTACTATCGAATATTTATGCATGATGGGGCACTATCTTGGCCCATGCCCATGGATTCGACAGATTTCACAATACTCGGTTGTTGGTGCTGCTTGGCCTCCTGGAAAAGCATGATATGGGGTGGGGTTATGGAATGGTAAGTTCATCGACACTTACGCAACTCCTCCTGTGGGTCCTGGTGGGGCTACCATAGGATTCTAATAAGCTCCCATTCCTCTCATTCGCCAAATGACCTTTCGTATAATATCTAGTGCACCAAACATGTGGTCATCCTGGTCTGGGTATCGTCAGCTCCTGAATCTTTTTTGTGAGTGTCGATATCTGCCTTTGTAGTTGCGCCAAATTTGCATCTATTGGGGGTCTGGTTACTCTCAGGTTCCCAGGGTATCCCGCCATGGCTTCAATCTTCATCGATTGTTCCAAGGCGTCTGTTAATGTGGCTATTCGTTGTTGCGTTAGTGGAATCCGAGTCAGAGGCAGTAACCCCTTAATGTACCACTCCCTTTGATGTTCTTCGTGGATTAGATGTGCCAACCTCCCTATGGCATATTTGAACTTCTGGCTATATTCCTAGGCGGATTCACCTTCCCACTGCTAGATCTCGCGTAACTTACATAGAGCATGTTGTTCTGATTGGGGTAGTTTGAACTCTGGTATGAACCTTGTCTGTACCTGGCCAAGTGTGAACACTTGACCTTGCATCCCTAGCACTCTCAGCTCAATGATCTTCATGTACCACTTGAGAGCGCGACCTCTCAAAGTAGTATGGAACTCGACCAACTTATTTGCATCCGGAGTCCCTCTGGATCTCCAGATTGCTTCGCACAGAAACCAGTGTTTCTCAACGTCTTCATCTCCCTTACCCCAAAATTCTCGGTATTGAGCAATCGAACCTCCCGCATGGTTGGCCATTGTTGATCTTGTTGTTACTATCAATATGAATCCTAACAATCTTGCTTGTGATCTACCAGGGAATCCCAATATCCTCCTTGTACTCGCACTTCCTGGTTGTGACTGACTAATTAATTGTACTAGAGCAGAATTAGCATGAGAAGGTAGTATCGGACTTACTTCTTGTATAGAAGACACTTGGGGTATGGGTGATTCGGGGCTAGCGCCACTGGCTTCGGGGCGGTTTTCTTTGATCTGGACGGTCTCATTTTCTTCCATTGGGACGATCTCCTCGACCGAATTCCCGATCTCTCCTGTTATCAGGGTTGAATCTTCTCTTTCTTCTCTAAGATTCATGCCATCTTCTTCCTCTCTTACGTCTATAGCTTCTCCTTCTTGTCCCACCTCCTGGGGACTTCTTTCTCTCTGCGCTTCTCTCTCGTTTAACCTTTGACTGGCTAGTCATTCATGTCGCCTCATCTTCTGCAGTTCTTCCATCTGTATTTCCTCTACTTCTCCCGATTCGCCTTCTTTCCTCAACTTCTCGGACCATCTTGCTGCTTTCTTGATCTTGTCGCACCACCACTTCTCAACTATGGTAGCTCTCTTCAAGGCTCGCTCATCTCTTGAGTCCATTTCTAGTTGGTTCCCCCCCATTTGTGAAAGAATCCTTCCCCTCTCTCATGCCATGACTCTCACCCCATTTCACCCTACCCCAAGCGAGGGTGTTTACGATGCCATCTTAGTTGGGGACATAATCAACATCCCTTCCTCCATCAAGAAAACCTTAATCCACAGGGGGATTTCTCTCAAAAACCTTCCTCTTGCGTCTTTCTTGAAAATTGCCTCTACCCGCGAGAAAGACTGGTGGTTCTTAGCTGCAAATTCGATTATGTATCCCTCTAGTGTGGTGCTAAGCCAGAAATCCACAACTCGTGTAACTGGACAATCCAGCCTCTCAAGTGTTGCTAGCTTCTCGTTATCCCATGCACAGATCCTCTTAACCTGCCCTTGGAACTGTGGATCTTCTTGGAGCCTCTTTATCTAGTAGAAAAATTATTTCGGGAATTTAACCCAAAAAATCTCGTACTGGTCGCTTGATCTTTCTAAGTAAAAGATTGCTTCGCGAGTGTTTTCCACTGATTTTCTCCTCAGTTCTTCTTCTTTTCATATGAAGGCGTCACAGTTACTTTCCCACCATTGATCAATACCAGATCTATGGATTGACGGAAGCATTCTCCCTATAGGTTCCCTTTTAACACAGGTCCCGACAACGAAACCATTTTGTTGGCGCAAGTTTGATCAGACCAGGGTCCTTCTCAGGTTACCAACAAAAGGTACCGTGTAGTCTAGAGCGTTGGCATTTTCATCTCCTCCGAAGAGAAGAAGTCTCACTCGAAGCGTTGTTGAGACAGATAGATAGGGAAGGGTAGGGAAAAGACTTAGGAGGATCCATAGAGCCTTCCAGACTCATTCATGATCTTGCACAAGAGACATGAACAGATCTGAAACATACATGTGCAAGAATCAAACCTACTTACAGTGCTAGCAAGCATTTAAATGTAGAACCATCAAATAGAACTCATAATCCATAAGGAAACATTGTAATGCATAAGTAAACACACAGAGACACATCATATTTGAAATTTTGGGACCTTCTTCATATTATCTTCAGAATCCTTCTATGATTACAGACTCAGAATTACACAGTAGTGAGTTGTACAGACTCTTGGCTCTAGACTCATGTTGCAGATCTCCTATTCTAAAAACTGATAGATCCCATTCATTACAGACTCAGTACTTGACTTGACTCGACTTACAATAATCAACAACTAATATGACTGGGTAACAACAACAAGAATGACTAAATCAATCGACTCAACCACAACCCAACTAACAAACATTTTTACAAATATGTTTATCCCTATATATAAGTTGGGTTGTGTATTCCTTCTCGGCTTGCACACTTTCTTGTTCTGTTGCAACCGTTTGTTGCTTATCTGGCATTGCGCTCACTTTCTCAACTGCTTTTTGTTGCTCTTTCTCTAGGCCTTTGATGAAACTTGCACAACTTGTGCTCAGTCAAAACTTGTGCAATTCCTTATCAAAAAATGAAGGGCCCAACACCAACACACCTGCCAAGTCACTAGTACAACCCTTTCACATCATCAGTATGGCCCTGCCACGTCAGCACTATGACCCTGCCACGTCAAACTATACGGATTGTACAGTCAGCAAAATTTTTGCATGTTTGGCAAAGTTGATAGAACACAATATCTCTCACATATGATGTATGTTTGAACTCATTCAAGTTGCGTTGGGATCGTGAGGACGAGTCCTATGCACGAGTTTGTTTTGAAGAAATTCTGAGCACTTTGATTTTTGAGAATATTTTGATGCCCTGGATCACTCTCCCCATTGGGAAGCTTTTGGACCTCCAAAAGACTACTTTCAGTCTATCTAAAGATGAGGGTACAATTCTCTCACCTTTCCAACCTCAATCCATTTGGATTTGCTTGGATTTGTGCCTTTAAGACCAACTCAAAGGTATTCCACATTCCCTCGTTTTGAAGTTCGCATCCTCTTGTCAAGGATTGTATCTTCATGTAGTTTTGAAAGATATTTTGGTGAGAAATCATCTATGGAAGGAATCTGAACATGCTCTCCTTGATCATCAATCAAAGGAGGCTCATATAATCTCAAATTCTCAACATTGACAATTGCATACATTTTCCTATAAGGAGGCAAATCCAAACGGAAGGCATTGTTACCAATCTTTTCAAGAATCTTGAAAGGTACATATCTAATTGGTTTCAATTTTTTACCTTCTCCTTTAAGCCTCTCTTTGCTAATTTAAAGCAAAACTTCATCCCCAACTTGGAAACCGTGATCAACACAATGCTTGTCATGTCTTGTCTTGTACTTGGATTGGCTCTTTTCCAACTGTTCTTGTATCATTTGATGCACCAACTGAATTTGTTCAATGAACTTATTTGCTCTATCAATGTCATATTGACCATTAATAGCAATATCTTTCCCAAATATAAAATCTAAAGGAGATTTTGGCAAATAACCAAAACATGCCTCAAATGGAGATGTCTGAGTCGAAGAGTGTTTAGCCTAATTGTAAGCATGTTAAATGTAGTGTAGGTGCTCATCCCAAAGCTTAGGATGTTTGTCGCAATAACCACGAAGATGTACTATTGTTCTATTCACCACTTATGTTTGACCATCGGTTTGTGGATGAAAAGTTGTGCTCTTTTTCAGCTTGGTGTCCATGAGTGCCCATAAGCTTGACCAAAAGTTCCCAATAAATTCAAGAATCTCGATTAGAAATAATGGATTTGGGCAACCCAAAATGTACCCAAACACGCTAAAAGAACATTTGTGTTGTTTGTTCAACTGTATCCTGCTTCTTACAAGGCATCAAAATACACATTTTGCTGAAACAGTCAACTACAACATAAAGATAATCATGATTCATTTTAGACATAGGTAGACCTCCTACAAAGTCCATGGAAATGTTTTCCCAAGAATGAGAAGGAACCGGAAGTGGAGTATACAAATCCAACTTTCTATTGCTAGGCTTACTTGTAGCACATAAAGAACATCCTCTTACATATCATGAAACACTTTCATTCATTTTACGCCAATAGCAATACCTTTGCAAATTAGCCATTGTCTTGCCTACACCAAAGTGGCCAACAATAAGAGAAGAATGTGCTTCCCTTATGATGTTGTCTCTTTCACCCTGTGGAATACATAGCTTGCCAAGATGATACAAAAGCTTATCATGCACATGGTAATCCAATTCCTCAATTTGGTTAGAATGACACAGAGTTGCATAAACCTCTTTAAAATCGACATCTAAAGCATATTGTTCAACATAGCTCTCACACATGGTAGAATTATGCTTAAGAATAACTAAAGCACTAACAATATGCCTATAAAGCATATCAAGAACTTTGTTATAAATGTCTTTCTTATACCTTATAACCAAGTGGAATTGTTGTAGAAAACCCATCCATATGAAGTGCCTTGCTTGTTCTAGCTTTGTTTGCGATTGTAAGTATTGCAATGGTTGATGATCTATGTGAATGATAGTTTATTTTCCCAACAAATAATGTTTCCATTTTTTCACACTTTGCACCAATGCATACAACACCTTATCATAAGTACGATAGTTAATCATGACACCATTAAAAGTTTCAGAATGAAAACAAATGGGCTTACCATATTGCAACAAGGTTACTCCCGTTGCATAATTGCTTGCATCTGTTTGGATCTCAAATGGTTGTCTCAAATTAGGAAGTGCAAAAACTGGAGCTGAACTAATCTTCTCCTTCAATGCATAAAAAAAAATTTATTGCTTTCCTCCCCATTGGAAAACTTGCTTGATGCTTGTCACTGCATGTAATGGAGTTGCAATTGAAGAGAAGTTAGCAATAAAGTTTCTCCAATATTGGGCTGCTCCCAAAAACCTTCTTACCTTTTTCACATTGTTGGGTTTGGGCCAATCCAAAATGACTTTGACCTTGGAAGGATCAATTTTCAGTTCTCCTCCTCCAACAATAGGTCCCAAATAAACAAGTGAGGTCTTTCCAAACTCACATTTAGACATCTTCAAAAACAAACGTTCTTTCTTTAAGACATCCAAAACTTGCTTTACATGCATAACATGCTCTTCACGAGATTTGTTAAATATCAAAATGTCATACAAGTGGACAATCACACAATCATCAATAAAAGGTCTTAAAACATCATTCATGACTCTCATGAATGTAGCAAGAGCATTACAAAGCCCAAATGGCATTACCATCCACTCAAACAAACCTTGCTTTGTTTTGAAATTTGTCTTCCATGTGTCTCCTTCAGCAATCCTAATCTGATGATATTCACTTCTCAAATCCAACTTAGTAAAATACTTAGCATCTTTCAATTGATCAAGCAAATCATCAATTCTAGGAAGAGGATAACAATTATTTACCGTAATCTTGTTCAAGGCCTTGAAATATACACACATGCACCATGTACCATCTTTCTTTGGCACTAAAACAATTGGTGACCCACATGGAAACGTACTTGGCATGATGACCCCTTTGTCAAGCAACTCTTGGATTTGTTTTTTAATTTCATCACTCTCCATGACTGACATCCTGTACATACCAATCTTTGGAATGTAGATTTTAACCTTGTACAATATCTATTGCAAACAAATATTCAGTGAAAGAACAGAAAATATACAATGACAAATACAAACATTACACAGAGATTTTTCCCCTCGAAACCCAAACCGGGAAAACCAACATATTCTATATTCATTCATGTATCATGCATTGTTTACAATACAATATACATATAGGATCCAGCGGCATCCAAAACCCTAACCCAATGACCTGGATTAATCCACAACCCTAATTCCTTAACCGGAAATAGAAAACCATCGGCAAAAACCATGTGTCGAAAAACCACCTAAATATGTGACACGTTTCTCGAGGCACGTGACATGTTTCTCGAGGCAGAAAAAAAATCTCGGGGGCGCTATCCTTGAACCCCCGCACGGGGGGCATTCACCCCCCTACACCCCCCCTCGAACCCCCTGCGCACCCAACGCATACGCTCAAACACTACTACTCGTACAAAGAATATAACACATACCCAACATGGAAGAGGACAATCTTGTCGCAATTGTATCTCATGTTGGATACCCCTTTTTGGAGGCAATCCTTTTGGTTCCTAAAACATATCATCATATTGGTTAACAACCTCATATAAATCAGATTTAAACTTTGCATCACAACCTTGGAAAGCTTCTTTTTCAACATTGTCTTTGGGTTTGATCATCAAGAGGACAAAATTCTTACTAGCATTGACTAATCTCTTCATTTGTCCTACATTTACAAGTGACAAATTCAACTTCTTTGTATGTGCTCTAACAATGTACTCAACACCATTTTTAAACAAATGATACTTGTTCTCATGACGATGAAAGATGGCTCTCCTATCATATAAATATGGGTTTCCCAACACAATACCACAAATATCCAATGGAATAACATCAAGCTCTACCTCATCTATAAAATTTGCAGTGATGGAAATCTAAGTTTACACCTTCTTGTCACATGGAATTTGGCATTGTCACATATTCATCCTAGAGGGTATGGTTTAGGATGTGGAGTAGTTTCCAATTTTAATTTCTTGACAGTGTCTTCAGATATGAGGTTTACTTGAGATCCAGTATCAAAAAGAGTATTTATCTTGGTATGCTTTGAAATAACCCTTATGTGGAAAATATCTATTCTTTCTTTTCCATGTTGAGTTTCATTGAGGCTACTTCGTGGCCAATGAAAAGTTTCTATTCTTTATTTTTCATGAAAAGTTTCCAACAATGGTCTTTGTCGTGGCCATCCTTTGAACAATTTTTGCGTAAGAGCTTCTCTCCCTCTTTCTTGACTGGAGCATTCTTTCTTCCATTTCCTTTGAATTTCGTCTTTCCCTTGTCTCCTTTAACAAAAGGCTTCTTGCTACCCTCTTGAGGTTCATTCCTCCCTCTTGCTTCCAAATAAGTTGCATGTACAGAAACTTCATCTAGACTTGTAGGGTTAAACATAACTATTATGTGCCTCAAGTAGCTATGCAATCCTCCAATGTATTTGAGTAAAGTTTCTTGAGAAGATAAATATATACCCAAAATCAAAGCTCTTCTTCTAAATTCTTGAGTGTAGCTTTGCACACTTTGCCCTTTAGCTTGTCTAAATTTTTTCCAATCCATAATAGATTTATGCATGTATTCTAATGGATAAAATTGTATTTTAAGTGCAACAATAAAATCATTCCAAGAGGATAAAACTTTACCACGTTTCTTCATGTCCACTTGAGTTTTGGCTTCCCACCAAATGAGTGTTTCACTTTCCAATCTAAGAGAAGCAAGTTGAATCTTAGTTTCATCATCTTTGATTCTTTGTATCCTACAATACACTTCAATCTGACGAATCCAGTTATCCAATTTCTCAGCAATTACCTCTCCATTGTACATAGGCAATTCAAACTTAATATCAAGCTTAAGCTAAGAAGTTTGTAGAGGAATTTTACCATGTTATTTTGGAGAATTTGGAGGTGGTTGTGAAATGGTATAAGAGGTGGAAGATGGAGGTGAAGGAGGTGGAGTATCACCATTCCCTCCATTTCCTTTGGAGTTTCATCACCACTATCTTCATTACCCTTTGGAGGATTTGAGCTTTCACCTTGCAACCTTGCATTTCTTTCTTCGAATAAAACTTTCACCATTTATGTCATATCATAGAAAGATTTTCTGAAAGTTTCATCCTCTGAAGTAAGAGTTTCAAGACTCTCCTCATGAGCCATACTTGGTGAATATCTCCTTGAAGCTTGAGGTGATTGTGTAGTTCTCCTTCTTGAAAGTTGAGAACTTGGCTCAACAAGTTGACCTTCTCCTCTTGTGAGATTCAACCTTGTAAGCATAAGAAAACAAATACTTGCAAACAATCAAACCTTCAAAAACCTATGCTCTGATACCAACTTGATTTGAAAATGAAAAGGCTCGAGTCTCTTTAAAATTGCAAGTGAAATTTGTATGTGCTTGGGTAATATGATCAAGTTACAAACACATAAAACTTAATGAGTTTTTACTTAATCATAAGAAGCATAAACAGACAATACAACCATCAAAGTAAACACATTAACACAACAAAATGATAAAGGAGTTCACCCCTCTCTTGGGCTACATCTCCTGGTCCAGCTTCCAATGGATCATTTTCATTCATGCTCAAAGTGTCAAAATCAGTGCTTTACAATGCTCATAATGAATAATAGATGGCTTCAATGGCTCCAGAACGTCCAAAACCCCCTAGTTGGGCTCTTCATGCACCTAGTTTGGCCAAAAACTGAGTTGGAATCACTTCCTGGAAGTTTCTCCCAGTTCTTTGTTGTCTTTGCTCGCCAAAACGCACATGTGTGTAAACAACCTAGCTCTGGAGTGCATTTTTGTGCCCAAAACCCAGCACCCATGTGCATCCCGCAAAACGTGGCATTTTTTCGAACATTTAGGCAGCCAACACCTTTTCCGGCGGAGGTGTTGGTCACATGGGTGTTATATGGCCACGTTCTAGTGCCAAATTCGGACCCCTCACTTGTTGACTGGTTGTTGATCCCGCGACGTGGAAAACCGTTGGATAGAGTTGTTGAAACCCCGCACACTGAGTTTCATGCTATGGTCATGCAGTAAGTGGAAATACCAAGGGTTGGGGCTAAGCCCCGACCCGAACTCCACCCAACCATACAATAGTTCAAACTTAGATATTAATTAACTTCGATATGGTTAAGAACTAATGCATAGGCGGGTTGGTGGCCCAACCTATGCAGAGACTATGCCATGCCGGAGGTCATGGGTTCGATCCTCGCATACTCCCAACCAAACGTTTACACTACAGAGGGGCGACACGTGGCAGCCCATGTATGGGCCACATGGCACCATACCATTGGCCCACAACACACCACGTGTCATAACCAGATTGGTCCATGTACCATGCCAACACACCTACCACATCACCAATATAACCCTGCCACATCACCAGTAAGTCCATGCCACGTCACGAGTATGACCCTGCCACGTTAGACAGTACAGACAGTATGAACTGTACAGTCAACAAAATTTTTGCCTATTTGGCAAAGTGGACAGAACACGATATATCTCGCATACGACGTTCGTTTGAACCCATTCAAGTTGCGTTGGGATCGTGAGGACGAGGCCTACGCACGAATATGTTTTGAAGAAATTCTGAGCACTTTGATTTTTGAGCATATTTTGATCCCCTAGATCACTCATGGAGACCATTATGCCTTGAAATGGATTTTATTTTGCCATCAACTAGCTTCGATGACAGTGGGTTACTCTGGAGGTTTGTATCCTCACCTCCACATGACCAATCGTCAACATTGTCTTCAAGCTCTTGTATAAATGACTTTTCAAATGATGATGCCCCATTTTTATCATCTATCGATGTTCTATTATCAATAATAGGTATGGCCATTTCCATCATGTTTGATGTTGGTTTACTTGCAACATAGGCAGGATATTGATCAGATCGTCGAATAAAAATTTCCTTTGGGTTTTCTCTTGGGGTGAACACATTTTCTCTGATGGTGAACATGGCATCTTCCTTTGGAGTGCTACGTTCTTCTTCACTATCACTGAAAAATGATACCTTGGGACTATCCTTCTTGGGATTGTATCTACGTGAATGTATGCAGATCCTTGACCTTTGAGTGGCATGCCTTGGAATCAGCAATGATGTTGTTGTTACTTGAAAAGGTTTTTCATTAACAAGAAAAGTAGTTATTCCATATTGAATGGAAGGAGATCCCCCACTTCGTTCAATAGACTTCTGAGGCATTGTCGGAAGAGTTCCAAATGGATTTGTTACAGGTTGCGGTGTAGTAAAAATTATATTATATTGAGTGGATTGTTGAATGTAGGCATGCTCACCTATTATTCCTTTGTTCCCATATATAGATAGGCCTTGGTTGACCCAGTTCCCATCAAAGTCAAACTCTTTTCCAAGAGATTCCATGACAAGTTGTTGCAAATAGTGGCTAAACAAAAGCAAGATATCTTTATAAGGAAGAACAACCATATTATTTGACCCTATACCATTAGAGGCCCAATACCAGGATAGTGCCAACAAGGCTGCAGGATTGGTTTTAACCACAGGAATCCTAGTAACTTCATCCATTATAGAATCACCACTAGGCTTTTCCCTGAAATTAATACCCTGAAGCGTTGCCATGAAACTGGATATATATAAAATATATATTTAATATTAATATTTATTATTCGTTGTCTTATTCAATGGACAAC
This sequence comes from Picea sitchensis, assembly GCA_010110895.2. Lineage (NCBI taxonomy): Eukaryota > Viridiplantae > Streptophyta > Pinopsida > Pinales > Pinaceae > Picea > Picea sitchensis. The sequence continues at coordinate 486,469 of SNQJ01S0002558.1, read as the reverse complement.
AACGTGTATAAATACACGTAAATGAGTAGATTCATGTATTTTTGTCTAAAAAGATGTGACTTTACATTAAAAGTATAATTATTACATTAATGATTTAATTAGTAATTAATGACAATGTAATATACATATGGTATATTACAATGTATCAACTACCCCCGTCAAGGCCCACAAACCTTTTGCTGTTTCATCTCCTAGGGTTAGGTTTTTGGATGTTTAGGGTTTACTCATTTATGTTTTATGTTAAAAGGCCTTTGGAGCCTAATTGTAAACATCTTCTTGCGAGTGAGTGTATCCATCACATCTTTTCTCAAAGAAAACTTGCCACCATTATAGAAATTTCATTCACTCTATATTTCTACAGTCTCTGTACATTTCTTTCATTAATAGAAATTGTGTATCATTGTATCTCTATGTTTCTTGCAATATTTCTATGTATTTCAGTGTTATATCTTTGCCTTCATTTCATTCTAAAAATAATCAGGATCAATGGTATTAGAGCAGGTTGCTCCTTGTCATTTCTTAGTGCATGTCCTCGATGAGGTCATGGTATCAAGAGTTGGGTCTCGAGCTAGTTTCTCTTGAGGAAAACCGCTCTCGCCAGCCCAACCAACCTACCATGGCAGAAGAAAAGAGAGACAAGGGAGCAAGAGATTCTATCTATTAATTGCTCGAGGAAGCCCCCATGCGACAGAGGGATGAAATGATGTAAAAAATTTCCCCAATCCTTTGACGACTATCGATAACAGCAGACATGTCTTCATCAAGTAGCCACTTTGGAAGCGTCACCCCTTTCAAGGTACAAGTTGATTATGATATTCCTGTGTTTGAAGGTCAAATAGATGTAGATGCTTTGGAAACGTGGTTAAATATGCTAGAAGGTCATTTCTCTATCCACAATTCTTCCAATAGGGAAAATATCACCTTTGCGCTCCTTAAGGTTGTCCCCCATGTTATGGAATAATTCCCCTGCGGGCAGGCGAATTACCCCTTGGATTCTAGACCCCTAATACCAAGACGGAAAAACACAAATGGACACTAACATCCCTTTGAAATCAGTTTAACTAATCATAAAGAGAAAGAGATGGAAGAAAGTGTGATGCACCTTATTATGTAGTTTGTCCTCGCTGCTCCCAATCCAAGCTTGAACTCCAAACTCTTCAGCACAACTTCATACCTGTAATACAATGGACAACAAAGAGAGACAAAGAACTCCTACTCTATAATATTAGATTAAATAAATTCATCTACCAAGATCGACAAGCACATTCAAGATTACACAAGCTTGAAGGGAATAGACCAAGTATATTGATGAAAACTTTGAAGAGATACTTACAATCATGAATGATGTTGCAACAGCTTCTCCAAGTCCCCCTCGTCCAACTCTTGCACGATGTTCCGAAGATCATAAGTTTGATATCCAAAAGCTTCCTCCTCTTCTCCATGGAAATCCTTCATTATATAGGATTTGGAGGCTTAACCACTATGGAGAATATCATTCATTAGATCCACTAAAATGGGATCTCCAATTATTTTAGGGAGAAAATATCTCTCAAGGATTTGAGGGAGAAAAATTCTCTCAAGGATTTTAAGGAGGAAATATCTCTCAAGATCCACCAAATTAGGATTTTGGTTTGAGAAAATATCTCAACCATCCATGAGATTCTCAACCTCTCCTTGAAAACGAGAAACCAAATGTGAGGTGGATTCTCACACTAAATTAATTTCATGTTTATTAATATTAATAAATCATTCATGTGCACATAGTATTTTGACCTTCATATAATATATTTCTCCTCCACGATGACTAGGGATTGTGACAAATGCTCTTTCATGGTGTGAGTGTATGTGACACTTTTACAACACTTACGACACTTAGGGTGAGGTACTTAAGTGTGGCATTTTGGTGTGTAACAGATTGCCCCCTAAAGTGTGAAGTCCGAAGAGAAACTGATGGCCGAAACACTTTACAATTATTTAATGCAAAGGCGTGGAGTTGGAGAACCTGGAAGAAGCTGCAAACAACCATCAAACAATATTAATATATGTTCCATTTCCGAGGTAGACATACTTATGCTTAGAATATGAGATGACTCAAAGCACAGTCGTCGACCAATACACTGTGGATCCATGAAAAATATTGATTAAGAACATGTCCACCAAAGATACAATGTGGATCCATACCTCGATGACATGAATTGATCATAGCCACGAAAAATACACAGTGGAGCTACGAGATGATAAAACATAGCCACTGACCAACACAATGTGGATCTATGTGACAGTATATATATATATATATATCAGTGTGCTCAAAAAATCTCCTTCGCAGCTTGGGAAAAGCATATAACAAAGTGAACGCTCATCCCAGGGTCTTCATCCCAATCCCGATGTGGTATGAATCTAGCCATGTGAATATATGTTTTGATGTCAAACATGGTAGAAACCACTTGATTATCGGTCATTGATGTATACCATTAACAAGTGGGAGGGAAATCACCAATGATGTCAATGACTCCCAAGGTACCCCTAGTACATTCCAGCGAATGTGAATAGATGAGCTAAAGTCGAACATTCATGAAATCATTCGATCAAAGGTCAATGATGTAAACCCATTGTCGGAAACAAGGAGGCATGTCATTGAGCCATGCAAGTCCCAAGGTACTAATCGGTTTCTAAGTCTAATTCTTGGATGATGTGTCAAAGTCGATAGGAAAAGACTCGTCGAAGGAGGGCCTTGATGTATCCCCCATCATCGACACGAAACTGACACAGGAAATGGAAACTAAAAATACTGCAGATGGATGGTTTGAAGTGAAACTTCCCTTGAACATGATGAGGCATGACAACTAACTTGGCAGCATTGAATTGACGAGTACCAAGAATGTAATGTGATGGCAATAAGAGCACTCTTCATCTAGATGAAAAAGTATGGCGACACATGGAATTGGTATGACTTAGAGACAAGCGGATTACCCAACTGTAAGATGAGACGCAAACAGGTGCCATGTTCAAGGGTGACAAAAGCTACCATAAAGGATTCTCAAAAACTTAACCCACTTCCTTTAAATTTCCCCCCACCCAAATAGATGAGTACCTCTTTTTCATTTAACGAGCTCGAGGAGGGTAACACATGCTCAATATAACTCACCTTTGACAAGTTCATCTTCCTTTATTTAACGAACTAGAAGAAGTAAGGATTCGTTCTCATATGGGTCCTTCAATGTGTAGTTTAAAGAGTCCAGAGAAGGAAAATTCGATGGTTTTTCATGTTTAGAAAGTCTGAAAAGAACTTAAAGGTGACTCCAGGGTTGTCCTTTTTCGTGATTTTTAGTGTCTGAGGTCCGAAAAAGTATAAAATGATATGACAAAGAACTCTTCTAATCATGCTTGATTAAAGTGTTCATTTTTCGTAATTAGTCTCGCGGGGCCAAAAAATAGATAAACTATCACTCGAAAGATGCCCAGTCAAACCTTTTAACGAGTGTGAAAGGAAGCAAGATCACTCGACAATATTTTCATGTTTAGAGAGTCTAAAAAGAGCTTAAAGGAGACTCTAGGGGGTTCCTTTTTTCGTATAACCTTTACGAGTCCGAAAAAGTGATAAAAGTATACTCGGTCGCTTTCTCACGTATTTACAAGCATGAGAAAGAACAAAGACTAAGATCAGTAAGTTATTCTCATGTATTTACGAGCACAAGAAAGAACAAAGACTAAGCTCGTTCTAGAAAAAGACTACTACATTATGATGGGAATGACCTTTGAACGAGGATCACTTCTAGCAACGTGTCTCTCTAGAGGTAGTTTTCCCCCAGCTTCTTTGGCAGAATTTGATAGTTTTGCTTCAGCATGATGTCCAGAGGTTGGAGACCTACCCCCCAAGTGTCGTTTCCTCCAAGGACTCTTCTTCTTTCCTCTTTTAGGTTTCTGGTTACTAATGGAAGAATTTTCATTAGGCGGAGGAAAAGAAGGGTCAACTACTCGATCCAGAGTGAGAATCGATTGTAATGGAGGGGGATTTGTTTCATTTTTTAACGAGCTTGATAGAGACAATGAACTATGCTCATTGAGACTAGGTACTACCAAAGGATGAGATGAATCGAAGGATTGTCGTACCTGAGTCGAAATCATGTTTAAGGTGGCAACCTGCGTGGTGGGAGGAGAAGGCAAAGGAAAAACCCCCATGAGCGAGGAATCCTTGACAAGACCTACACCTACACTCTCAAAATTATTTTATCCTAGAAAAGGGACAGTATTTGTTGCGACATTGTTGAGGTATGGAGTTGTATACTCAAGTTGGTCAATAATGATAATCTTTCCTTAATGGGGAAATTGTAAGATACAAAACACTGAATATGTGACAACAATCATTTCATAGAACTGTTAGGACCACATATTGTACCTTTTTGCCCATACTTTTTGCCATTATTATACCCTTCATCACTTGTATTTAGACTCATAATATCACTTCATCTGATCATTCCAAGGTATACAACGTCCTTTCTCATTACTATATGCTTAATCTGTTTTGCATAATATTTTACATTACTTTTGTACTTAACCATTGATTAGAAGTGCATAAGTGTCCATAACTGCAGATTAGCATTTGAGGCCTGTGCTGAAACACAGAACTGTCCAAAGGCGTTGTCGAACTGATGTTGAACCACGGAGCTGCTACACAGTCCGAGGTCGCATATGCCGAAACACGGAGCCGCTACATAGTTCGAGGATGCAGATGCTGAAACACGGAGCTGCCACACAGTTCAGAAGTGCAGATGCTGAAACACAGAGGAGACCGCCACGATAC
>SNQJ01S0002558.1:445220-481655 GCA_010110895.2 Picea sitchensis | reverse complement strand
GAAGTAAGGCTCAAAGCTCCTGCTTAGACAGAAAGGAACTAAGTGCCTTGTTTTCTGTTAGATAGAGTTAATTGTTTTCCGCATTATTGTTTTCATGAAAGGAGTGTTAACGCTGAGTCTCTGTTGAGAGTAAGGGTCCTGTTTTCTGATTGCAAGATAGTTGTTCTTTCCCATTGCAGTATTATTTCTAATGTAATCCAGGATTCTTAATTAAGCTTTAAAGAATTGCAATAGGGGAATTGCTTTCCTGTGATTTAATTTAGAGCTTCAGTTCATTCAAGCAAGTATAATTAGTATAGATTTCTTTACTACAACATTAAGTGCTTTTGGAATTGAGCATATATAGTGCGTGGCTATCTTTGAAACAAAAGACTTCCCTGGGTTGATAATTTATGTTTCACTAGATTGTTTAAAATTAATTAAGCAATTATAGTGACCAACAAGAACCAACTACGACCAAGTAACAAATTATAATCTAGGGGTGCGTCGATTAATTCGATATCAACCGAAATAGTCTTACCCTTCAAAGTCACAGTGACAGATTTCAAGAGTCCGTGAGGTTGGAAACCATTTCCATCAAACGATTTCAGGGTGGTTGGGGACAGAATAAGTGTAGGAGAACCAAGGGCTTTCCAGCAAGACAAAGACATGACACAAGTCGAAGCTCCCTCATCCAAAATAGTATGATGGATGTTCTTTCCACCAACTAAAACTTGAATTTGGAATGCTAGGTGGTGGGAGACTTTCTCCTTAAAATAATCCAAGTTATACGTAATCAGGTTCGACTCCTCATAATCCATGGCTCCAATGGATGACAATAGGGTTCTACGTTGACTGGGATAGTGTTGTAGAACTTCAAGAGTAGACATAGCACAAGGCGCTCATGCCAAATCTTCAACGATGTTCTAGTTTTGGGCAGCGCGGGCATTTGGATTAAATGTCGCTTTTGGGTGGGCGTAATGTTGCGTTAGAGATTGGCTTCTCAATATGAAAAGGATTGGAAGATGGAGGAGGGGTAGTATTAGAAGATTGGTCGACAACCTTCCCATTAGTCTTATCACCTGGAGGAGTGTTATATGTATTTGCACGAGTTGTGACATTAACCATCTTAAACATGTAAACCTCAGAGGCGCTTGTGGAAGAATCCCCATGGTGGGAATGACCTGGTTGCCTCCTTGTGGAGAGACAAGGTTTTGTGCAACCAAATGTTGCTACTGAACCAGTTGGGAGGTACCCTTCATATATTTAGTGACAACCTCACGATGAGGGCAGTCTTTTGTGTAGTCGTCTTCCCCACAAATCATACAAGGATATTTAGGTTTCCTTTTCGGTTGAGTATCAACAGACCTAGGATTATCCTGCTCATTAGAAGGTTTCTTGGATTTTCCTTTATTTTTCTTCTTACATCCTAGTTACTGAGATGAAGTGGATTGGACCGCATTCACCTCGGAGGTTTGAGCAGGAGTGAAAGTAGTTGTGGACTTTGGAAGGGAATTAGGTTCCAGAGCAGGTCTTGACGGATCATTCAATGGATGAGGAGCATTAGGGATCAAATTGTAAAGTGTGTCGGACTAGGAGTAAACCAAGTCCAAATATTGCGCACAGCTGATAGCCTGCTCCTCGGTAACTACATTTCCCATAGAAACATCATGGGAAATGGTAGGCAAGAGCGACTTTGTAAACCAATCCGCGAGGAGTTGGTCCATAATTGGAGCTTTAATCAACCGTCTTTGTCATCTCCACTCATGAATATGATCAGAGATGTGGGTGGAAGAGGATTTCCAGAGAGAGGTCAAAAGTTCTGTACCAGTCTCATATCGTATAGGAAACTGAAAATGCGTCAGGAAATCCATGACAAGAGAATTAAAGTCAACAAAAGAGTTACATGACAGTTCAATGTACCATTTTGTTGTCGCAGCTGTAAGTGTTCTCTGAAAAAGTCTAAGACGAATGGAATTGTCCATCAAAGAGCTGGAAGGACACCATAAGTGGAAAGTCATAACATGATTGTTAGGATCTTCCCCAGGTTTTTCGTCAAATTTCCGAATGTCAGACGGTAATTTGGCAGGGATGGTGGGCCAAAACGGAGCACGAAGGATGGGATCGTTTGTTAAAAGCGATAGATCTAGAAGATCTAACGTAGCCAAGAACGGTAGATGTCAGTTAGGTTGTTGATACTGGTGATAATCATATTGCGTAGGAACACAAGTAGGACCGTATCCAGGTTGTGGCGAGGTGACAAAACTAGATGGTCCTCCCATATACGATGGTTGTCCAGGTTATCCACCTATGTAAGGTGGTTGTCCTATTTTTCCACCCATGTACTGTGATTGAACAGGTGGACCTCCTACGTACTACGGTTGACCGGTTGGTCCCCCTATGTATGGTAGTGGAAGGGACTATTTCATTTGAATTGTGGGGTTTATGGATTGATAGGTCATATTTCCTTGTGGAGGAATGCCCGTCGGATTGGGTTGAGTCCACAAAGGATTCACAACTCCTATATATGGATGTACAGGATACATGCCAGTGGTAGTAGGGATAGAAGGACTTACAGGAGTGGTTTTCCCCCATGATGGTTGATGTTGCAACCATGTAGGTTTTCCCCCAGTGAAAATTTTCCCTGCAACTGATGGTTGCCCCCCAATTGAAGGTTGGCCTCAGATTGAATATTGAACTCCAATGTAGGGAGTACTAATTTGTGATGTGTGAGATGGAGGTTGAGTAGCTTGTGTAACCGTGGTTGTGTGAACGAATTGACTGCTGGCCATTTGACCAATGGAATGACCAAGTAAATCACTTGGCGTGTGCATGTGTGGAAAAAATGAAGTAGGAATATTACTTAACTCATGTGCAAGAGGAGATAAATGCGCAAGCGGTTGAGTCAGGGTCACCTGGGTCATTGATGTTTCTGATAAAGAATAAGCACCAACAGTATCAACTACGAGAGTTGTGGAAAAAGATGAATTCCCAAGTCCTTTAAGAAAACCAAAAATCGGTGGGTTCATTCCAAAGGATGGTGTAGTGGTCGAACTAGGTGGTAATAGTAAGAAGAAAAGGAATCAACGTATATCGTGGATGGTGGATCGAAGAGTGGTTGGCCAAGTGGATCAGTAAACAAAGGATTCACAAAAGATGCCAAGATTTCTACGAAGGTTGGGACCGGTTCTTCAACATGATGGCCACTTCCAGGAGTGACGCTCCTAGTTTCAGAAGTGTGATCTGTGATCATTGCTTCATAAGAAAGATTATTCTATGGTTCCTGAGTGTCAAGTTCCATACCTTGTATACTGTGAAAATTTTGATCCTAAGGTCGACTATGCAAAACAAAGAAACACACTCCTATGAAAAATAAAAGCAATCAACCAAGCAACAACAGATTTAAGGATCTCCTGAAGATGAGATATCAATACGCCAACGAAGAAGTGAGAAGTAGTTACCCCGACCTCCACATAACATCCTTTCTCGGTGCAAGCAACCCTCATTTTTGTGGGATCACCCTCCAAGGGTACTAAGAGTGTGATATGGCGTTTGCCCTAGGTACCGTGGGAATCCCCCCACAGTCACCTTTGTAGATACCTAGGAAAGGCCACTAAGGTTACCAACTCGCAGTCAGCCTCCGGGGGGTACAGTCGACATTCAGGACCGAATGTATGGGCAGGATATCAAAGTCCAAAGATCTTCAAAAGAACTGAAGACAAGTGGACCGGTAGGACTCCAGAGGACCCCGAACGAATTCAAAGTTCATGAAGCACCAATACCAAATGAAACCAATGTTTTCTCAAGAATAACCCCCAATATACGATCTTTCCGATACGATTGGTTAAGCTTTGGAGGGGTAATCTTCGCTTCTCTCCCACACGCAACCTCGTGTTTATCCCCTGTGTGATAGGGGGTTCCCAGCTGTGCTTATACGAAAATTGGATTTACACGTTCTTTAGTGTTCTACAATCTCTTTAGTAGTCTTGGAAAATTTACTCACTTCACTTAGTCCAAAGACCCTAATCCTAAGCTACAGTTGGTGTGCTAAAAACAAAAAATATTCGAGTTGATTTTATTAGCACGTGGTTGATTTTAATGGATTTTAACTCAAAGGGTTCACGGAGATGAAACTGATGATGTGTAAGAGACTCGAGTCCAAAAGAATGCAAAAGAATGCTATGCAATTCTTTCTTTCGATGAATTATATGCATGGGAAGGAGAAGAGTTATATTCTTCTTAATCACAAGCAAACACTCAAAACAATGCAACTTTCAATTTTTGGGATCAATATGACGCTAAAATACCAAGCAAATGTTTCCGAAAACCGAAATGCACATGCAAAATTAGCTCTTTTTCCAAACATAAACCAAAGCAAACTTTCTAATGAGTGTAAAATTTCTTCATTTGATTAACTATGCAAGGAGATATGCAAACTTTTTGTTTCTTAACTTTCAAATGAAAGAGATCTAAGTTTGATACAAAGAACTATGAGGAAAAAAAATCAAACAAAGTGCACTTAAAGTGATTAGAACTGAAGGAATCAAGTAAGAGATAACTTGTTCAATAGAGAACTCAATAAAGGATTCGACAATCTACAAACATTCAAGGAATACAAGAAAGTTCAAAGAAGAATCCAAAAAATGATAGGGAGAAAAAGAAATCACTCAAATGTCTTGACAAAACAAGCAACAAGAAAGAGCAATCCAAGCTAGGTCGTGGTAAGCATAAAGTCTCAAATTGTTCAAAGAGGAAAGAGTTAAAAAGTAACTTAAGACCAACAAACCTTTTGCATACCTTTTCAATCAGTCAGATAACCAGAAACTTCACAAGACTCAAACCAAACCAAGAAAAATAAGGCAAATCAATCTCGCAATTTGGAAAAGGTTGAAAGCTCAAACAAGACAACGAAATAAGTGATAAGAACTAAATCCTCAACCCAAACAAAGTCACAAGCAAAAGTATAGACTCTGGGCAAAACAACTCTAACAAAGGGCTGAGAAAAACAAAGAAAAATCCCCTAGATCTGCCCAAAACCAGAGAGCAACACTCCCTAAAACAAAGAGACATAGTGTTATAACGCTCCCTAAGAGACCAAAGGGGAGCATTGATCAGATAACCAACGCTTTGATAGCCACTCTAGGGGAGCACTAGTCCTATAGATGCTTGAAAATGAGCTTAAAAAAGAAAAAAAATCAACAGAGATTGGCTTGGTAACTATGATTACTACTGCCCGCAAGGGTGTAGACCGATTGGCAAGTGTCGTGTAAATGAAAGGAAATATGTAAAGGAGGTCTCAAGTTCGATTCTCACCCTGATTTACTTATGCTCCATGCTTGCGGGATGTGTGGCGCACCTGGGGTTATAGTAGTAGCGGACAGAAATCGACCCCATGTCACGCGAGTACAAGAACCGTGAGTTGTCGATTCCCCCAACATTAAAAAAAAAAAAAATTATGATTACTGCTTGGTGAAGCAGAGGGAAGAGGGAAGACCCAGAAACAATCAATCAAACAAGATCAAACAAGGAAAAGGTTTAGACGATCCAAGGAAAGACAAGTCAATGTCCTTTCCCAATGGAGTCGCCAATTTATGTTATGGAATAATTTCCCTGCGGACGGGCGAATTCTCCCTTGGATTCTAGAACCCTAGTACCTGTTGTTCCTGAGTTTATACTTTAAGGCTGTAAAGTATACCGTCAAGGCATCCGTAAAGGTAAAGGTAATTAAAAGGTAAGAATCAAAAAGAAGGGTAAATCATTGACAGTTCCTCAACTGCCTCTGTCTAGTTTCTCGTTGTTCTTGGATACTGATATCTCTCTCAATAGCAGCCCATGAACGTTCTAATTCAGCCCGGTTAGTTGTTGTTTGCAAAATAGTGTTAAAAAGGTTTAAAGCAATGCTAGTTTGATCTTGGAGGCCAGGGTCTATGTTGGGTTGTATGTTATTTGGGACAGTCATGGAGAGTAAAATTTTATTTAATTATGAAAGAATTCGATGAATTGTTACTTCAGTTTTTAAGAGATGAGAATAGGAAAAATAGTTTTGAAATTCAAAATGATAACATAATAACAGTTGAGGTCGTTTCCTGGACATGAAACAAATTGAGAATAGTAAAATAACAAAGAAATACTACTGAAAAAATATGAGGCTTTAATCACGAAAAAATCTCATATTGTAACAGGAAGTAAAGAGGAAAACGAGATTTCTAATGAAGTGTTAAATATCATCGTTCAAATGATCTACAGGTCTTAAAATTACTGATAGCAATTTCAGAGGAAAAGTTGTAAATAATTTGATAACCAAATCAACTTAAACTATAAAATATGTATGAAATAAACTTCTAGTTGATCATTCATTAGAAAGACATTGAAAGAGAAACATAGAAAAATATTGTCAACAAGGTTAAAGAACACATAGCTTCAAGTTGGCAGGATTCAGAATCTCATCTGTATTATTTATATCACAGTGGATTGGAAAACTTTTTAATACAATCTGCTCTCTCAAAAACCAAAAAGCCTTTTCTCAGTCTTGTGAAAACATATTTATACATGATCATCAAATATTTTTCCCGTTGGTGATTAACCAACTTCCTAAGACTACGGTTACATGGATGAACAATGTCAAACCATTTACATTTCTTTTCTAACTGCTTTATTATTCTAATGATGAAAATATTCAAAAGAGTATTTCATGTCTGTGTTGATGAACCTGCTCCTTCTGCTTTAAGACAACGAACGCATTTTCCTAGGAACTGTACTAAAACTCTGGGAGCTTCTGAAATATCCTTTGCTTCAAATAAGAAAAACTTTCTCTGCAGTTCTGGCAGACGATCTTCAATTATTTTCCTTGTGAACTTAATAGTTTACAACTTTAAGCTTGGCATCACTATCCATTTGTCGATTTCAGTGACATTGATTACCTTTATTTTTGGGATCTCCACCTACATTTCCTCCAGCTCTTCTTTAAATCTTAACTGATGCTTGACAATATTAATTTCCCCTAACAACCGAGACAGTTGTTTTTTCCAATATTCAAAGAAGCTTTTTCTAAAAGATCAAAAATTCCTTGACAATCATCATTGACCTCTCTGGTTATTCTTTTGTTTTCTGCAAGGTCTACCTCCCACACCTTGAGTATTACATCTCCTTTAACCTGCTCTGAAACAGATAGTTTTTTAATCTTTTCGACCTCCTCCTTTGTTGAGAAGGCCACTGCTTTTTGGAAAGTAGTTCTAGCCACTTTTACTTCTCTTTCTTTCTAGAGAATATCTTCCAAGGATTTATTAGTTTCCTGAAAATAATTCTGGATAATTTCCATATTAAAAAACACTCCCCGTTGTTCCTCTTCTATCTTCAATTGTATTCCCAATACCTGGGCCTGGAAAATTTCAAGCTCTACCACTTGATTTGAAATGGAACTAATCTTATCTTGTAATTGTTTATTTGTTTCTTCTTGCTTTAGGACCTGTGCCTGAGTGACCTGTATTTTCTGATTTGCTTCCTCTAAGCTTGCTTTCATTTTCTGAATCTCTTGGATATCATTCAATCTAGCTTGTTCTAGACCCTTTTTTATTCCCCAACTGATATTTATTTCAGTCTCTTTCAATTGACCCTGCAGCTGAGCTATCATTTGGTCTTTTTGTTCCAACATAGTTGTCAAATTGCCCACAAAGTATAAATTCGTCGATGCTAAAGCACCCATTGTGCCTGCTATCTCTGTAGCGAATTCTCTATCTTTAAGTTTTTGTCCATCTATAATGACCCTATGCTTTTTAACCATCATATCTCCTCTTGGATGAATTTCCTGTTTAAGGATTGCCTTTCTCTTCTTACTGTAAAAATAATTTGAAGGAGGAATCTCATCTCTAGAAATAGGCTCAAGATCACTTACATATAAAGCTCCGTCGTCGGGGTTTCCATAAGTAGACTGCAATGGAGTCAAGGAAGTAACGAGACTTCCAAGCTCTGTCGATGTTGTTCCTCCTACCTTTTTTGGAAAACTCTTAGGGATTTTTGAAGGTGTTTCTATCTCCTTTCCTTTCCCTGCCTCTGGTTTTTCAATCTAGGGGACTTCTGTTTCTTGCGAAGGCATTTCACCCTCCTTCATTTTTCCTTTTGTATTTGCTTTATCCTGTACATTTGTTTCAAATCCTGGAGGAGGCCCTTCCTGCTCTGGAGGGGTCGTGGATTTTCCCTGCAAACTCTTTGGTAAACAACTTCGTCTATGACTCTGGAATGACCTGAGACCAACCTGTGAGTCAGATGACAAGGCCTGTACCCTGTTCAATACTTCTTCATAAGTTTTAACCTCCTTGAAAATGTCATCATACACAGATGTTTCGTGCTCGTAAGCTTTCAAATTACAGTGCATCAAATGTTTGCTTACTAATTGATAGGGGTCATGCTTTCTGTGCTCAATATCTACCAGTTTTATTTCTTCTAATGCTTCAGCCTCTACTTTAGAATGGTCGAGGTTCAGTAACGAAAATTTCCCGACATACACAGGGAAGATTGGCCAAAATTTCTTTTCAGCTACTTTTAGCTCTATTCCAATACCACCTTTCACTATTTGATGTGCTACCTCCCTCAATACCAATCTGTCCGGGAGGAATTTCGGAAGTGCGTGAGGGGGAATTGAGCACCCATAAACCCTAACATAAGAAAAGTTCTCATCAATAAACCAGTCGGCTATTGCTTTGAGATTTCCTGTGATTGACTCAGAAATGTGAAGGGGTTCACCGCCATAAAACATGTTATGCATTGGAATTATTACGAAATGACAAATTTCGTAAAATGCATTCTTAGCATTTTCTTCCCAAAGTGTAGAATGATATTCATGAATGGGCTCGGGGCAAGTTATGGTCCAACTCCAATTCATCGAGGGAAAAGGATTCATAAAGCAAATTGCGTCCATAATGTATGCTGACATATAAAAGGCCACTGGTTGACCTTTAGATTTCACAACTCTGTAGTTTGAAACTTCTTGAGCTAGGTTATCAGATAGAATTTTACTCTAGTTGAAAGTGAATCCTTCTGAAGCCTCTTCTAAAAAGGGCACCCAATCTGCATGAAAATGACAGGGATCCTTTCTCCCGAACAATCTACACAGCATAATAGCTACATAGACCATGTATTCATTCAAAGATGTTGTGGCATAAACCCCATGGGTATCAACCCTAAACTTTGATGGACATCTCGAGCAATCTCTAATTAAATCAGGATAAGTTCGGTCTGCCTCGGTACACTCCTTCTTTTGAAATTCAACTAAAAACTCAGCATTAAAAGTGTACTTAGGATTCGGTGAGAGCTTATACATTACTTGTATATGTTCTGGCCTGAACGAGCTGGCAATGACCCCTTGATTATTTAAGATGCTCCTCGTCGGAATATCAACCCTTTACAGTGCCCAACTGATCATATCGTTATACACCAAAAGCCGAGGGTGCGTCGCGATCTTATGAAGCTCTGATTCCACTATATCCCGAAAGTGATTATCAGAATCAATATAAGAATTCTTGAATTCGAATTCCAGGAGTTCAGAGATTTGTGTCCAAGATTTAATGGAGTCTATATCGTGTGGCGTAGTGTTGGAGATGATATCTCCTTCCTATGTGTCTTCACTCTTCTTCGGTGCCTTTTTCGGTGCCGTAAATTTACGTTAGATGGAAAACCTGTCACAGAAAAGGAGTGAATGAGCTCGGCTGAGTGCTTATTGCGCTTGATAGAATGAAAAAGAAAATGTTGCGAAACACAGACCTTCCAACTCTCCTTTAACTCATTTAACAATGACGGGACTAACGCAACTGACAAGAATTCAAGACATTTAATGTGGTAGATATTTACTGAGATACGCATTAGTGTCACATATCACGAGTTATTCTTTATTTAAGTGGCCGCATTTTGGCGCTTTTGAATTCAAAAATCGGAACATTTCATTCAATCGAAAACCGAAACGTGAACAAAACTTAAAAAGATTGATTGTCATTAATCATGCTCTCAAAAAGAGTTAATTTGTACTAATCACAGATTAAGAGTCAAGGTTTCATATTTCGGGATTTCGGGGATTGGGTTGACAAGAGGTATGTTATCACTGAATCCCAACTTCCGAAATCGCGAAATCGCGACAAGATTAATTAAGACTTAAATTCGGTTTAGCAAAATAATTGATTGGTATTGAGTGTTTCGGGATTTCGGGGATCGTGTTGACATGAAGTATGTCATCGATGAATCGCGATTTCCGAAATCGCGATATGATTAACTTATGGCTTAATTAATCAGGATTAAGGACTAAACAAAATTAATTCAGATTAACATAGATTTTGAGTCAGGATTTCGTGTTTTGGGATTTCGGGGATCGTAATGACAAGAGGTATGTTATCGTTGAATCCCGATTTCTGAAATCACGATATGTTTAAACTTAGGACTTAATTCCATTTTAGTCAACTAATTAATCAAGATTAAGGATAAAACATGATTAACAGTTTGACGCAAATTATGGGTCGGAATTTCGTGTTTCGGGGATCTTGTTGACAAGAGATATGTTATCGCTGAACCTCGAATCTCGAAATCGCGAAATGATTAACTTAAGACTTAATTAATTTGTGTTAGTGAATTAATTAATTAGGATTAAGGATTAACCTCATTCTTTCGGAAAATCGGGGATCGGGATTTCGTGATTCAATATGTATTGAAATATATGTTCTCAACAAACCCCAAATCCCGAAAACTTTTTAAAGTTAATCTTAACTCCATTAGGTTTAAAGTTTATCATGATTAAAATAACTTTATAGAAAATGCGTCGGGATTTTGATAGCATTTTAGGTTTTTTGCCTTTTACCATTTAAAGAATAAAGTTTTTTTCGGGAAATCGGTACCGGGCGCTTGGGAAGGATAACAAAGCTTATGCTTTATGAAAAGCCGAAACCTGAAAAATGAAAGTTTAGGTCTTAGGGATAAAAAAAAAATTAAATTTGTTTCAACAGTACCAAGACAGAAAAACACAAATAGACACTAACATCCCTTTGAAATCAGTTTAACTAATCAGAAAGAGAAAGAGATGGAAGAAAGTGTGATGCACCTTATTTTGTAGTTTGTCCTCGTTGCTCCCAATCTAAGCTTGATCTCCAAACTCTTCAACACAACTTGATACCAGTAATACAATGGACAACAAAGAGAGACAAATAACTCCTACTCTACGAGATTAGATTAAATAAATTCATCTACCAATATCGACAAGCACATGCAAAAATACACAACCTTGAACGGAATAGGCCAAGTATATTGATGAGAACTTTAAAGAGATACTTACAATCATGGATGATGTTGCAACAACTTCTCTAAGTCCCCCTTGTCTAGCCCTTGCACGATGCTCCCAAGATCATAAGTTTCCTCCTCCTCTCCGTGGAAAGCCCTCATTATATAGGATTTGGAGGCTTAACCACTATGGAGAAGATCACTCATTAGATCCACTAAAATGGGATCTCCAAGATTTTTAGGGAGAAAATATCTCTGAAGGATTTTAGGGAGAAAATATCTCTCAAGGATTTTGAGGAAATATCTCTGAAGATCCACCAAATTAGGATTTTGGTCTGACAAAATATCTCAACCATCCATGAGATTCTCAACCTCTCCTTGAAAATACGAAACCAAATGTGAGGTGGGTTCTCACACTAAATTAATTTCTTTTTTAAGAATATTAATAAATCATTTATGTGCACATAGTATTTTGACCTTCATATAATATATTTCTTCTCCACATTGACTAGGGATTGTGACAAATGTTCTTTAATGGTGTCGGTGTATGTGGCACTTTTACAAAACTTGCGACACTTAGGGTGAGGTACTTAAGTGTGGAATTTTGGTGTGTAACACCCCATGTCAAAAGTTGGTGGGAAACTTACTGTGAGCAAAATTCCATAGAGGAGTTTGGAATGTTTGAGGCCAAACCCACTTGGGATTTTTTTATGGATGCCATCGAGGAACAATATTACCCTATTGGAAACTATCACGATTACTACGTGAGATGGACCACACTATGACAAGAGATGGGCCAAACAATGCAAGAGTTCACAAATACCTTCCATACCTTGCACACCAAGCTAGGTATCAAAGAATCTGAGTGACTTATGGTTCTAAAGTACTGCAAGGCTCTACACAGGTACATCCAAACCGAAATGGAGTTTATGGACATCTCATCATTGGGGGTTGCTTATCGATATGTTGTCAAAATCGAGTAGAAATTTAAGTAGCAGAACAAGTGGGAATTCGGGTCTACAAATCCGCAACAACCAAAGTATGGTAAAGGAAACCCTAACTCAAAGAACAACCAACCTCGAGACAACTAGTCCACGCTGCAGGAAAAGAAGGGTAACGGGAAGACGAAGAAGGACACTGGGAAGTGGTGCAACTTCCATAAGAGCCCTTTGCACAAACCGATGAATGTCGCTCAAAAAAATCATTGGTGGTCGAGCTAAAAGAAAAAGAGTCAAACACTAACTTAGACTATGATTCATAAAACAATAAAAGGAAACATATCATGGATGTAGAACCCATTTCTACCATCGCGACAACAATAATCCAACCAGAAAAACCAGAGGATCCCAAGGAGGGGGAGCACCTCTTTCATTCACAGATGTGGGTGAAGGGGACCCCGCTGGATTTCGTTGTTGATAGAAGAAGCCAAAAGAACCTCATCTCAGTAGAGGTCATCAAGCAGTTGGATTTGCCAACAACACCACACCTGCAACCATACAACATCGGGTGGCTTCGCTAGGGATGAGATCTCTACGTCGGCCAGCAGTGTCTGCTATCCTACAACATCAAGGATGAGGTATTGTGTGATGTTGCCCCAATGGAAGTTTGCGATGTTTTGTTAGGCCAGTTGTATATATGGAAGAGTCATGTTGTTTATGAGTCTCGACCTCGTAGTGTAATTATTACTCTAGGGGGTCTGCCCTAGAGGATATCAAAGGTAGTTCCAACTATTGTCTCGACAAAATATTGTCACAAAGTAATATCTCATACAAAAAAATTTAGCCTCTTCATAATCTGTTTAGAAGGTGAACAAAAGGACACTACAACCATTATAGCCTTGACCCAAGACCTTTCTATCCAGTAGAAGCAGGGCGACAAGATTCTAGAAGAGCACAAAGAGATTCTCACTTCACCTGTGGGGGTGTCTCCACACTTCCCAATCAAGCCAAGCTATAACACAACCCTTCATATCTCTATTGGTCATGACCCCTTTTAGGCATGCTTGGAGTTCCAACCATTAGCCCCCACTGATATAGCTCTTCATGTTGCATCTTCACAGACAAATTCCTCACACACTTAGGTAGATCATGCAGCTAGATTAGTTGAATGGATCCAACCCCTCCAACAACAGGTTCATGATAGCCTTCAACAAGCTCAGTAGGACAACTTCTTCAGCAAGGCAAACAACTCCCCAAGGTTCAGATTCAACAAAAGCTTTCCCATCTCCCACGGGAACTTGACGCAATGGGGACCATTGCTTCTTAAAGGGGAAGGAATGATCCAAATGGATATCAATGGCCACCCACCTATTCAACAGGCTCAAAGAACAGTTTTCCATTCTGGCAGTTTTTTACAGTTTTTTGGGTCTCAAACTTTCGTAGTCGTTTTGAGGCCCTAAATGACATTTTTTTGGACTTTTGGGGGGCCTAGAGTTCCCTGGCCCTTTGCAAAAGTTGTACTCCTCGGCTAGAAATTTTGCGACAAGGTATTGAACACCCAAAACAGAGATTGTATGCAAAGTTACACCCTCGAGAAGTTGTCGTATAACCTACCCCCATTGTGGACCACAAATCTTTTAGTGTTTCATCTCCCGGGGTTAGGTTTTTGGATGTTTAGGGTTTTCTCATTTATGCTTTATGTTAAAAAGGCCTTTGAAGCCTCATTGTAAACATCTTCTTGCGAATGAGTGTAGTTGTCACATATCTTCTCAGAGATAAGCTGCCACTATTCTAAAGAGTTCATTCACTCTGTATTTTTATAGTCTCTATACATTTATTTCATTAATAGAAATTGTGTAATACTGTATCTCTTTGTTTCTTGCAATATTTCTATGTATTTCATTGTTACATCTTTGCCTTCATTTCATTCTCAAAATAATTTGGATCGGTGGTATCAGAGCAGGTTGCTCCTTGTCGTTTCTTAGTGCATGTTCCTGATGAGGTCAATGTATAGAGAGTTGGGTCTCGAGCTAGTTTCTCTTTAGGACAACTGCTCTCGCTAGCCCAACCAGCCTCCCATGGTAGAAGAAAAGAGAGACAGGGGAGCAAGAGATTCTATTAGTCTGTTGCTCGAGGAAGCCCTCATGTGACAGAGGGACGAAATGATGCCAAAATTTTCCCAAATACTTTGATGATTGCCAATAACAACAGACGTGTCTTCATCAAGCAACCAATTTGGAAGTGCCGCCTATTTCAAGGTACAAGTTGATTATGATATTCTTGTGTTTGAAGGTCAGATAGATGCAGATGCTTTGGAAAAGTGGTTAAATATGCTAGAAGGTTATTTCTCTGTCCAAAAAAAATTGTGAGGGAAAATATCACCTTTGTGCTCCTTAAGGATGTCCCCCATGTCAAAAATTGGTGTGAAACATATTGTGATAAAAATTCCACAGAGGAGTATGGAATGTTTGAGGTCGAACCCACTTGGGATTTTTTTATGGATGCGATCAAGGAACAATATTACCCCGTTGGAAACTATGACGACGAGTACATGAGATGTACCACACTTCATCAAGAGAGGGGCTAAACAATGTCGGAGTTCACAAATACCTTCCATACCTTGCCCATCAAGATGGTTATAAAAGAGTTTGAGTTGCGTCTATTTCTAAAATACCGTGGAGCTCTACACAGGTACATCCAAACTGAAATGGAGTTTTTGGATATCTCATCACTGGGGTCTGCTTATCGATATGCTTTCAAAATCAAGCAAAAATTTAAGCAGCAGAACAAATGGGAGTTCGGGTCTACAAATCCACGACAACCAAAGTATGATAAAGGCGACCCTAACTCACAGAACAACAAACCTCAAGACAACCAGTCCACGCTGCAGGAAAATAAGGGTAACGAGAAGATGAAGAAGGACACGGGAAGTGGTGTGACTTCCACAAAATCCCTTGGCACAACACCGATGAATGTCACTCAAAACAATCATTGGTGGCCGAGCTCAAAGAAAAAGAGTCGAACCCTAACTCAAACTATGATTTAGAAAACACTGTTACACATCAAAATTACTCATTACGACAATGGCCTAGTGTCGTCGTTATCAATATTACAAGTGTTGCATTTTGGTCACAAGTGTCGCAAGTGTCAGGAAAAAAACATACTGCCATACTGTATATGTCGTGCCTATAACGACACTAGAAGGACACTTGAAACACCTCAAACAATTGATTTGGAAGAAGATAAATGGGTTAACAAAGTTTATAAACCTTTTGCCACTGGAAAATCCACTCAAAAGACATTTTTGGAGAGGAGCGCTCCCCTATGCACTAACAGGGAGCGCTGACGCTCTGTGCAGCCTTTTAGGGGAGCATTATAGCACTCTAGTGCCCCTTTTGGGGGAGCGCTGCCTTTTCTAGGCAAGTTTTGACTTGTTGAGGAAAATCAGGAAGAGTTTCCTTCAATCTCTGAAGGCAGTTGGATTCAAATCCTTGGTCAAGCCATGATCTTAGGGAAGATCCATAACTAAAGGAGGAGAATCCTCAACTTACCCCAAAGATATCTCAAGTGGTTGGGCCTCTCCAAGCCTATATAAGGAGGCCTTCTCATGGTGAAAAGGGATGAAAAGTATTGTGAAGCATCTAACTTATGATCTCATGAGGAAGATGTCATTTGGAACTTCAACATTCTGTGTGTGGACTGTTTAAGCAAGGGTTTGGACAAGGAGATCTTGATGAAGCTGTTGCACTCACATCTATGGTTGTAAGTATTCTTCATTGTTGTTCTCATTAATACAATCAATGCTTGGCCTGTTTCTTTCGAACTTGTACTTGTTCCATATAAGTTTGTCTGTAGTAGATGGATCTATGTTTTAGCTAATCTCAGTAGAGTAGGAAGTCTTTTGTACTTTTGTTTGTCTTGCAGGACCTACCAAGGAGCTCAAGATCGAAGCTCATCCTGGACCTTGCAGGGACAAACGACGTTCATAAGGTACATGCCCTCCTCCTTCTCTCTTATTCATCAACTTGATTAGATCTAAAAGGAAGTCAGTGTCCATGTTAAGCACCTTCTGTCTTAGAGTTAAGGGTCTAGCTCTCAAGAGGATATCTACGTGTCCGCAGGGAGATTTTCCTACAACAGAAATTGGCGGCTCCACTGGGGATCGAATCGAAGCTTTCAGTTTTGTTTTTCCTCACAGACCTTGTCTTACCCTTCATTCTTTTTAGACCTTGTTCACCCCGTATGTCTGATTGAATATGCGGATTGGATCCTTATTCCATCACATCCATTGTGATTGACAAAGTTTGATTGAGTTTTTTTTTTTTTTTTTGACAATTTTTTGGGTTTTAAGACACCAGCGCTCCCCTGCCTATGTTATCAAAGCGCTGGCGCCCCTCGTTGGCTTTGCACAGAGCGTTATAATGCTCTGGTGCCCCTTACACCAGAGCGCTACCTTTTCCTCTGCAAAAAATCTTCTAGGGTTGTGTTTTCTGAAATCCAATCTCTGTTTTTACCCTTGCTCAACTTCTTTGTGCTTCGATACATCTTCCTATTGACCTTTGACACTCTGTTTTCTGAGAAACAAGCACTTTTGATGTTCAGATTTTGTGACCTTCTTCCTTATTTTGATTTTTTTTTCTTTTGTTGCGAACTTGGAATCAATCCACTACTTTCTTCTCTCTTATCTGACTGAGTGAAAACTGTGGTGAAGAACATCAGAAATCTTTGAATCATCTCATTTGGTTCTTTGAGGTCATTTTTCTTAGCATCTTTCTTTTGTGTGAATTTTTTTATTTTCTTTGTTATCTTTTGTTTTCTTTTTGCTTCTTGTTTCAATCATAGCAAGAGGGTGTGTTGTTTGTGCGAAATCTGCTTATACTTGTCTGAATCTCCTTGATCTAAAAGGATAGTTGTAAGGAGAAGTTTTGTATTGAATTAATCATCATTCGCATACAAACAACAAAGATACATCTTAGTGATTGGTTTACATATTAGAAGGCATTTTTGAAATGTTTTAGCATTACATTGGATTTGATTGAGAACAAATTGATTGAAGACATTCCATATTAGTGTTTGATAGTGAAAACAACTCTTTCTCTCTCCCTTAAATAGGCATTCATTGAAAAGAAACGATTGCTCATCATCTTTTATGCATTTTTGGGGGATTGAGTCATCATTCCATCAATTTCACTTTCATACACCCTTTGAGTAAAGAACAGTTGTAAAACGAACGGTAATTAAAAAATTATCTAGAACATTTTTTATTTTTAGGATCTTCCACCAACATTAGACTAGGATTAGCACTTTGGATTCGGTTGTGAGTACAACTCTCCAAATTTTTCAAAACAAACATTAGCATCCTGAGCTAAGGAGAGTCAAATCCAATTGTCGTATAGGTTTTCTGGGATGCCCTTCTCACACAGGGGTTACACACGAGGTCGCATTCGGGCGAATTATGAAGATTATCCCTCCGTGGTTCAACTGTTTGTAGTGGTCGGATCGTATATTGGGGGTCACTTGAAGGTATACCCATGATTATGTGTGGGAGCCTCTCGGGTTGATTTCGGACTTTTTATCCTACCCATACGTTTGGATCGGACTGTCGACTCTACCCGCCCAGGAACTAACTGTGAATTGGTGTCTTTAGTTGCCATAATATTTAGGTACTTACACAAGGTGATGGTGAAGGGAAGTCTCACTGTACCTGGAACAAACATTGGTCAAACTCACTCGGGCTCCTTGGAGGGTAAATCCACAATTATTACGTGGAAGCTTGCACCAAGGTGAAAGTTCGTTAAGCAGGTCGCCATTGTAACTATTCCACCATATCCTAGCCTCTTCTTGACTTGATCACGCGACGTTGGATTTCATCACCAACTAGTACGATCATCGAGAGAAGTTTTGTTTGCTTGGTTGATTCCTAGATTTTATTAGCATATGTTGTTTCTTTTTGTTAGTTGGCCCTAGATTTTCAGTGTGTTCTGTTGTTCTCCAAAATTGAGCCTGTAGATGATAAAGGTCTTCGCCGATCACGTAGGATGCAAGGGCTGCCTCCGGAAGGCTATCAACCCTTACCTGCTAACCCTCCAGAAGACAACTACCGTGGAGAGGTAGAAAATCAATCTGACGTTGGAAGTGTTATTGCTCCTCCGTTAGATAACTCAGAAGGCGCTTTGGTTACGGTTGAACATCCCACTCTTCACACTACATCTGTGTTGGTAACCCCTCTCGAACCACTTTTGCTTCATTTAGACTCCCTTGGGAACGTCATAGACGAAGAGGTCCCACGCTTACCGGAGAGAACTTTTACCGACACATATATGGGATCCACAGAACCAACCTTTGGTGATGAGTATAGGAATCATGTTCATCCTAGCACCGCAGTAGATACACATCCCACACCTGCTCGTTCTGTATGGAGGACTTCATCGGGACGTGATCTCTATGAACATTTTGAATCCTTTCGACAACCCTTTTATCCTCATGACCCTCCTAGTGAAACAAGACCATCTGGTCAAACCATGAATCACCCAGTCGATCAGGTCATTAACCCTATTGTTACGTCAACACAAGTCCATCCCAATGCTAGACTCATCACCTCTACTCATCTCCAAAGCACTTCAATCTCTACCCCCGTTGTTACAATCTTTTGCTCTACAACTCCACGTGTTCCACACGATCTTGCTGGGACATCTTTTCACCCGAGAATGTAGACCCCTGCTAGCCCAACACAACCGGTTGGAGGTCAACCACCATCTAATGAACCTTTCCCTCCTAGAGGACTACCATTCTATGGCGGACCTACCCCTCCTAGGGGACAACCCCCTTTTCATGCTCCTCCTGGAGGGAAACCTCCATTTGCCAGTCATACCCCGATAGTTGATCCACTGCTGGCAGGGGGGCAACCTTCGTTTGTTGGAAACCCTTCACAATCTTGGGGAGTATCTTCATGAGGCACTTTTATTCAACCCCACGTTGGGGGACACTCGTCTCATAACCCACTAGGAGGAGTATCAAATCTTGTTCCTTCCGGAACATCTTACGAACAACCTTATCCGAGCAGCATCCCAAACACCACTTGGAGTTCTTTGGGACAACAACGTTATCCTCCTCATGGGCCTAATGTGTATCCGCCTCCAGGATCTACTCCTTACCATCCTCAAGGGAAAAATGTTTATCCTCCTTATGGGCAAGCAAATCACCCAACCTATAATGCTCAGAACCCACCGGGTTATGCAAATGTTTCTCATCCATCATCAAATCCTGCTTATCCTGGCCAGCAACAACCGTATGTAGGAGGACCTACTGGTTACAACTATCCACCTAACCTAGTTTATGGTCCTACTGGTGTTCCTATGTCGCACCAGTATCATCCGCAAATTAACCGACAACTACCTTTCCTCGCGACTCTAGATCTCCCAGACTTGTCTCGGTTAACTAATGATCCTATTTTTCATTCACTAGTTTGGCCAGTCATTCCAGCTAAACTTCCTTCTGATATTCCAAAATTTGATGGAAAATCTGGCGAAGATCCAAACAACCATGTGATGACTTTCCATTTGTGGTGTTCATCAAACTCTCACATGGATGATTCTGTATGTTTGCGTCTTTTCCAGCGAACACTTACAGGCTCGGCAGCAAAGTGGTATATTGAACTACCACGTGCTTCTTTTCATAATTTCAATTCCCTTGCCATGTCTTTCCTCATGCACTTTCAACTACCTATTCGCTACGAGACGGGTACTGAACTCTTGACTTCCCTTCGTCAAACTGACACTATGAATATCTCTGACCATATTCATGAGTGGAGACGACGACGAAGGATGATCAAGGTAATCATTCATGACATATTATTGGCGGAATGGTTACTAAATCACTTTTACCCCCGATCGCTCACGATGTCGCTATGGGTGGTGCGGTCACCAAGGAAGAAGCCATTGCTCGGGCTCAGTACTTAGATTTGGTTTATTCACAATCTGGTACTTTGTATGATTTGCTTATGAATGTTGCTCGAGCTAATACCGATCCATCCACGCTGTCATCCTCATCTCATGCGAATAGCGTTATCGGTTCCGTCAAAACTCAATCTACTTCCCAATCGACCATACTCTCCTCTACCTCCCCCCAAACTCAGATCTCTGAGGTGAATGCAGTTCAATCTGCCCCTTCACAACAATCTGGAGGTAAGAAGAAGACAAAGAATAAATCAAAAAATACCAATAACAATGAACAACCAAAAAATCAAGCTCAAACACCTGCTACCGAAAAGCAACCACAACGGAAATTGAAATTCCTGTGTATCATTTGTGGTGACAATCACTATACTCGAGACTGTCCACATCGCGATAAAGTGGCCAAAATTTTCCAAGGAAATTCACAACCCGCTGTGCTTACTTAGCCTTTTCCACAACAACGATCCATGGTTGCTCAAACCCCCTCTCCTGGGGGCAGTTCTAGCCATCCTTATGATGAGGCCTCGTCAAGTGCACATATTTATATGTTTAATGGGATTAATTTGACCACTCTCTCTAAGACATACGACACACCAGGTAACCCTGACAAAAGAAACGACACTAACGGTACCGGTACTTTACCGTATCCATCATCATCCTCCGTTAGTCCTCCATCGGTTACTCCTCCATCTGGACCACTTCAGATTGAGAAACTTGTGTTCGACTCTATCTTACGCCCTCCTAAGAGCACTATACATAAAGCTACCTTTAATCCTAGTTCATGTGCCGCCCAGAACTACAACATTGTTGAAGATTTGGCTCAAGCATCGTGTGTTATGTCTGCGTTAGAAGTTCTACAGCACTGCCCCAGTCAATGTAGAACGCTCTTGGCCGCTATTGGCACTGTTGATCCCGAGTCGTCCGACCATATCATGTTTAACCTGGGCAATTATGCGTCTCGACTCTCCCACCAACTTGCTTTCCAAGTTGATGTTGTTGTTCACAATCAACAAATACACCGAACTATTCTGGATGAGGGAGCCTCGACTTGTGTCATGTCTTTGGCGTGTTGGAAAGGTTTAAAATCACCTGCACTTAACAAATCCCCAACGATGTTATGCGCCTTCGATGGTCGAGGTTTTCATCCCCATGGGCTTTTACAGTCCCTGCCCATCCAATTGGGTGGCAAAACTATTATTGTTGATGTCAAGGTGGTTGATGATCCCCTCGATTACAACTTGTTACTTGGAAGAAGTTGGTTTTATGCTATGACTGTTGTTGCCTCATCAATTTTTTGATGTGTACAATTTCCTCATCACGGCAAAATTGTCACTGTTGATCAGTTGGATTTCTGCACGACCGACGCTTGCACTCTCGCTACCAACAATATTCCTTTCTTGGGAGACCACAAGATCATGTATGAAAGCATCGATGTTGGCTTACTGAAAGATTCTAGCCTCATGGGTACCTTCCCTACACCACTTCCACCGACTACACATCATATTTCCACCATTGATATGATTTTGACCGCGACTTATCAATCTTTGGAATCATTTGACCCTTGGATTGTACCTAGTCCGTTGGAATTTGATGCACTAGGTGACACCGTGCCACTTGGTCCAGCCGAAACATCATATGTTTCTATCCAATCCGCTTCTCCCTCGTCGGATGACCAACATCTATTGGCACCCGACAGTTCCTCGATGCAACCACAGTTAAGTTCCTTGTCGTCTGCGATCAACTAGATTTCCCCAATTTTTCCTTCGGATGAATCTATCATGGAAATGTTGAGCATTGACGAGCTACCTCGGGATGATAACCATCATCGATACTCTTTTCTTCCCCCTCGTGAAGCAATTTGGGAAGCTATACACTCCATATTCCCTGCTGATGTTGATTTTCCATCATCTCCTATGATTTCAACTTCCGATGATTTGGATTCGGTAGTGGACATGGTGATCTCTTCGGTAGGGCTGTTGGAGCCTAATCTCCTTACCCCTGTCATGACCCTCGACATGTGTTCCTTTCAGAGTGATTATCTTCCATCCAGTGAAGCTCTCTTGGAAGCCATGCCTGAGTTTTGTCCCTTGACTTGGTATCCTTCCAAAGCGTTATTCTCTTGGAAGCCATGATCAAGGAGAAGCTACGAGCATAGTTTCTCTTCTCTGTAGCAAGCTCGCTAAAAAATGAAACAAAGGCCTTGAGCATAGTTTTCCTCTCTGTAGCAAGCTCGTTAAAAAATGAAACAACAATCTAGGGATCGAACCCGGAACCCTGAGCATAGTTATTTTCCTATGTCAAGCTCGTTAAAAAATGAAATAGTCACCTCTATTGAACCTTGTTTTCATCCACCTTTCTCCTTTTTCTCATCTCGTAGAGAAATTGGTGACAACCTCAAAGTCGGTGAATGAATTGAAGCTTGGAGGGCATGTCTCCAGCCTTTGATGATCATTCTGGAGTTAAGCCACTAGCTTTCAAGCTGGGGGCATACCAAGTTTAGTCTTTGTTCTTTCTCGTGCTCGTGAATACATGAGAATGCATCCGGGTAAACTTTTATCTCTTTTTCGGACCTGTATGGATACACGAAAAAGAAACCCCCTGGAGTCGTCTTTAAACTCTTTTCAGACTCTCTAAACATGAAAAGATTGTTGAGTGATCTTGCTTCCTTTCCCACTCGTTAAAAGGTTTTAAAGGGAATCTTTCGAGTGATAATTTATCTCTTTTTCGGCCTCGTGAGACTAACATTACGAAAAAGGACTACATTGGAGTCGTCTTTAAGTCATTTTTAGACTCTCAAAATATGAAAAACCACCGAGTTTACCTTCTCTGGACTCGTTAAACAATTATACACTGAAGGGCCCATATGGGACCGAACTCTTACTTCTTCCAGTTCGTTAAACAAAGGAAGAGGAACTTACCGAAGGTGAGTTATATTGAGCATGTGTTACCCTCCTCGAGCTCGTTAAATTAAAAAGAGGTACTCGTCTATCTGGATGGGGGGAAAATTGAAGGAAGCAAGCCAAGCATTTTTTGAAAACATTACCAATAATTCTTAGAGTCGCCCTTGAACACGACATTTTGTCTTTGCGCACATATTAATCCGGTAAACCTCTGCACTAAACCAATCCTCTGATTTTTTCTTACTCCTTTGAGTCACCCGACGAAAGTCACAGTATCCACTGCATCATCGTGTTTTGGTCCATGTCATGTTTCTGTTGTTGTGCCTCAGTGTTCAAGGGAAGTATCCGCCTCGAGAGTCAGCCATCACAAATATCTTGTCTCAATACCCGTGTCAGTCCATGTTCATTTGATCTACCAATTTACATCTCTGTGTCAATTTCGTGTCGTTGATGGGGGATACATCAAGGCCCTCCTGCGATAAGTCTGTTCTTGCTGACTTCAACACATTATCCGAGAACTAGACTTAGAAACCGGTTAGTACCTTGGGACCTGCATGCCTTAATGGTAGGCCTCCTCGTGTCCGACAGTGGGTTAACATCATTGACCTCTGATCGGATGATTCCACAGATGTTCGACTTCAACTCATCCATTCACATTCGTTGGAATGTACTAGGGTACCTTGGGAATCATTGACATCAATGGTGATTTCCCTCGCGCTTGTTAACGGTTTACATCATTGACCGGTAATCAAGTGATTTCTG
This sequence comes from Picea sitchensis, assembly GCA_010110895.2. Taxonomy (NCBI): domain Eukaryota; kingdom Viridiplantae; phylum Streptophyta; class Pinopsida; order Pinales; family Pinaceae; genus Picea; species Picea sitchensis. Next base: position 457,871 of record SNQJ01S0002558.1, on the reverse strand, counting down.
CCATGTTCGACATCAGGGCATATATTCGCATGGTTAGATTCGTACTACATTAGGATCGGTAAGAAGACCCTGGGTTAAGTCATCACTCTTGTATGTACTTTGCCCAGGTTGCGACGAAGGTTTATTTGAACATTGACACATATACTGTTACATAGATCCACTTTGTATTGGTCGTGGCTATGTCTTGTCATCTCGTAGATCCACTGTGTATTCTTCATGGCTACGATCAATTCAGGTCATAGGAGTATAGATCCACACTGTATTCTCGGTGGCTATACCTTTTGTCAATATAATTATGGATCTGCAGTGTATTTCTGGCGGCCATACCTTGAAAGTCTCTATCACTCAAGCATAGGTATGCTTGCCTTGGGTTTGAAGCATGTCTTAACATTTGTTTAATGGTCGTGTGCAACTTCTGTCAGGTTCTCTGAGTTCGTACCCTTGCTTGAAAGTCTGCAAAGCATTTCAGTTATCAGTTCCCGTCTTCTAACTTCATACTTTGGGGGGAAATCTGTTACACATCAAAATTACTCATTACGACAATGGCCTAGTGTCGTTGTTATCAATATTACAAGTGTCGCATTTTGGTCACAAGTGTCGCAAGTGTCAGGAAAAAAACATACTACCGTACTATCTATGTCGTGCCTATAATGACATCAGAAGGACACTTGAAACACCTCAAACAACTAATTTGGAAGAAGAGAAATGGGTTAACAAAGTTTATAAACCTTTTGCCACTGGAAAATCCACTCAAAAGACATTTTTGGAGAGGAGCTCTCCCCTATACACTAACAGGGAGCGCTGGCGCTCTGTGCAGCCTTTTAGGGGAGCGTTATAGTGCTCTGGTGCCCCTTTTGGGGGAGCGCTGCCTTTTCTAGGCAAGTTTTGACTTGTTGAGGAAAATCAGGAAGAGTTTCCTTCAATCTTTAAAGGCAGTTGGATTCAAATCCTTGGTCAAGCCATGATCTTAGGGAAGATCCATAACTGAAGGAGGAGAATCCTCAACTTACCCCAAAGATATCTCAAGTGGTTGGGCCTCTCCAAGCCTATATAAGGAGGCCTTCTCATGGTGAAAGGGGATGAAAAGTATTGTGAAGCATCTAACTTATGATCTCACGAGGAAGATGTCATTTGGAACTTCAACATTCTGTGTGTGGACTGTTTAAGCAAGGGTTTGGACAAGGAGAGCTTGATGAAGCTGTTGCACTCACATCTATGGTTGTAAGTATTCTTCATTGTTGTTCTCTTTAATACAATCAATGCTTGGCCTATTTCTTTCAAACTTGTACTTGCTCCATATAAGTTTGCCTGCAATAGATGGATCTATGTTTTAGCTAATCTCAGTAGAGTAGGAAGTCTTTTGTACTTTTGCTTGTCTTGCAAGGCCTACCAAGGAGCTCAAGATCGAAGCTCATCCTGGACCTTGCAGGGACAAATGACGTTCATAAGGTACATGCCCTCCTCCTTCTCTATTGTTCATCAGCTTGATTAGATCTAAAAGGAAGTCCGTGTCCATGTTAAGCACCTTATGTCTTAGAGTTAAGGGTCTAGCTCTCAAGAGGAGATCTACTTGTCCGCAGGGAGATTTTCCTACAACAAACACTAAAAGGAAACAAATCATGGATGCAGAACCCACTTCCACCATTGCAACCAAAATAATCCATCTAGAAGAACCAGAGGATCTCGAGGAGGGGGAGCACCCCTTCCATTCACATATGTGGGTGAAGGGGACCCCGTTGCATTTCGTTGTTGATAGCGGAAGCCAAAATAACCTCATCTCAGCAGAGGTCGTCGAGCAATTGGATTTGCCGACAACACCCCACCCACATACATAAAACATCGAGTGGATTCGCCAGGGACGAGATCTTCACGTCAACCAATAGTGTCGCCTGTCCTACGACATCAAGCCTTTCAAGGATGAGGTACTGTGTGATGTTTCCCCACTAGAAGTTCATGATGTTCTGTTAGGTCAATCATATATGCGGAAGCGTAATGTTGTTTATGAGTCTCAACCTCTTAGTATCATTGTTACTATGAGGGGTCAAATCTATAGGATACCAGAGGTAGTTACGACTATTGTCCCGAAAAAATAGTGTCGCAAAGTAATCTCTCGTACCACAAAGTTTAGCCTCTTCACATTCTATTCAGAAGGTGAATAGAAGGACAATGCAACCATTGCAATCTTGACCCAAGACCTTTCTATCCAACAGAAGTAGAGCGACATGATTGTATAAGAGCACAAAGATATTCTTACATCACCTATGGGGGTGCCTCTGCACTGCCTAATCAAGCCAATCTATAACATATCCCTTCATAGATCTATTGGCCACAACCCTTTTCAGGCATGCTTGGGGTTCCAACCATTAGCCCCCACTGATATAGGTTTTCATGTTGCATCTTCACCGATAGAGTCCTCCCACACTCATGCAGATCATGCAACTAGATTGGTTGAATGGATCAAACCCCTCCAACCACAGGTTCATGGAAACCTTCAACAATCTAAGCATGACAACTTCTTCATCAAGGCAAGCAACTCACCAAGGTTCAAATTCAGCAAAATCTTCCCCATCTCCCACGAGAACTTGACGCAATGGTACCATTGCTTCCTAAGGGGGAAGGAATTTTCCAAATGGATATCGGTGGCCACCCACCTGTTCCACTAGCTCAAAGAACAATTTTCCATTTTGGCAGTTTTTTATAGTTTTTTGGATCCTAAACTTCCAGGGTCATTTTGTGGTCCTAAATGACGTTTTTTGGACTTTTGGGAGGCCTATATTATTTTGAACTTTGGAGGAAGTTGTACTCCTCGGCTAAAAATTTCCGACGAGGTATCGAATGCCCCGAATGAAGATTGTATGCAAAATTTACGCCCTCGAAAAGTTGACGTATTAACTAGCCCCATCGGGGCCCATAATCCTTTTGACGTTTCATCTCCTGGGGTTAGGTTTTTGGATGTTTATGGTTTTCTCATTTATGCTTTATGTTAAAGAGGCCTTTGGAGCCTCATTGTAAACATCTTCTTGCGAATGAGCGTAGCCATCACATCTCTTCTCAGAGATAAGCTGCCACCATTCTAGCGAGTTCATTCACTCTGTATTTTTATAGTCACTGTACATTTCTTTCATTAATAGAAATTGTGTATTACTATATCTCTCTATTTCTTGCAATATTTCTATGTATTTCATTGTTATATCTTCACCTTCATTTCATTCTCAAAATAATCCAGATAATCTACACCTTCATGAGATACAATATGACCCAAATATTCCACTTCTTGAACCCCAAAGGCACACTTGGAAGGCTTTGCATAAAGTTGTTGCTCTTCCAATAGTTGCAATACTTTGTCAACATGTTGTACATGATATTCCCAAGATATTTCGTAGATTAGTATGTCATCAAAAAATACTAACAATTTTTTTCTAAGGAAGGGCTTGAAAATAGAATTCATCAAGCTTTGAAATGCTGAAGGTGCATTGGTAAGTCCAAATGACATAACCAAAATCTCATAATGATCTTCATGTGTTCTAAAGGTTGTTTTGGGAATGTCTTCTTGCCTCATTCTGATTTGATGATATTTCGAATGAAGATCCATCCCTTTAAAGAAAATTGCTCCATGCAATTCATCTAATAATTCATTAATGACATGAATAAGAAACTTGTCTTTGATAGTCATTTTGTTGAGTTGTTTTTAATCTGGACACATATGACAAGAACCATCTTTTTTGTAACCATCACCACTTGTGAAGAGAAAGAACTTTGGCTAGGTTGAATGATGCCGACCTCTAACATTTCTTGGATCATATGTTCAATCTCATTCTTCTATGCATATTGATACCTGTAACGCCTAATGTTAAGTGGTACACTTCTTAGTTGCAAATGAATAGCATGGTTATGATCTCGAGTAGGTGGAAGACCCTTAGGCATTTATCCAAATACCTTGGAATGATTGTTGATAACTATTTGGAGATCCAATGGAGCAGAGGACATAGATGTTTGAACATCTAGTGAGCACAATTGTGCAATTACACCATGGTGTCCCTTTTTGAGTAATTTTGTCATGCTATTAAAGCTTATCACCTTAGAGGTTTCCCCTTAGATACCTCTATTCTCAATTTCCTTTCCTTCTGAGGAAAATGTAATGAAAATATCTTGAAAATTAAATCCCACTGTTCCCAATGATTATAAGCATTGGACCCCTAATACACCATCAACACCATCCATTTGGATGGCAGTCACAAGACTATCCAAAAAATACTCTTCCATATTGAGCTTAATACCATGGCACTTCCCCAAAAAAATTATAGTACCTCCATCTGTAATCATTACTTGAAACTCCAATGATGGATATACAAATCGAGATCTTTTGCTAGTTTGTAATTGATGAAGTTATGGGTACTGCTAGAATCGATCAACACTGTTACCTTTTTCTTTTTGATGTATCCTTGTATCTTGAGGGTTTGTGGAGTATTGATGCCGACCAATGCATGAAAATATATCGTTGGAGTATTATCTTCTAGATCTAGATCTTGTGATGGTTCCAATTCTTGATCTTCTTCCTCTTCACAGTCTATGTAGAATAATTTGTTCTCACCGTATTTATGCCCCTTACTGTATTTGTTGTCACAATTGAAACATAGTCCCTTTGCTCTTCTTTCATCCATTTGTTGAGGCGTCAACCTTGTCGGTTGATTGAGGTTAGAAGAGGCAACATGGTTCTCTCTATAGCAGTTAGAGGCCACCCTTCTGGTAGCCATATTTTTGTTTTCAACTTTCCTTGCCATACTGAAATCTTGTTCTAAGGATTTAGTTTTAAAGGGACACACCTCATGTTGAATGTTCTCCTTTAGAGTGCCCATAAAGAGGTCTAACGAATTATCCTCATGAATATTATTTACCCTGAGACCGAGCTTTTGGAATTGTTGAATGTACTATGTAATTGGACCTTTTTTTCCGAATATTTATCAATAGACTAAAGAATGTACCGCTCTTAATATCCCCATGATGTGATATCAATTCATTCGTAAAAATGGACCAAGAGATAATATAATTCTTTTTCTTTCACAAAGTCATCGATACCAAACAAATTGATCATTTTATAAATACAAGGATGCAATAGGTACCTTTTGTAAGCTTGACACTGGGGGTAGATCAAAGTATTGCTCCATCTAGAATATCTATGTTATAGGATCTTTACCATCAAACTTCCTCATATCAATCTTCGGAATGAAGTAATTCCTTGGTGCCGACTTGAAGCCTTGATGATTTGGATCTTGGAGTAATGAATGATCATGATTTTGGGATTCATAATTTGTGCTCTCCAAAAGTGACAAAGTACTCCCCATACGTGATTGGGTCTCAACAACCTTTTTGTCCTTATTTTAATGATTTCCATCCATCTTGTTATCTCCTTTAGGGAATTTCTCATCTAGGGTGTTTAAGAACACTTCATACATGGACTTTTTCAATTCTTCCATCTTCTTTTCCACATGTTCCCGATTTTCATTCAACCTCTTTTCCATACGTTCTTGATTTTCAATCATCCTCTTTTCCATGTGTTCCTGATTTTCATTCATACTCTTTCCCATATGTTCTCGATTTTCGTTCATTTCCTTTTTAAGGTATTCCTGATAATGTGATAAATCCACTAGTTTCAACATAATAACACTTATTTCATCAACTTGGTTCTTTAATTAGGTTAGCCTATTTTCTAAGTCTTCACTCTCTTTGAATGCCATGTTTGAGTTTTTATGAGGAGTATCAATATTATTTCTGATATAACCGTTTGCCATGTGAGAAAATAATAATTCTCCTCTTTTTCCTCTTTATCACATATTTTGAACCACCAGAAACATATGTTCTAATAAACATTTATACCAATTGTAAGTTACGTACCTTTCAAACCCTTAATTTGGAGTATGTTTGGATGGATGACCTTTGTCCTGATATATCTATGAACTTTGAACCCTTCTGAGTTTGAAATTTTTGTTGGTAGTACTCTGATATGACTTCTTGAACTTTTGAAAAATTTCACAGTCTGAACCTTCATTTATAAAATGTTATAACACAAGTACCAAAATGACTTGTTTAAGACTAATTTCAGGATTAGAAAAAATCTCTAACTTCCACAAGATATATCTCACAAATTAGAATGATTCAAGTTTTGAAAAAAAATTCCGCGAGTAATTCGCTATGTCTCCTCAGGATTTTGAAAATTTCATTGTCTGAAACCTCCCAAACAAAAAGTTATAGCGAAAATTCCAAGATGACTTGTTTAAAACTGAATTCATGATGAGTTAAAAACCATATCTTATCTCCGAAAGTATAAAGACATAGAACCTAATTTTTTTACTAGAGGCACTTTAATATGTCTCCTAAGTAACTTCCAAATTGTACTGTCTGAAGCATCCCATAAAAAAAGTTATAGCGAAAATTCTAAGATGATTTGCTTGAAGCAACAAAACCCTTGGATCGATGCTCTAATACCAAATGTTATGAACCAACGCCTTGAAAGTGATAGAAAATCAACAAATAACAATCCACTTCAAGGGGGAAACTTCATTTTGCAATATATTCAATGTTCAAGATGAGATGTGATGAGATAATAATATCCTAAGACTAGGTCTCCTTGATATATATATATATATATATATATATATATATATATATATATATAAGACAAATAGTACACTTATAATGAAATGGTGCAATGAAGGGTTCTAGCCTACATACAAATACAACATTAGAAATGTAATAATTCAATATCTAATGCTTAATAAGGGATTTTATACATAACACGAGGCTTTGTCTAAGACTTAACAATCACCATATAAATTTGGGGGGTTAATTATTTTCTTAGATTTAATTATCATAATCTTGGATTTTTTTTCTAGGTTGCAAATCCCAAGGAAAACACATGAGTATTTCCCCTCATTCCGAGGATGGTACTTAGGGTAAACCCTAGAATCTCTAGAATCTTCAGGGCACAAGGCCGATCAAGAATAGGGCTCTAAGCCATTACAATAATATACTTGTTAAGAGCTCAACATGTCACTTGTGGGAATTGAACCTGGGTGGGGAGGATAACAATCACTCCTTCCCACCACCCGAGCTAAACCCAATTGACACATCACAATCTTGGATTTATCAATATTAATGGTTAGTTCATAGTTTTGGTAGAAATGTCGGAAAACTTTGAATCTTTTGTGAAGATTGTCAATAGTTGCAAGAATGACAATATCATTTATGTATAAGAGAAGAAAGACAACTAATTTGACCATGTTAATACCACTATACCTCTCATCTTCAAAGCCATCTAATCATGTAGCAAACTTACTTCCAATTGTCGAAATTCAACAACATAAGAAGTCAGTTTTGATTGATCTAAAACTTTAATTGCTTGAATCGTGACATAACTCTACTATTATAAAGATGATTTTTTAATACAAGATTAGATTCCTAAGTCTACTTGTAAACATATTATTATCAATATGGAAGATAAAATGGAAATAAACATATTATTATCAACATGGAAGACAAAATGGTATAGTAGAGATGGTTTCCGAAAACAAATTGAAAACTTAAAGCAATATGCCTCCCTGCACATATGTTGCCATATCATTTAAAGCAAGAGGACAAAGAAATGCAAATTTATTCTGCCTATACCTATGAAAAAACAAAGAACAAGTGGCTTAGAGTGACCATCCCATGATAGTGGAAGTAACAAAAAATAATAATTAAAGGCCAGAGAGTAGGAGAAGTGGGAGGTGAATGGATAAACTATAGCAATACACCCTGGGCTGTTATGTGGCTTTTAACGCATGCTGTGGGTACTATGTATATAGGGTAGGAATCATAGGGTAGGAAGCGGAGACTGATGATGTCTATCGACACCATCTCATAACATAACAGACATTTGAAAATCCCCTCGAAGACATATCCACCTGCAGAGAATGTGTTCAATGCTCTCGACGCAGTACAATTGGAGAACATAGCTCTGTGCCATTAGAAAGACAAAGCAGAAGCAAGAAGTGGTCAAGATGCTTTCAGAGATTAGTTACGAATGTGTTTATCATGTCCTATCTTTAGTATAAGACCGTTTGTGTTTGCTCAAATGAGGAGATTTTACTGTGGGTATAATTTCCGCTAGGGTTCACTGCCTGCCGCCTTAGAAGCACGATCGGAACTCAATGAGCAGAGCAAGGCATTCAGGGACAATCCGGTGAGTATTCCATCATTGCAGTAGCATTAGTCTCTGTATTTTTTGTAGTTTTCTGCCTGTTTGTTTTGTTTTGTCCTTCCTTGTTAGATGAGCAATAGAGCAGTTTGGGATAAGGGAATGGAAACGAAGGAAGGGGAGACTGGGTGTTTATGTATGGGGGGGATTGATGATTCAGATGGATGTTTCCACCCGGGGAATAACTTTCCAGGAGGGCCGAGGGTATTGAAAAGGGCAAAAATAAGAGAAGAAAATGAATATGAGGGGTTAATCAGAAGGGAGTTTGGGCATCACGAGAAGGGCGTGGCCCGCATCAATAACGGAAGCTTTGGGTGCTGCCCTTCTTCCGTATTATCTGCACAGGCGAAGTGGGCACGCCTGTTCTTACAACAGCCTGATAGTTTCTTCTTCGGTTCTCTTCGGAAGGGGCTCACGCAGTCCAGGCAGATGATATCTGAAATGGTTAATGCTGCCCATGTGGAGGAAATCTCTCTAGTAGATAATGTAACCACGGCAGTGGCGATAGTCATGCAACAGGTTGCCTGGGGTTTCATGGAAGGGAAATTTGAGAAGGGAGATGCTGTGTTGATGCTTCACTATGCCTATGGAGCCGTGAAGAAGGCCATCCAAGCCTATGCAGTTCGTGCAGGTGCCCGGGTAATCGAAGTTCATTTGCCTTTTCCGGTGTCGTCGAAAGAAGAGATCATTGGGAAGTTCAGGAAAGCTCTGGAGCAGGGTAAGACCCAGTCCGGGAGAATCAGATTAGCAGTCCTTGATCATGTGACATCGATGCCATCGGTTGTCTTGCCCATAAAAGAGCTTATTAGGATTTGCAGGGAAGAGGGTGTGGACCAGGTTTTTGTAGATGGAGCTCATGCTATTGGGAATTTAGACATTGATATGCAAGACATCAGTGCGGACTTTTACACTAGTAATCTTCACAAATGGTTTTTTTGTCCTCCGACGGTTGCGTTTCTCTACTGTCGTCGTTCCCTTCTTCCTAATCTGCATCACCCAGTTGTTTCGAGTGAATATGGAAACGGATTGGCTATAGAGTCTGCCTGGATTGGAAACAGGGACTACAGTCCGCAGCTTTCTGTGCCTGCTGCGTTGGAGTTTGTTAAACAATTCGAGGGTGGTATTGAAGGCATCCGGAAAAAGAATCATGATTCTGTTGTTCTCAGGGGGGAGATGTTGGCGAAGGCCTGGGATACCCATTTGGGTGCCCCTCCGGAATTGTGCTCGGCAATGGCGATGGTTGGTTTACCGGATTCTCTAAAGGTTGGCTCTGAAAAGGATGCTATGGACTTGAGGACCCGCTTGAGAAAGGAGTTTGGAGTGGAGGTTCCGATATATCACAGACCCCCAATAGCAAAAACTGACTTTGGCCTAACTGATAGTCCAAAATCAGCATTTTCAGCTTATGCAAGAATATCTCATCAAATATACAATACTGTGGATGATTATCAAAAGTTTCGCGATGCTATAAATCAGCTTGTGTTGGAGGCTTCTCCACCTCAATAAAAGATGACAGTTTATAGATCATAATGACAACGATCAGAGCAACAACAAGGTTCCTCTTGAAGTCTCTATATCATATTTCATTTAAATTTTTTCTCCCTTTGCTTCAGAGATTCAAATATATCTTCCTTCTCTTCCATTGCTTTGCGGGTTACATTCAATGGATAGGAAAGAACATAGGAAAAGGAGAGATTAAATTAACGAGGAAGGGTTTATGTTGAACATGAATGCCTTCTTCCATATGGGAGAGGATCTTGTAGCAGTTTATCTGGTACATTTTTTTCATATTGGATGGAACCTCGTAGTAGCCTCCAAATTAGTTCAACATGTTAAGTGAAATCCAGATAGTGCTAGAGAGAACACAAATAAATTTTTCTATGTGAATTTGTTATCGACTAAATAATTTGCCACACATTTTGTCCTTGTCTATAGAAGACAGTGAATTATGCGCAGATCTCATTTAGTTGTGGAAAAATTCTGGATAAGGTTGCTGTTGTTATTTGAATATAAAATTTTACAGATCAATGATTAGTTGTTTTTAGTTCTTTATGATAAATTGCACACTTTACAAGTGTTTGTATTGAGACAATGTTGCAACCGGTTACAGCATTTAATTTTCCTCTCACAGGTTTTGCATGCATATATTATGAAAAGGGCAATACTGGTATAAAACAGTTTTGCAAACAAATATAGTTTTGTAGGCTTCCAAAAGTAGAAATACTGGAAAGCAGATGTTAAGCACACAAAATATAAATATTTTAACTAGACACCAGGAGTACAAAGCAAATGAAGGTCAGCCAGTCTGCACGAGACAATCATCCACAAATGAATCCAATTTTGGACAAGGAACAAAAGGCAAAGTCAACTCTTAAGACATACTGATTTTCTTTGGCCAGAACATCTGAATAGATGGGTATGACGGTTTACCCATAGTTGCCAAGGTTTCTTGGTGTGATTGCAGGGATAGGAGTCGATACAGGTGCACGCTTGGGTATGGCGTTTTTTTGCAGTTGGGTTCTTCAGGTATAGGCATGGCAGTATATTGACCAAGAAAACCTATCATAAACAAGAAAACAGATGGAAAAAACAGTTACAAAACTTGCAGTCTGGGTGAACGAGCCCTGCAACGTTGTATACATATCGTTATTATTATGACATTCTATGTGGTAAATCTCTTGCGACTCTTCATAGGATTGACGTACCTACTGCCATCATAGTATGGGGATCAGGTGCATCCTGGGTATGCTGCGTTTGAGAACTCTGTCAAGATACCCCATGTTTGTGTGCTTTGCAGTAGGGTCAATCTGTGACCAGTCACTAACCATCTATTTTCATTCCAAGCTTATGATAAATGAGAGTGGCATATCTCTTGTTAAGGATTTCATTCCACATTAATATGCATATCTCCCTGTGTTAAAAAAAAGTAAAAGGATGAAAAATGAGTGAATGTGAGTCAATTAATCCCATGTTGGCAATAATTGTGAGACAAGGGTGGTTTATGACATATTATGCACCCAAATCTTTGCCAATCTTGAAGCTGGCTTTGAGGTGCAAGTCCCAGGGTCGATGTGATAGCATCCTCCCTCACTTTGATACTAATTTACTAACATCACTTAGAAATGACTGTATGCTTTGTAGGTCCGTACATAGTGTTTGGTGTCTTTGTGATGCCCTCTTAGTTGCAAGCTTACTAAAAATCAAAGTGGCATATCCCTTGTTGAGGATTTCCTTCCACATTAATTTGACTATTACAGTTCAGTTGTTTGACGACATGATTCTCAAATGCTTTCCCTATCTTCTGTTGGATGGAAGAGGAAGGGACACAAAAGGTTATTCCTTGCAACAGACTTAAGCAGTCCCTCAGCTTCCGTTATTTTTTTTGCTCAGCTAAAAGGTTATTTATATTAACAAACCAGCAGACTGGGAAACAGTCATTACATGCATCATATCAATTTTGAATACATAGTTCCAAAATCAGAATCCTCATACCCAGTTTCAGAACTTAAAGTCCCATATAAACAGTTATTATACTCAGGCTAAGTTGCACGAAACGGGGAAACATCTGGAAGTTTCCGAAACAGGGACGTCAGGAAACGCGACCTTCCAAAAATCGAAACATCGGGGGAAATGTCAGGGGAAACGCCGTGTATATATATATATATATATATATATAGTTTTTTTTTGAAATAACACATTATCTTGCAAAAAAAAGGAATGATACACATAAATGACATTTTAGAAAGAAAACCATGTCTATATTAACATGCAAGGACATGTGGCATAGAGTTAGAGGAGTAATGGACTAGCATCTTGTTAGAGAGTGCACCATCCTAGAGGAGAGGCATTAAACCCTAGGAGAATCATTCCTTGAGGGCATTTCATCATGGGGGTTGGACAAACCCTAGTATGACACTTGTACATTCGTGTATTGTAGAGAGCAGTGTTATCAAAACTGAACCGGTCAACCCCAAAAATGTTAATCGGTGGACATTGAGGTACATAGAGGGCTTGGTGCTCTTGATTAAATGCCAGTTCCATACCCTCATACATGATAGAATCCAGTGAAAACGTTGTAATCCTGCCAATTCTGAAATCCTGAAAACCGTTAAGTCTATTGAATTTGTAATGGAACCTAAAATTCTACTTTCTCCATATGAAGTCCAATGAGATTGGAACCACTCTCAAACATCCTGAAACAATTAATGGTTGTTGATATTATGGTAGCTCCACTTGTAACCTTTGACGAGACTAGAATATTGTTAAATTTGTAGTAGCTGCAAGAGCCATTCTCCGGGAGGATGGCAAAGACCCTAGCCGAGATCTAGGGCCCCCAGTGCACTCCTGGGGTACTTGGTCTGGGACCAAAACAATCAGTGCCATGGCAAAAGACCCTTGTTAGGGCCCCCAGTATATGA
>SNQJ01S0002558.1:414933-429736 GCA_010110895.2 Picea sitchensis | reverse complement strand
GGATTGTGAATATAAACTCCCATCAAATATAGCACTTGTGTTGGAAGGATCATAGAGACAATATACTGGAATATGGGCCCATGCATTTGATCCAAAAAACCTGAAATGCAAAATTGATGGTGTCATACCTTGATCAAGGGTTTGGTACACTAGATGAAACCGATATGCTGAGTGCATGGCTAGATGTGCACTCTGAATTGTGTCAACAGTATTATCTAGAAGATCCTTGTCATAAACTGTGACTCCTGCAAGCTCTTCAATCACTTGAAGACAAGTCAAGCAAGGCTTAAGATACAATTCTCCGTATGACAGCCATTGCATATACTGATCTTATGTATCAGACCTGCTCAAATATAAGTAGCCCTGTTGAATAAGGCAAAGAACCATTCTAAGGTCATTAGGTACCATCCCTCTCAAGAAATCAGCAGTGTATTGCTTCTGCGTTTAAGGCAGCAAAATCCTTAGCAAAAAACACAGCCTTAGAGAAATATTACTGTAAAAGGATGATCCAAGAAAATTGTGGTTCCACATAATAAGATATGATGGTACTAGCCAATAGTTTTCGGGTCATATAGCTGAAGTGCATCGTGAGGAAGAGGTTAAAACCCTAGGAAACCTTGAGAGATGATCAAGAAACTCTAGATCCACAACCCTTCAGGCAATGCCTCTAGACAATAATCTTCAGATTACTTGTACAGAAGAAAACAGATCTGGAAACCGTAGTTCTGCAATGTTTAGGGCAATGCCACTAGACAAAGATCTCCAAAAATTGTGGCTGAAAACTCTTTTGAAATAAATCAGCAAAAGGGTGGGGTGATCTGAAACTTTGGTTCCACAATCATAAATAACAGTGATGCCACCAATCAATAGCCTTAGATCTATTGCTGAAAATTCTTGAAATAAAATCAACAAAGAAACCCTAATGCTGGGGCATCAATTTATGGACAAGATATCTGAAAAAATGTCTTAAGTTACCAGGATTCGGATCCGGATCCACCGGATTTTTGAAAAGCCAGGATCCGGATACGGCGAGGAAACGACAAGTACAAACAATATAAATATATTTTTATAATTTTTAGAAACAAAAATCTTGTATAAAAATTAAGAAATATAACACTTACATAAAATAATTATATATTAGATTTAAATGAGGATATTCTATGAATATATAAATTTATAACTTTAGTATTCTAATACCAAGTTTATAAATAAATTTAATATATAACTTTAGTATTCTAATACTAAGTTTAATATATAATTTTAGTTTATATAAATTTAATATATAACTTTAATATTTTAATACTAAATTTATAAATAAATTTAATATATCGTAACACAATTTAATATTATGTTATAACTATATAACATAATAAGTTGTAGCATTAATATATTTCATTAATATGAACTTAGAAAGTTAGTGGTAATTTTAAGTTCCCAATAACAAATTTATTAGTACACAATAGATTGCAAAGTTAAAATGAATGTTAGCAACATGGGTTATGTAGACATATAATTTGATTTGAACACCTCTCGAATGTCATGTCCCCTTCCGAGTGATCATGGGACTTGGACGCAGTAGCCTAAGTGATTCCCGTAGGCTATAGTCCGTAAGAAGGGAATTAGTTAATTATTTAATGTCCTAAGGGGAAAAGTGCCTAACAAAATGACATTAGATAATTAAAAGGGGGGAAAAAGGGGAAAAACGCCTAAAGTGACTTAGGAAGAATATGAAATGTCACTTAAATTGATTAAAAGGTAAAAGGGTTGCAAAAGAGTCAACGAAGAAATAAAAGGGAAAAAGGAGGCGCCCTCTCTCATTCGAAGTATTGATATTTTTCTAATTTTCATTGAGAGTGTTAGAATTAGGGTAAAGATGCAGAACAGTAGTATCTTTTTATTTTCAGTGAATAAAACAACTAGATCTAAAGATCAACAAACTTAGAACACTTTAACTAGTATTCAGATCTAGGAGATCTAAAGAGAAACAACAACAAACTCAGTAAAGATTAGATCTGAAGATCATAAACAAAAACTCAGATCCACTGTTCAATAAACAAGAACTCTACTAAATGGACAGTGAACAGATCAGAATAGGATAAACAGTAAAATGGATCTATAAAGTTGTACACAAAACTTTACACAAATCTGCAGATCTAAAAACTAATCTGATCATAAATGTTAGATTTTGGGTAATATTGTAGAACAGTAATTTCTTTTAAAAAATTCAGTACTCAAGCAATTAAATCTGTAACTTAAACAGAGTTAGAACATCTAGCAAGTAGATCTGTGAAGGACAGCCATACACATATACAAGGAACCTTTGTTCTAACATAAATTCAAACTCAGATCTAGTATAACAATGTCAACTTCTGATCACATGAATATAAACTCAGATCCAAAGTAAGGAACAGATTTGAATACCATAGTAGGTCTATATGATTGAGCCAAGATCTCAGATCTAAATTCTGCCTAATNCCCAGACCACATACCCCAGGAGTGCACTGGGGGCCCTAGATCTTGTCTAGGGTCTTAGCCATACTCCGGGAGAATGGCTCTCGCAGCTGTTTATAAATTTAACAGGCCTAGTCAGTTAAGATGGAGCAGTATAAATAGAGGGCGTTAGAGCTCATTTGTCACTCACTCACTCACAACTGCATAAGACCAGTGGTGTGCAAGTTTGGAGAGGAGCTGCAGCTGCCGCTGCTGCAACTGGCATTTCGGTTTTTTGCTTGGACTTTCTGCTTTATCTTTGGTTATCTTTGCTTGGTGCACTAGCCTTGGTTGGCTATTGATCTACTACCGGAATTATTCTCTCTGTCAAGGTTAAGGTGCTCGGGGGTGGCCTTTGTGCCTATGGTTGGGTGACAATATTGCTATATTGTCTATGGTTAAACGAGCACACCCACTTTTCTAACAATGGTAATGTTAAAAATTTAAGTAAAAGGATGAAAATGAAAGATAAAGGAGAATGTCACTTTTACTAGGGTGGGTGAAATGGTGGGAAGATTTAAAATGTTTATTAGTGGTTAATGAGGGGATTTTTTTCAACCTAAGGGACCCATGACCCTCTTGGTCGCTTGGACGGGCCTGCACAACAAGAAAAACCTGCAGAAACGGCTACCATTTGCACCGAAACAGCTGGGAAACGCCATTGGCCGTACTGTACGGTGTTTCCAAATTGGGAAACACTGTATGGTACGGATGACAACGTTTCCCGGCCGTTTTGTACCTGTTTTGGCGTTTCGGCATGTTTCGGTTACTGGTACGTGGTTTGGGGGACATTTCCTGCAACTTAGTACTCAGGGCAGGGCCTAACAATTACTTACAAGAAATACAGTTCATAATGCCGAGTTCATCTTCAGACCATCGGACACACTCTGACCAAGATTAGATCCCACATCTTCCACATGACTACTATACAATTCCTACTTTATTAAAGTTATTCCAATAGTTGTCTATTAGGTATCCTGCCATTTGCCTCTCAATTCTCACTCTCACATAACATGAATATGTTCATATTCTTAATTGACTGATGTACATGCCTACACAATGTATGGATGTATGCGATCCTTTGCTTCCTATATTTCTAAGGATTAATTCTTATCCTCAACTTTTTACAGCATGGATTTGAGGTATTACTTTATTTTGATGCCTTCTAGTTTTATTTCAGTGATAGGCTGATCCAAGCAACCTTCAGTCCTTACATTGATATGCACCAAAATAATTACTTTCTGTATTCTAGCTAGGCACACATTCACGTCTTATTCAATTTTTTTCATTTCATAATGGGTGTGTGAGAGAGGGAGAGAGAGATAGGAATTCCTTAGTCATTTGTAGGCATAGCCATCTTACACATGCAATTGAATGGCAGGGATTGCTTTCCTTTGCTTCATACATTTGATTGTTGAGAAGGCATGCCATGTCTGTAGTATTGCTTTTTAATCTCTGGGTCTTCGTGGTACTTCATTGTTCTTCCATTTCATTTTTTTCTCCTTTGCTTTATACATTTGATTGTTGAGAAAGCACATCTTCACTTTTTTAAACCTTTAGGTCTACGTTGTATTCAAATGTTATTTCACTTCCTTGTACAATAATATCCTTTAGAGCATTCTGCTTTATTTTCCATAAAAGGCATGAAAGTTGCATAAGACTATAAACAGCTGCAAACAATTTTTTTCTTTTCATAATGTGTGTGTGTGTGTGTGTGAGAGAGAGAGAGAGAGAGAGAGAGAGAGAGAGGAATTCCTTAATCATTTGTAGGCATAGAGGTCTTACACATGCAATTGAATAGCAGGGATTGCTTTCCTTTGCTTTATACATTTGATTGTTGAGAAGGCATGTCATGTCTGTAGTATTTATTTTTAATCTCTGGGTCTTCATTGTACTTCAATGCTCTTTCATTTCATTTTTTTCTCCTTTGCATTATACACTTGATTGTTGAGAAGGCACATCTTTACAATTTTAAACCTTTAGGATTTCACTGTACTTAAATGTTATTTCACTTGTAACAATAATATCCTTTAGAGCATTCTGCTTTATTTTCCACAACAAGCATGCAAGTTACATAAGACTATAAACAGCTGCAAACAATTTTTTTCACTTCATAATGGGTGTGAGAGAGAGAGAGAGAGAGAGAGAGGAATTCCTTAGTCATTTGTAGGCATAGCCATCTTACACATGCAATTGAATGGCAGGGATTGCTTTCCTTTGCTTCATACATTTGATTGTTGAGAAGGCATGCCATGTCTGTAGTATTGCTTTTTAATCTCTGGGTCTTCGTGGTACTTCATTGTTCTTCCATTTCATTTTTTTCTCCTTTGCTTTATACATTTGATTGTTGAGAAAGCACATCTTCACTTTTTTAAACCTTTAGGTCTACGTTGTATTCAAATGTTATTTCACTTCCTTGTACAATAATATCCTTTAGAGCATTCTGCTTTATTTTCCATAAAAGGCATGAAAGTTGCATAAGACTATAAACAGCTGCAAACAATTTTTTTCTTTTCATAATGTGTGTGTGTGTGTGTGTGAGAGAGAGAGAGAGAGAGAGAGAGAGAGAGAGGAATTCCTTAATCATTTGTAGGCATAGAGGTCTTACACATGCAATTGAATAGCAGGGATTGCTTTCCTTTGCTTTATACATTTGATTGTTGAGAAGGCATGTCATGTCTGTAGTATTTATTTTTAATCTCTGGGTCTTCATTGTACTTCAATGCTCTTTCATTTCATTTTTTTCTCCTTTGCATTATACACTTGATTGTTGAGAAGGCACATCTTTACAATTTTAAACCTTTAGGATTTCACTGTACTTAAATGTTATTTCACTTGTAACAATAATATCCTTTAGAGCATTCTGCTTTATTTTCCACAACAAGCATGCAAGTTACATAAGACTATAAACAGCTGCAAACAATTTTTTTCACTTCATAATGGGTGTGAGAGAGAGAGAGAGAGAGAGAGAGGAATTCCTTAGTCATTTGTAGGCATAGCCATCTTACACATGCAATTGAATGGCAGGGATTGCTTTCCTTTGCTTTATACATTTTATTGTTGAAAAGGCACGTCACACTTGTAGTATTTCTTTTTAATCTCTGGGTCTCATTGTACTTCACTGTTCTTTCATTTCATTTTTTTCTCCTTTGCATTATACATTTGATTGTTGAGAAGGCAGATCTTTACATTTCTAAACCTTTAGATTTCACTGTACTTAATTTTTTTTTTTTTTCCTTTGGAAAAAATCTGATATATTTCTTGAAGAAATACACATGTTCCAGATACATTCAAAATCTGGTCTCTACATACTGATCTAGTCTTTTCAGACCTTTCTTCAAGAGCTGTTCATAGGTTTCTTTTTCTCTATCTGGCCCAAAAAACTGTTTAAATTACAGTCGTTCTACATTTACATCCTTTCATGTTCCAGATACATTCAAAATCTGGTCTCTACATACTGATCTAGTCTTTTCAGACCTTTCTTCAAGAGCTGTTCATAGCTTTCTTTTTCTCTATCTGGCCCAAAAAACTGTTTAAATTACAGTCGTTCTACATTTACATCCTTTCATGATACAAAAAGACAAAAAAGATGATTTCTTAACTATTTATTATAGTTGAAATTCCATGGATTCTGATTCAATGCCCTCATGGAACTTATAAAAACTAAAGGGTCCATTTGGCAGCTCCACCGCTTCTTTTGATAGTTCGTCTGCCTTTGTATTGAGTTCCCGCAAGATGTGGTGAAACGTCAACTGCTCAAAAGCCCTGAAATTGAGTTTGATGTCTCGCATAATGGTGGCCAGATTTGGGTTCTGCATAGAAATTTTTCCATTGGCCCAGTCAATTGCCATTTTTGAGTATCCAAACACTTGCAGTTTTGTAACATTTTTTTCCTTTTCCGCTTCTAAAAGGGTCCAAAGGGCTATCAGTTCCGCTCTGCTGTTAGTTCCTCCTCCTGGGGTATACCTGATGTGGATATAGTGAGAATGACTTAGAAACGGGACAACTCCGACTACACAGTTCGGTGGATGGCCTTGACTTGCTGCGTCGAAATAACCCCAGGGGATTGTGTAGTCAATGGCACGAGGAATCGGACAGTGCACTTTCTGTGTTCTTGGGTCTTCCTTGAATTCTTCAGCCATGCTGAGAGTAAGGGATGCTCTCACTTCCGGTGGAACTAACTTGTCATTGAAAACTGCATTATTCCAGGCCCACCATATATTTGAAACCATTATGCTTGGTAGACCTGCGTAAAAAGACACCGATCTATCTTGAATCCAGGATCTGTAGCACTTTTCCAGGGAGGTTTTGTTCCAGCTTTCCTGAGTCTTTAGTTTCTCTGAGATCATCGCCAAGACCTGTCCCGCATAAGGGCAAGATATAAAGAGACGAGTCACAGATTCAGGATTATCCTTGCAGAGGGTACATCTGTTAGGGCCACACTGTCCTCTTTTCTGACCATTATCCCAGGTCAACAGTTTGTTGTTCAGGGCAAGCCAAAGGGTGATTTTGTACCATGGCGGAGATTTGAACTTCCACACATGTTTCCACCACCACTTGACATGACCATTGTTCCTGTTTTCCATCCAAGCTTTGTATCCTAAATTTACAGCATAATTTCCCCCTTGGGGATTTTTGGACGAGCATAGAGAGTCCTCATACTCTTCGTCCAGAGAGATGAAATTTCCGCAAAGGAGTTTGACATAAGAATCCCATTCCTCTGTCAGGGCTTCTGGAAGGCCTAGGTCGGTCTCGTCCTTCTAGCCTAGACGTCCCATGAGCTGTGGATATCCTGTACTAACATCTTTTCGGGAAAGCAAGTTATTTTCCTTTAAAAAATTCAGAAAGGGGGGGGGGAGCCTATAATTGTCTCCAACTCCTAACCAGGGGTCTTCCCCTAGTCTCACCTTTTACCCATTTCCTATCTGCCATACTGTCCAATTTCCTACCGGTGGGAACGCATCTAACAAGGCTTTCCATACTATGGATCCTTTGGATGACTTGACCGGGGATTGGAGCCATTCCTCCATTGAGAAATTTGGGAAATACTTAGAGTTCATTACTCTGGTCCAAAGGGAATTTCCTTTGGTCATTCTCCATAGGTTCCGTCCTGCCAAAGCCCGCGTGAAAGAGTGGATGTCCTTTAAACCCCAACCCCCTGATTCCTTTGGAGTCGCGATGGATTGCCATGAAGCTAGGTGGATACCCCCTGGGTACTTCTGTCCTGCCCATAAGAAATGAAAGCATACCCTGCGTATTTTGTCAAGTACTCCTTTAGGTATTGCCGCAATTGAATTCCAGTACACTGAGATGCTTTCAAGACCTGATTTGATCAACACCAATCAACTGCCTCTAGAAAGCATCCGGTTAACCCAAATCGAGATTCGGGCCTCCACTTTTCTAATTAACCAGCTCCAGTCCTCCTTTTTGTAACAGTCCGGTTTAAAGATAGAACCCTAGGTACTTTAGTCCTTCATTCATAGATTTTCTATGAGCCGAGATTAGATTGTGGAAAGAGGTTTCCTTCGTGTTAGAGCAGTTGTTGAGGATGAGGCAAGATTTCTCCAAGTTTACTTTCATTCCTATTGTTTTGCAGAAAAGGTTTAAAGTGTTCTTGAAGGAAGACAAGTCTCGCAAGGACGCATACATGCTTACGAAGATATCATCCACGAAAAGTAAGTGGGAGACTGATTATGCTTTTGAGACCCTAACCCCTCTAATAGATCCAGTAGAGCGTGCCTCCTTGATCAACTTGTTGAGAGTTTCCGCTAAGGGGGAAAGGGGGCACCCCTGACGGAGGCCTCGAGAGGCTCTGAAGAAACGTGATGGGGCCCCATTGATGAGCACCACAAATGATGCACTCTGTAGGCAACCCATGATCCAGTTTACCGAGGACAAGTTCATTCCCATTTATAATAGGATCAAACGAAGGAACGTCCAATTCACCTTGTTGTAGGCTTTCGATAGGTCCAACTTGAGTGAGGTCACCTTTAGGTTTCTTTTCTTGACGAAATGAAGGACTTCTTGTGCAACTGCTACTGCGTCATGAATTTATCGGTTATGGAGGAAACTGAACTACTCTTCCCCTATAATATCACTTAACAATGGACACAATCTTCTGGAGATTATTTTGGTGATCAGTTTGTAGATGATGTTGCAGCAAGAAATCGGGTGAAAGTCCTTAAGGAAACTGTCGACTGCTTTTTTGGGATTAGACACAGGAAGGTAGAATTCAGGGGACCATAAACTCTGCCTTCCCTTTGTGACTCTCTTATTACCAGGAGCATGTCATCTTTTAGCAGGTCGTAGACAGATTTGTAGAATTCTGCTGTGAATCTGTCTGGACCGAGACTTTTTCCATTCTGCATAGAAGAGAGGGCCAAGAAAAGTTCCTTCTTTGATACTTCTTCCTTCAAAGATTGGTTCATTTCTTCCATGAAGACAGAGGGAAATTTCCCAACTACTTCTAAGATTTCCTGAATTGGGAAGCCAGGGGGTCCGGTAAATAGGTTTTTAAAGTAGCTTACCCCAACTTCTACTTTCTCTTTGAAAGAGCTAAGGGTAGTCCCATTCTTGTTTTTGATATCCCAAATTGTGTTTAGATTCTTTAGGAAATTGGCATATTGGTGAATGAACTTTGTGTTGTTATACCCCTCCTTTATCCATGTGGCCCTGCTTTTTTGATGCCATTCTTGTTCTTCCGTTTTCAGCCATTTGAAGCGAAGGTTTTCCAGAGATTTTAGTTCTTCTAGTTGGCTTTTTGTCAGAGGTCCTTCGTCCAAAGAATGATGTAAGGATTTTAGCTTTCCCTCTGTTTCCTGAATCCCATTCCTCTGTCATGGCTTCTGGAAGGCCTAGGTCGGTCTCGTCCTTCTAGCCTAGACGTCCCATGAGCTGTGGATATCCTGTACTAACATCTTTTCGGGAAAGCAAGTTATTTTCCTTTAAAAAATTCAGAAAGGGGGGGGGAGAGCCTATAATTGTCTCCATCTCCTAACCAGGGGTCTTCCCCTAGTCTCACCTTTTTTCCATTTCCTATCTGCCATACTGTCCAATTTCCTACTAGTGGGAACTTATCTAACAAGGCTTTCCATACTATGGATCCTTTGGATGACTTGACCGGGGATTGGAACCATTCCTCCATTGATAAATTTGGGAAATACTTAGAGTTCATTACTCTGGTCCAAAGGGAATTTCCTTTGGTCATTCTCCATAGGTTTTGTCCTGCCAAAGCCCGCGTGAAAGAGTGGATGTCCTTTAAACCCCAACCCCTTGATTCCTTTGGAGTCGCGATGGATTGCCATGAAGCTAGGTGGATACCCCCTGGGTACTTCCGTCCTGCCCATAAGAAATGAAAGCATACCCTGCGTATTTTGTCAAGTACTCCTTTAGGTATTGCTGCAATTGAATTCCAGTACACTCAGATGCTTTCAAGAATTGATTTGATCAACACCAATCAACCGCCTCTAGAAAGCATCCGGTTGACCCAAATCGAGATTCGGGCCTCCACTTTTCTAATTAACCAGCTCCAGTCCTCCTTTTTGTAATAGTCCGGTTTAAGATAGAACCCTAGGTACTTTAGTCCTTCATTCATAGATTTTCTATGAGCCGAGATTAGATTGTGGAAAGAGGTTTCCTTCGTGTTAGAGCAGTTGTTGAGGATGAGGCAAGATTTCTCCAAGTTTACTTTCATTCCTATTGCTTTGCAGAAAAGGTTTAAAGTGTTCTTGAAGGAAGACAAGTCTCGCAAGGACGCATACATGCTTACGAAGATATCATCCACGAAAAGTAAGTGGGAGATTGATTATGCTTTCGAGACCCTAACCCCTCTAATAGATCCAGTAGAGCGTGCCTCCTTGATCAACCTGTTGAGAGCTTCTGCTAAGGGGGAAAGGGGGCACCCCTGACGGAGGCCTTGAGAGGCTCTGAAGAAACGTGATGGGGCCCCATTGATGAGCACCGCAAAGGATGCACACGGTAAGCAACCCATGATCCAGTTTACCGAGGACAAGTTCATTCCCATTTATAATAGGATCAAACGAAGGAACGTCCAATTCACCTTGTCGTAGGCTTTCGACAGGTCCAACTTGAGTGAGGTCACCTTTAGGTTTCTTTTCTTGACGAAATGAAGGACTTCTTGTGCAACTGCTACTGCGTCATGAATTTATCGGTTATGGAGGAAACTGAACTACTCTTCCCCTATAATATCACTTAACAATGGACACAATCTTCTGGAGATTATTTTGGTGATCAGTTTGTAGATGATGTTGCAGCAAGAAATCGGGTGAAAGTCCTTAAGGAAAGTGTCGACTGTTATTTTGGGATTAGACAGAGGAAGGTAGAATTCAGGGGACCATAAACTCTGCCTTCCCTTTGTGACCCTCTTATTACCAGGAGCATGTCATCTTTTAGCAGGTCGTAGACAGATTTGTAGAATTCTGCTGTGAATCTGTCTGGACCGAGACTTTTTCTGTTCTGCATAGAAGAGAGGGCCAAGAAAAGTTCCTTCTTTGATACTTCTTCCTTCAAAGATTGGTTCATTTCTACCATGAAGACAGAGGGAAATTTCCCAACTACTTCTAAGATCTCTTGAATTGGGCAGCCAAGGGGTTCGGTAAATAGGTTTTTAAAGTAGCTTACCCCAACTTCTACTTTCTCTTTGAAAGAGCTAAGGGTAGTCCCATTCTCGTTTTTGATATCCCAAATTGTGTTAGATTCTTTTGGAAATTGGCATATTGGTGAATGAACTTTGTGTTGTTATGCCCCTCCTTTATCCATGTGGCCCTGCTTTTTTGATGCCATTCTTGTTCTTCCGTTTTCAGCCATTTGAAGCGAAGGTTTTCCAGAGATTTTAGTTCTTCTAGTTGGCTTTCTGTCAGAGGTCTTTCGTCCAAAGAATGATGTAAGGATTTTAGCTTTCCCTCTGTTTCCTGAAGGGGGTGAAGCCTCCTTGCCTTCCAAATGGACAACCTCTTTTTGATGGATTCCTTTAATTTTTTTAGGCTTGATGGAAATTGGATCATTAAGGGTTCGGGTTTTAGCAGAGATACCTTTTCCCATGAAGCTTTTACCATCTTTCTAAAATCCTCCTCCTCCAGCCATACCGAGCTCTCTTTTAGGGGGGCTGGAGGACAGTCAATTCTGACATACCACTGCAGGGTTATCGGTCGATGGTTCGATTTTCCTCCAACTTCCACTGTCGATTTGAGTATGAATCTCATCTTCATCAGAGTTTTAGAGACCAGGAAACGATCCAGTGTTTTAGTCACTTCCTCATTTCTGGTTTTGGAATTTCTCTAGGTAGGGGAGAGCTTGACAGGCTCGAGATCCACAAGCCTCAAATTTTCTAGTAAAGAAGTAAAATAGCCCCTTTGACGGTTCTCCCTCGGGTTCACCCCCATACTTCTCTTAGTGAGAGGGTGAAGTTTAAGTCCCCTCCCACTATCATTAAAGGGTTCAAGAAATCTCCTTTAGACACAATTTTTTCCCAAAACGGGGTATGATCAGAGTAAGGACCAAAAATATTGACCACAATGAAAGCAAAGTCTAAGTTTTTGTGCTTAAGCTTTATAGAGATGGAAGACCTCACTGAGGAAGAGGATAGAGCCTAGAAATCTGGGCTCCAGCTTGTAATGAGGCCTCCCGACAAACCTTCTGCATCGATAGAGCTAAAGGACGAGTTCCTAAGCCATTTACATAACAATTCACTCGCCTTGTCCCCTTGGTACATTGTCTCTTGGACCAATATGATGTATGGTTTCAGGCCCAGAAAAAGGCGTTTAAGGGCCAATTTCTTTGGGGGGACCCCACCCCTTTAGCGTTGAACGAAAGCATCATCATCGCGCCCTAGGGGGTAGGGCGGTGCTCGCTCTAAGAGCCCTCTTTATGGTTTCTTGCGTTCCTTTGCGAATTTTCGCGGTGGCTTTTTCTTGTGCCTTTGAAAGGTGAGATGTCCTACCCACTTGAGAGGTAGGGAGCGGGTCTAGAGCCAAACCCCCTTTAGAAGGAGCTTGCTTAGGCAAGCGGACAGAGGATCGAAGGGCGTAACCTTTTGAGTTAGGAGGGGAGGGAGGTGGACTCTTACGAGGGGGGGATCTAGAAAGGGAGGGGGAAGTTTTGATGGGACACCTGGACAGGGAAGAATTAGGGGGGTTTGGGACCTGTCTAGAGGAAGAAGAGAACCCACAATGGGGGAGACTTTACGCTGCGGGCAGGGAGGGGATGAAACCAAGGTGTAGCCCTCGATTGGAGGGGAACGAGGTTGACCTTTAGAGGGAGAACCTTTAGCATCAACGGGAGGGGAAACATAAACATTCAAGGGGGAGAGGGTGGAAGGAATGGCAGGAGATTCCGTACCTGTGGAAGAAGTCCGCTTGACCAAGTCACCCAAAGCTTTTTCGGATGCTACCACTTGTCCAGATTGAGCTCCTCTTTTTTGCCTTCCACCATCACTGCTTCCTCTAAATCTTTCTGTCTTATGGTCGACGTAGGCCACTATACTCGTTGAGAGGGCTGGTTCGGAGGCACTACTCGTGTACACTCGGTCCTAAGATGACCAATGTCATCACATCCATGGCATCTGAAGGGAAGCCTCCAATAATCGATTTTTTGGTGCCAAATCTTCTCAGCGAAGACTATATTGATGCTCCCCACCAAATCCTCCCTTAAGTCGACTTCTACCTGAATCTAAGCCCAACGCCGATCTTTCTTCGTCACCCAATTTAGTTCAAGCTTGATGAAGGTTCCCAATCTATTACCAATTACTTCATACACTCTGCATGACTAGAAAGCCAATGGTAGACTCGAAAGAATTGCCCAAACCTACATAACCGTCACTGCTTCCTTCGAGGGGTCAAAATCTACTAACCAAGGTTTGAGGAACAACCCTGATGGCCCTGATGAACAGTCTTTTTTTCGGATGCATTCACAATCTTCTTCTGAAAGGAAAAGGAAAGAGATCCATCCTCTCAAAAGGAGATGGATTTTCGGAGAGTATCTGAGCAAAGGAGTCCAATTTCGTATGTTTAGCTTGTCAGAGCCTTTTCCCCTGGAGTTTTTCTAGAAAATATTCCAACTAACATTCTTCCTACTTTATTCGCAACTTCGGAGATCGAGATATCTTCCCCTACTACCATTCTGATAGCGCCTTCCTTCTCCCTGATGCATTTCAGAGCTCTTTGCCTGAGCAATATTCCTGGGGGAGCTGAGTGTTGATGATTGCAGCTATGTGAGACATTCTCCAGCTTACAAACCTGAGAGATGTTGATGATTGCCGCTATGTGAGATATTCTCCAGCTTACAAACTTGAGAGAAAGCCCCTGAGAGGGGTGTGTGGTTACTATCTGAGACAGAGTTGGAACGTAGAGATGGCCTCCTCCTTACAGAGAGTTGAGAAGAACTTCAGATGATTCTCCTGTGTAACGCAGTGAGGAAGAAGATTTGCTCAGTTAGACATGCTTGTGGCTGAGCACAAGGTGAACGTGTGAAATCCCAAAGTGCTAGGCGCATCGTCATGAGAACAGAAATGAAGATGACGTATTATCCTCCTCTAAGCAGAAGAGTTGATGAGGAACTCCAGATGACTCTCCTGTGTAATGCAGTGGGAAAGAAGATCTACTGAGTGGACGTGCTTGTGGACGAGCACAAGTGAGCGTGATCCTAATGGCTAAGCACTAGTGAAGAAGTGGTTCTTCTGTGTAATGCAGTGAGCCAGAAATATGGACACATCCCTATGGATGTGCCCCTAGTGGATGAGCACTAGTGGGTGTACAAGATCCCTTGCTATATTGTTCAAGAGTCAGACCTGCCTGTAACCCTAATTGTAATGTAAAGGGTACAGGTCCGCCCCACCTTAATGTAATTGTTAATTAATGTAAAAGATAATTAATCTGGTCAATATTAATTATATTATGAGATAGAGAGGTCGGCCCTGTTGTGCCAATAGACACTTCTGTTGACAGGTTCAGTTTAGTATAAGTAAAGGTAAATTCCCCATTGAGGAAACACATCTTTTGTGTGAGTTTGGAAATTTCAGCAAGTACACCTTCTTGGGAAAAGTGCACACCTATCTTGGGTGCTAGCCTTCTAGGGTTTGAGCACCCTCTTATCTGCTAGGTTTTATTGGTGGTGAAGGTCTTTCTCTTGAAGAATATAGCAAAGGATTTTGGCTAGGTTTTCTTCCCTTGTTGAGAAGGGTTTCCCAAGATACTTCTTGTGTTCTTGTGCATGGTGTTTCTTCTTGTGATCTTGGTTGTTGCAACATTATTGGTTATGGTTAAGTTAAATGCTAAAATGGAATGAACTTCATGCTTAA
>SNQJ01S0002558.1:387354-414678 GCA_010110895.2 Picea sitchensis | reverse complement strand
CGGGAAGCAAGAGAAACCCTAATGAGTTGGCTAATAACCCTAGAAGCCTTGTCGGCTCAAGAAGATAATTTATATTAGGCTATTAGCCTCCAAGAGAAGAAGTTGGCCAGAAATTATAATAATATACTGAACAGACACTTATCTAGAAGGAGAAGTCAACCCCAACAAAACTGGCAGAACCACTATAAATACAGGGCGCCGGTTCTCATTTGTCACATCTCAGAATTGCAGTTCTGCAGTTTGGTGCGCACAACAGTTGTAGTCTTGTGTGCAGGTTTGGAGGAAGAGCTGGTGCAGCTGCAGCAGCAGCAAGATCTCAGTTTTGGCTTGAATATCTCTTGGCTAGGGTTTGGAACATCTGATCAGCATTTGTGATGCGCTATCCTTGGGGATTGATGCGCTACTCTTTGTTTGGCTATCTAGCCTAGGGTTTGCTTCTAGAGTAATTCTCAGTCAAGGTTAAGGTGCTCGGAGGGAGGCTTCGGCCTATGGTTGGGTGACAAAGGTATCGTCAATGGTAAAACGAGCACACCATCTTCTATATTCTAACAGAAAGGACTCTGAGGTTTTCTGAAATGATTGACCCTGCGTGTGTAAGGACGAAACTAACGAGATTTCATCTTCCAAGAAATCTTCGCGGGATGCGAAGGTCCTTGCGTCTGAGGGATTGGCGTCATAGTCTAGGAGTTCTTCATCATCGCCTTCCATGTGTCCCGAGCCACGTGATGGCACACTCCCCCCACGCAATTGGCACGAGATTCGTTGACACCTCATCTCATCAGACTGGGAAGGACTAGATGGAAAACGGAAAAGTTGTGGCCTGAGGGACAAACGGAAAAATAATGGGGAGGGGGCTGGGAAGAGGGCCTGTGGCCCTCGCTCGGGGGCTTAGGCCTTAGGGCACATGGCTAAAACGAGGGCAACCGTAGAGCCTCCGAACCCATTGTACTTAAATGTTATTTCACTTCCTTGTAACAATAATATCCTTTAGAGCATTCTGCTTATTTTCCATAAAAAAACATGAAAGTTGCGTAAGACTATAAACAGCTGCAACAATACCAAAACTGAGTCGTAAGGCCAATAATATCTGCCAGCTGATGGTAAGTTGAGGATTTGCATCTTTCTCATTCACCAAATCGACCGACAACTTAAATATGGGAACATGCCATGACAACTATTATGTCATCATGATTGTACAGATGACCATGCAATTTTATACACACAATAGAGTGAAAGGTTATTCGATCTTTTAGATTTATCATGATAAAATGCAACTGGAGCATTCAAGATCCATATCATTTGCTAATTTAGATATTTGGGTAGTCTTCACTCAACTCTCTTATTTGATTTTGTCACAATGCATTAGCATAAGTTAGTGTAAGTGCCACAAAAATATTCAGGAGTGCCAATGTTCTGTGCAATTTTATCATAATTGAACCGGAAGCAAAAATTGGCCGGTCAGACCGGTTTTGGGAAGCTTCCGGTCAGAACCTGCCTCTCAAACTGGAATTGACTATTTTTTGCTGAATTGGTCCTAAACTGGTCTGAACCAGTCAGAACTGGCTGGTTCAAGACTAAACTGGTCAGAACTGGCAGGTTTGACTGGTTTTGCACTGGTGCACCTCTTTCCCCCCCCAAAAAGCCAAAAATAAAATTAAAAACAGAAAAAAGTAAAACCCTACAACTACCCTAAAACCTAATTTTGAACTATTTAATGATGCCCTCCTTCTATCCTGATTCCTGAATGGACTTATCCTGCATTGCAGTTACTTCCACCACCACAGGATACAGACATTGGTATTGGACCTTCAAGGACATCAAGTCAAGATACCAAGCGTACCCATGCAGAGAATGTAGAGGATTTAAATTTGAATGATAATTTAGTTTGATTTGATTGTAGACTGAAGTATGATTATTTTGGACTCTGCGGGCCATATAGAGCCTCAATTTTAATGTATTTTGGTGCAGATATGTTTTGCACTAGGTGTCATTTTGCTATATTCACCCTTACAATGCTATATACCTGAGAAACCTCTTATATTTGTTGTCTTATGGTTGGAAACTTGGATTTACATGGATGTACATGAAGATATATTTTTTAAATCAAAATTTGAATAGTTTATCTATTTTTTGGTCAACCTGGTTTCTTTCCCGTTTTTGGGATCGAATGGTTTGGTCCTGATAACATTAGTTCTGTGATTTTTTCATGGATCCCTGAGATCAGTTATTCCAGCAGTGTTAAAGCTATGGTGGAAATAAGCACTTTTGGTGGGGTGCAGAATGTGGGGTCCAACAAGTCTTTTATCTCTCCATCAAGGACGCTTTTTGATGTATTTGAAGGCTGCTATTACACAAAATGACACCAACATATTTTTTCGATTGATCTCTGCTAGATGCAGGCAGCAAAGGATCGCCCATTGCCCTTTTCTGGAGAGTCAGTTTTTGACTGGTAGGCCTTTTATTGTGGAAGCTCTGAGACAATATTTATTCATGTGAAACCAGATATTCCTTATTGCTTTTTTCTTCCTCTATAATAATTGTATTCTCTACTGCACATTTAGTATTGAATTTGTGTCATACTAATTTTAGGGATATGCCTGTTGTGACTGGGCCAAGGCTGGGTCTAATGAGAGGCATGCCATTATGGCTTTTAGTGAAGTTCATTGTGCCCCAACTGCATTATCATTGTAAAGTTGATTTGCAAAAGACGTAGTGTTGTCTGCTTCCTTGATCCTTCATACTCCGGTTCTGTCATTTGGTCGTAAGTGGAATTCTCTCTTAAGTTTCCGCTACATTTTCCTCTGCTCTGGCAAATTCCTGATATGTTGAATCAAACCCTTATAAACCCTTATTAAGGTATTATATTTTCCAACCTAAATTGTCGCTTCTCTATCTCCATTGTCAATAACTCTCAAAGGCATTGTCTCCTAAAGGCAACTCATATGAAGCCTTTCCCTTCAAAATGAAGGATTTTAGAGACCATTGCCATGTGACCCGAAATGATCTTGAATACTTCAAGATCCTATTTTGAAGATCTCTACTACAAACATGTTGCTCTACATTATAAAATTAGCTAATTGTTACTCTTTCAATCTTCACGACAGATTTGGTTTTTGCTTGTAGGTGTCTTTTGTTACCCTTTATTATGTAGTTTTATTGATCTTGTGATTGGAGATCTAGGAAACCAACCCTTCCTTTTTCTTCATTGAATGTAAAACTCCCAGTGTTCAATTATTTATGCTCGTGCCATGTCATTTAGTCGAAAGAAAGTCTTAAAATAGTTGTACCAATTAGCTGCAATTACTCTTATTGGTAAACCAATAAGCTGAACAAGAACACAAGAAACACCTAAACTCGTTACAATTCAAAATCTTCTTGCAGAGGAGCTATTCTTTCCTTTCCACAAGCTTCCTTAGAGGTTGCCTCCAATGTATCTTCGGTCTTGATTACCTTGGAGAAAAAACATTGTATATGGTCTATCATAATGTTGTCAATATAAAAAGAGATCCCTTTAAGATTTGCTTCTGCTATTGAGAGTGAGCTGTATTCACAACCTTGTTGAATGATATTAAAACTCTTCTATGCATCTTTCTAGAATTCTCCCATTTGAAATATATGTCTGGAAGAAAAAGCAATCTTTAATATCATTTGCATTAGCATCTTGAAGTATGTAGCCTAGAGTTTTTGTCTTCTTGATTTCATCTTGTCTTGATAAGGTCATATATGAATAGTAATTACTTGGGGGGAACATTTGTATGATACATATCTTGCTTCTATTGAAGGCTTGACTTACCCAAGGAAAAGCTTGACTTACCCGATGAATGGGGACATTAATGGTTTACGTCCATTACCATCCATTACCACCATGACACATGCATATGTGATAATAGTTTGCAATGGGTTCATGCGATCAAATACTCCTTAATTGTGGATTTAAAGAAAATGATCTTATGAGATATTTTCTCATGCTTCACCCCCATTGTATGCAGTAACATGTTAGTTTCAAATCAAATGCTATTTATCTAAAATGTAAGGCATGTACCATAAGAATCTATTGGTAACAAGTGATGTTTCTCTGGTTTTGGTCAAATTAAGTTAATGTGGGGCCTTTGAAGAGAAGGATTTTTATTTTCAAATGTAAAAGCTTGAATACATATAATACCTAAGCTCTTACAATTCAAACTAGAACTAATTTGTCATTCTTGTTGAAATTAGTGCAGTTGGAAGAGCCATTCTCCAGAGGATGGAAAAGACCCTAGTTGAGATCTAGGGCCCCTAGTACACTCTTGGGGTTTCTTGGTCTGGGACCAAGCAGTTAGAGACATGGCAAAAGACCCTCGTGGGGGCCCTTAGTGTATGATAGGGTTCTTGGTCAAGGACCAAGTAGTAAGTCCCTAGATTTGTTCTAGGGCCCTTGGATGTGTTCCAGGGAATCCTTGCTCGGTGCTTGGATTGATCCTTGGATGTGTTCCTTGGTGGTTGATGATTTAAGTCCCTAGATGTGTTCTAGGGTATCCTTGCTCAGTGCTTGGATTGATCTTTGGATGTGTTCCTTGGTGGTTGATGATACAAGTCCGTAGATGTGTTCTAGGGCCCCTAGATATGTTCCAGGGAATCCTTGCTTAATGCTTGGGTTGATCCTTGGTGGATAAGACCCTAGATGTGTTTTAGGGCCCCTAGATGTGTTCTGGGGTAAACTGGTCTGGGACTAGGTGATTCTTGGTTGAGTACCAAGATGTGATGATGTGTGATCTTCTTCTTTTCTCTCGGGATGGTCCATGAGACCTAGGAGCAACTACAAAGATGGACATGACCACATAATTGATGTTTCCTCTTATGCAAGGATGATAAAAGCTTATAAGTTCTCATGAGACTTATGTGGACAATTTGTCATTGAAGAAGACCCCTTTGACTTTGTCATATAGCCTCCTCTTGCTTAAGCCTCGTTTCACTTCTTGATTAATGTGGTGTTGGTCTTCTTTAGTCACCTTCACTGAATTGACTTTTAATTAATATTTTTATTAATTAAAAATACTAATTAGTTATTCTTTTATTAACTATTTATTTTTTAATTGGGGTTTGACTTAATCCTAAAGATAGGGTTAACTTAGGAAACCCTAACCTACCCACCTAAGCTATAAATTAAGACCTACCCCTCTCTCATTTGACACTCACTTGCTCTCCTCTTCTAACTCTGATTTTCTGTGGCTATCTCACATTGGCTCTTGTGTTGGGTGTACAACCTTTTTGGTGGACTCTCTCTCTTGTTTGAGGTGCTGCCTCTTGAGTTTTTTTTGTTCTTGCTGGTTGGTGGTTGTTTTTGGTCTTCCTCTGCTGGGTGTTGGAGCCACGAACCCCCCTCCTGCTGTGTATGAGTGTTGCGGACCTCCCTCTTGTTGCTGTAGGTTCCGCGACCTTCTTTGGGCCTCTCTCCTTGTTGCCGCTGTGTGTTGTGAGGGTGTCGCTCCCTCCTAGGCAACCCCTTGGCTCCTCCCCTCTTCCTTCTTGCTGTCGCTGTGTGCCTTAAGGGTGCCACTGCCTTCTGGCAGCCCTTTGGCTCCTCTTGTGTTTGGTGGGGTTATCACTTGTTGTCCTTGATGTTGCTGCTGCCTTCTACTATTGTTTACCAATTTTTGCCTTAAGGGTTTTGTACTACAGTTTATCTTTGACAATTTTTGGTTGAGCCTTCTTGTTGTCTTTGGGGTTCTTGTTTTAGTCCTGCTCTCTTCTTGGTTGCTGATAGCCCTCCCTTGACTGCTGCTCTTCTTCTCTTGGTTTCTGCCCCTCTTTTGACTGCCACTGTTACCCTCGCTTGCTACAACATTTATGGTTTGATATGACAACCATAGTTCTGTTGTCTTAAGCTGCATATGCCACAACAGTCCTATAAGTTTTAGCAGATCTTGATTGGGCTATTTGGGGCTTCATATCAGCGATCCGTTTTTTTTTGGTATTTGGGGTTCATATCAGCTTTGAGTTCTTTTGGGGTATCTATATCAGCCTTAGCTTGCCGATGAGTTTGCTGATTGGTCTTGGATTTCTTCTTGGCTAAACTGTCCACCTAGATCATGGGGTTTGATCCATGACCATTAGTATCTATATCAGCCTTAGCTTGCTGATGAGTTCGCTGATTGGTCTTGGATTTCTTCTTGGCTAAACTGTCGACCTAGATCATGATGAGATGAAACTCTTGAGGGTTTGATCCATGACCATTATTAGCTATTTCTGAGCATACAGAAAAGAGGACAACAACCTAGCATCACAGGTAAATTTGTTCTTGTTTTTCAATCAAGGTAATGATCAATTATTGCTTTGCTTATCATCAGATCTGATTATGTTTATGATCTAGAATAATACTTAGATTTGTTCATGTTTAGATCTAGATTAGAATTGTTTCCTACATGCTCAGATCTATTGTTTAATCTACTTCATAAATTTTTGTTTTGCTTGTTGATCTATATTTACAGTAGTGAATATTTTGAAAAAGAATATCTCTGTTCTAGTTTCCCTTAAATTCTAACATGGTATCGGAGCTTAGGGCGTGAAAAGAGCTCAATTGTGGCAGGGTTTTGAGCCTGCGTAGATCCACACCTAAGGGTTTGTTTACTCAGATCAACGGCAAGTTGTTTTATCATCCTTTGAGAGATCTAAATAATAAATAGCATTGTATCTTTGTCTATGCTAGATATCTTGAGCTAATTCACAACTCGTTGGTCAATGGAATTTTTGAGTAAGAACTTGTGTGTAGATTATAGAATCTTGTCTTAATAAAACCTTGAGAAATAGTTGCTTGGGCAAACTGGATCATGATGCCTCTGTTGATATTTGTTTCTAGTAACTTGTGCTTAAGACTTTTTTTTTAACATTTGGATTACATGAAGTTTGATTTCTGTCTTAAAGTTTGGCTTAAATCCATGGGTAACAATTTCTGAGTTTATATTCACTAAACACTGTTAAGAAATACTCCTTGATCTACTTTCATGATATTTGATGTCAATTTCTAAATCACATTGATCTCGATCGCCGAAGCATCAATGGCTTGGTAGACATTAGAAATTGAATTTTACTATATGATGTGAATAATAAACTTATCCACACTCTTTGGTGAACTGCTTTTCAACCTTGATCTAAGTATGACATGTTATCTCTTGAAATGTGATCATATGACAACATCTTATTTTTCCTTTGACTTCAATAAATGAAATTTGAATGATAGCATGGTGACTCCACACACTGTTAACATAAACTGTGTTAATGTCTAGCATCTCCCATTTGGAGTTTTTATTTATTTATTTAGATTGTGTTCTTAAATAGTTACCCGAACACAGTAACTTCAAGAGGATAACTTGAAT
Source organism: Picea sitchensis (assembly GCA_010110895.2). NCBI lineage: Eukaryota > Viridiplantae > Streptophyta > Pinopsida > Pinales > Pinaceae > Picea > Picea sitchensis. Next base: position 407,326 of record SNQJ01S0002558.1, on the reverse strand, counting down.
AATTTATGGTTTTGATTTCAATGCGCATGGTTAACAACAATGATGTAACACAAAGGTATACCAATAAGATCAGAATAAATCATTCAGTAATTTAAGAATCAAGATAGGTAGACATATTCGGTAATGGAAAAGAAGTTGACTCGCACAAGTATGTTGATCTCTGCCAAGCTTCTGGGATTAAGAGGAAGCTGACAATGCTTCACAATCATGATCAAGACATTCTGTGAGGCAACTAGAGCTATGATCATGATCTTCCATTGGGCTGACGTTGTCTATATTCAGGACATATGTCTTCATAAAACCTTGGAATATTTAACTCAATAAGAAGTCTTCACGAGTAAGAAGCCTTCATCTGCTCACTTGCGAATATTTGATAGATGACTAAATTAGAGCCCTCTAGAAAGAAAGGCACTTTTGGAATACAATGAGACCTCAAAAGCATATTGAATCTATGTAGAGGTTAGTAGAGATGTGACTCTTCATTAGTCGTTCCGGAGATCTTCCTTGCAATATAAGGAAGTAGGAAGCTCCAATTTCAGAACAGAATGAGAAGGCCATAAGGCCTTTAGTGGATCCCATAAGGATCCTGTTGAGTTTTCCTTAGGGAAACTTCCTACCAAAAGGAAGCCAACTTGATGCCACTTTAAAGGAAACAAAAAGACATTGCAACACCTAAAGGTACCTTAAGAGAAAGCAAGAAACCAGATAAATACTCATGTCTGATAACTCAGTTGAATCTTGTGATTAACTCATAACTTTTTTTTTTGAAGAGACTGCCAAACTTTAAGTGTGAAAGAATGCCTTGATAGAAGAGTACGAGTCAATAAAGTATGATGTATGGGAAGTGGTCCCAAGACTTCAAGGCAAATCAATAATAACCTCTAAATGGATTTACAAAATAAAGCATGCAACAGATGACAGTGTTGGCTAGATTTATGGCTCATGATTTATCTGAGGAAGAGGAGAATGATTAAAATAAGATCTTTGCTCCAATTTCCAGTTGAGCAATTAGTTTATATCAGGCAACCTAAGGGTTTTGTGATCCATGGGAAAGAATCCCATGTCTGCAAACTCAAGAAAGCTTTGTATGGATTAAAACAAGCTCTGAGAGCTTGGTGGTATGGAAGGATTGACAGTTTTTCTTCAGAGTCTTGGGTTCCCCAAGAGTATAGCAAATCCTAATCTTTATATAAAAATTGTGAAGAATCATCCTATCATCTTGGATGATTTGTTCCTTACTAGAGAGGAACATCTGATAGCCCAAACTAAGAGCGAGTTATCAGCATAATTTAAAATAAAGGACTTGGGTCTCATGCATTACTTTCTTGGCTTAGAGGTGTGGCAGAAACCGAGTGAGATCCTTCTCTCACAAGCAAGTATGAAGTTGATGTGTTATGCAGTTTTGACTTGTTAGACTGTAAGTCCATGATTACTAACATGAAGAAGTTAAATAATCAAGCTACAGGTTCAGATCTAGAAGACCCCACCGTATAGTGTCAGATCATTGGGTCCTTGATGTATCTAGTACATATACTAGACCGGGCATTTGTTATGCAGTGAATGCCCTTAGCCAGTTCGTGAACATATTCATATGGTTGCTGTCAAGCATATTCTCAAATATGTTCGAGAGACTTTAACCTATGGGCTTAGATACACTTCCAATGAAGCTGTAATGCTTCATGGATATACAGATTCAGATTGGATGGGCATTACACAGTGGATCGAAAGAGCACTTCAGATATTATTTTAGTTTGGGTTCAACTATGTTCTCCTGGTCCAGCAGGAAGCATGGCTTCATTGCCCAGAGCACAACAGTGGCAAAATACATTACTGTAAGTGTTACTAATAGAGAAGCAGTATGGCTCAGATTTGTTCAGTGCTGTGCTGGAACCCACAATAATTCACTGTGATAACCAGAGCTGTGTAAAGCTCTCCGAGACTCTTGTGTTTCATCACAGTTCGAAACACATTGAGATAAGATATCACCATGTTCGCGACATAGTGAAATAGAACATTCTCAATATTCAGTATGTTCCGACGACAGAACAATCAACAAATGTTTTGACTAAGCCTCTGTTGTTGACAATTTTTTTGTACTTTCGAGACAAGCTTGGTGTTGCTGAGAATGCTTCTCTTGTTGAGAGGGAGTGTTTAAATTAGTGCAGCTGCAAGAGCCATTCTCCAGAGGATGACAAAGACCCTAGCTGAGATCTAGGCCCCCTAGTACACTCCTGGGGTTTCTTGGTCTGGGACCAAGGAGTTAGAGCCATGGCAAAAGACCCTAGTGGGGGCTCCCAGTTTATTGTTGGGGTTCTTGATCAAGGACCAAGCATTAAGTCCCTAGATGTGTTCTAGTGCCCCTGGATGTGTTTCAGGGAATCCTTGCTCGGTGCTTGGATTGATCCTTGGATGTGTTCCTTGGTGGTTGATGATATAAGTCCCTAGATGTGTTCTAGGGCCCTTGGATGTGTTCCAGGGAATCCTTGCTTGGTGCTTGGATTGATCCTTGGATGTGTTCTTTGGTGGTTGTTGATAGAAGTTCCTAGATGTGTTCTAGGGCCCATGGATATGTTCCAGGGAATCCTTGCTTAACGCGTGGGTTGATCCTTGGTCTTGTACCTTGGTGGATAAGACCCTAGATGTGTTCTAGGGCCCCCAAATGTGTTATGGGGTAACCTGGTTTGGGACTAGGTGATTCTTGGTTGGGTACCAAGATGTGATGATGTGTGATCTTCTTCTTCTCTCCCGGGATGGTCCATGAGACCTAGGAGTAGCTACGAAGATGGACATGACCACATTATTGATGTTTCCTCTTATGCAGGGATGATAAAAGCTTATAAGTTATCATGAGACTTGTGGACAGTTTTCCATTGAAGAAGACCCCTTTGACTTTGTCATATAGCCTCCCCTTTCTTAAGCCTCGTTTCCCTTCTTGATTAATGTGGTGTTGGTCTTCTTTAGTCACCTTCACTGAATTGACTTTTAATTAATATTTTTATTAATTAAAAATATTAATTAATTATTCTTTTATTAATTAATTTTTTTTTTATTGGGGTTTGACTTAATCCTAAAGATAAGGTTAACTTAGGAAACCCTACCCACCTAAGCTATAAATTAAGACCTACCCCTCTCTCATTTGACACTCACTTGCTCTCCTCTTCTAACTCTGATTTTCTGCGGCTATCTCACATTGGCTCTTGTGTTGGGTGTACAACCTTCTTGGTGGACTCTCTCTCTTGTTTGAGGTGCCGCCTTCTGATTTTTTTTTTCTTCTTGTTGGCTGGTGGTTATTTCTAGTCTTCCTCTGTTGGGTGTTGGAGCCACGAACCTCCCTCCTGCTGTGTATGAGTGTCGCGAACCTCCCTCTTGTTGTTGTAGGTCCCGCAACCTTCTTTGGGCCTCTCTCCTTGCTGCTGCCATGTGTTGTGAGGGTGCTGCTGCGTCCTCCCCTCTTCCTTCTTGCTGCTGCTGTGTGCCTTAAGGGTGCCGCTGCCCTCTGGCAACCCTTTGGCTCCTCCTCTTGTGTTTGGTGGGGTTATCACTCGTTGTCCCTGATGTTACTGCTGCCTTCTACTATTGTTTACCAGTTTTTGCCTTAAGGGTTTTGTACTACAGTTTATCTTGGACAGTTTTTGGTTGAGCCTTCTTGTTATCTTTGGGGTTCTTGTTTTACTCCTGCTCTCTTCTTGGTTGCTGATAGCTCTCCCTTCACTGTCGCTCTTCTTCTCTTGGTTGCTGCCCCTCTCTTTAACTGCCACCGTTACCCTCTCTTGCTACAACATTTATTGTTTGATATGATAGCCATAGTTCTGCTGTCTTAAGTTGTATATGCTACAACAATCCCATAAGTTTTAGCAGATCTTGATTTTTCTATTTGGGGCTTCATATGAGCTATCAATTTTTTTTTGGTATTTGGGGTTCATATAAGCTTTGAGTTATTTTGGGGTATCTATATCATCCTTACGTTGCTGATGAGTTTTTTGATTGGTCTTGGATTTCTTCTTGGCTAAACTGTCCACTTAGATCATGATGAGATCAAACCCTTGAGGGTTTGATCCATGACCATTATTAACTATTTATGAGCATACAAAAAAGAGGACAACAACCTAACATCACAAGTAATTTTTGTTTTTCAATCAAGGTAATGATCAGTGACTGCTTTGCTCATCATCAGATCTGATTATGCTTATGATTTAGGATAATAATTATATTTGTTCATGTTTAGATCTAGATTAGAATTGTTTCCTACATGCTCAGATCTATTGTTTAATCTACTTCATAAATTTTTGTTTTGCTTCCTTATCTATATTTAGAGTGGTGAATATTTTGATAAATAATATCTCTGTTCTAGTTTCCCTTAAATTCTAACAATTCTCAAACACATGAAGGCACCAATGGTTCTCGATCCATACCTAGATTACAAATCTACCACCCTATAGAAATTTCACTATTCTAATATCCACATGGTAGACTCCAAATATTGATTTACAAGATGAGCAATATGACTTGTGTCTTTAAGGAAGGAGATTTTAAATTCAAAACATCGTACACCATACATAGGCATACCGATGTTATTATTCTCACTGTCACACACACATGCAACATAGAGGAAGAAGGGAAAGGTTGGGCAAGCAAGCATATCAACCTTTTAGCCAATCAATCATCATGCTAGGAAGGAACCATTAAAGAAAATTTTCAAATTATTTCTAGTTTATATAATTAGAAAACTAATGAGATCAATATGCATACAAGAAGTACCTAAATTTTGTTACAATTCAACATCTTGTAGAAGAGCTATTAGTTGACAACACTGATGTCAAACCCAAAGAGATCCTTTCAAAGATTCATTTCTATTGAAGCATTTCCAATGAGGATTTAACCTCCTGTTTATGACCTTGTTGAGTAATATAAGCCACCTTTTGTTGCGTGATAATTAGAGTGAGATAACGTGCTACCACCAAAAGAGGTAAGATCCAATCTTGAATGCTTAAAAGGAAAGTGGAGTTGCTACATGTTTGTTTTGGAGTTATTGAGAAATCTAGGTTGGGAAAAGTCACAGGGCACTAATTTAATTAGGAGATCAATTATCTTAATGATATATATTGTTAAGATTTATATGTGATGAGTTGATTACGATTAATGAAGATCAACAATAAAATAACTAGCGAATTAACAAAGAAAGAGAAACTAACTTGGAATAATCAACCTCTTCCACTTTAGTGTACTAGTCATATAACTTTATTATTTTTAGTTTTATTTTATTTTTTATTTTATTCAGGTTACAAAGCTCGGGAAAACTCCTCAAGTACGCCCTCTCATTTCAAGGATGGTACCTAATGTAAACCCTAGAATCTTAAGGGCATGAGGCTAGTCTACAACAAGGGCTCGAAGCCATTACAATATTATACTTGTTAAGAGCTCAACACGTCACTTGCATGAATTGAACTTGGGTGGGGAGGATAGCAATCATTCCTCCCAACCAACCAAGCTAAACCCAATTGACAAATTAGTCATACTACGTGCAAGAAAGGAAAGTGTAAAGGTGAAAGAAGATGCAGACCTAACTGACTTCTCTTTTCCATGTAATGAAGGAAACAAACAAGAAGCATTATGTAGGTTATACCATTATGCTTTGGTGATTAAGCAATCTAGGGAAGGGCACCTAGGAGTTGTCTCCTCTCTAAGAGAATGGAGCCCTAACTTCTAAGCTAGGTGTTGATCTTATTTCTTGCACGAGGATGACTATTTAATGAGCTTTGCATTTTTTATTATTATAAATTATTGGTTATTGATTGTGATTGAAATTGTTTATATATATATATATATATATATATATATATATATATATATATATTGCAATGTCATGTACTGTGTAAGTTGAGTGAGCTTCATCGTCATAAGATTGGCATGTGGAAGCAAGCTTATCACCTTCCAACCTATGATCATTCAATATAAACATAGGAGGCGGGTTGTCTAATTGGCAAGTTGAGGAGTGAGTTATCTAGATTGTATAGAGAACATAATGAAATACATATGAATATAGCAAAGAGCACAATAATATAGTTAAAACCTAACTTTTGTTAATGAATAAAATAACAGAATATTGTAGAATACAAATTGGCTAGAATGGTGGTAGCTTATCTTTGAAGAGAGAGAGAGATGTTGGCTATGCTCATTCGCAAAAGCTAATACACACAGAGAGAGAGAGAGAGAGAGAGAGAGAGAGAGATGTCGGCCACACTCATTCGCAAAAGTTAATACATGAGGTCGAAATGATGACCTTTTAACATAAACCAAGAACCCTAAAGCTCCAAAACCCTAAACCTAGGAGGCGAAGTGCCAAAAGGTGTTTTTCAAACACCAAAAAGGAATTTTGGGGCATTAGTTTTTACATTAACTTTTCGGGAACGTAACTTTGGCATACAATCTCCATTTGGGGCACATAGTAGCTTGTTGAAAAGCTCTAATTGAGGACTACAAAAAAACAATATGACATGGTCCTTCATAAAAAAACATAATTTAGGGCCTCAAAATTGCCATGGAAGTTTAGGACCTAGAAAATCCCAGAAAATCATAACTACACGACCAAGATGGAGAACCATATTGAGTTAGTGGAAGAGGTGGGTGGCTATTGATATCCACTTGGATCAATCCTCCCCTTTAGGAAGCAATGGTCCCCATTGCATCAAGTTCTCATAGTAGATAAGGAAACTTTTGTTGAATTTGAATTTGGGTGAGCCATTTGCTTTGCTAAAGAAGTTGTTCTGCTTTGACAACCTGATAGGGTTGTATGTTATGTTGGTCGATGCCTTTCATATTGGTGTTCATGCTCCAATCCACTGTAGCCTGCTCAAGGCATTTGAGATTGAGTTATGTAGGAGCCAATTGCTTATCGACCTCCGAACAAAGGTGGGAAATATGGTCGAAGCAACGCGACATTAAATACTGGATGTAAGCCAAGGAAATGAAGAATGTTCAATTCGAAAGCATTTTCACCCACAATCTTTGTGATGGTGTAAGACCTATATCATAGTGGTTTGAGCTTCCCGTGGGGGCCCATGGGATGCTCTTTCTGCAAATACAACCACACCTTGGAACCAACCTGCAACTTGTGTGGAACCCGATGCTAGTCATGTCGCTGCTTGTACTTGGCATTGACATTCTACATTATATCATGAACATGTTGAAGGTGTTGGATCCGTTCAACAAATTTGGTTGTTCTGTCTACCTCGGTCTGAGCGTGGGAGGTCTTTGTTGGTGAAGATGGAATGAGAAGAGCTACATCAATGGGGGTCAATGGTTGGAACCCTAAATATACTTGAAAATGGTTGTGGCCAATATAGTTCTGGAGGGCTCTATTATAGCTACGCTAAACATATGGAAGACTCTCATCCCATGCACGTGGATGCTTGGAATTATACATGCGTAGGATATGCACAATCATCTCGTTGGCCACTTATGTTTACCCCTTTGTTTGGGGGGTGGAAGACAATCGATTTGATCAACTTGGTGTCCATCGGAGACCATAGGCTAGGGTTAACTTGGTGTCCATCAAAGACCATAGGCTGGACCTGAAGGTATTGAGGAACCTGTTGTCCCTATCTGAAATAATGCTTTGTGGTAGCCCAAAATGAACCCAAACATGCTCAAAGAAGAACCTAGCAGTGGCCTCGGTTGTGATACTCTTTTTACATGGTGCCAAAATGGCCATCTTAGAGAACCGATTGACAAGTCCCACAAATACACAATCGCGACCATGTTTGGTGGACGACAAACCTGACATGTAATCCATGGAGACTAAATCCCAGGGCTTGTTTGGGATAGGGAGAGGAGTGCACAACCCTTGCTCCTTGATGAATGGTTTAGCGATGGCACATGAAATGCATGACCTAAAATGTTGGCTAACGTCATGTCAAAGCTTTGGCCAGTAGAAATACTTTTGAATTTTTGCTACTGTATTCTCCACATTGAAGTGACCTGCCACCTGACTATAATGTGCCTCCCAAATTAGCTTTGCATGCTCGCTTGAAGGAACACAAAGATGGCCCAAATAACACAAGCGCATCTTGGAGGTGGAAGTTCGAGATTTGTTTGCCTGCACTCAATGTTTGATAAGTAGCAGCGAAGTCAGAGTCACTATTGTATAATTGTGGCCACTCGAATGTTTCGTGCCCATAAGAGTTAATAACTGTGGTTAGTGCTACATCTGGGGGCCGATTGAAGCAATATGTAATACTGTTGGCGTTGCCCTACTTGTACTTAATGTTTAGGTGGAATTATTGTAGGTATGTGGACCACTTTTGATGGTGGTCATTTTGCAATTTTTTTTGTGTCTACATGAATTGCAGAGGCTTGTGATCCGTGTGGATGATCATTTCCTTTCCTAGAATATAATGTTTCCATTGTCGACATGCTTGCACAATGAAATACATCTCTTTGTTATAGGTGGGATATATGTGAACAACATCAGATAATGTCTCTACATTTTTAATGCATGTACAATTGCTGCTAATTCCAAGTTATGTGTAGCATAATTCTTCTCACGCTCTTTTAATTTTCTGGACTCATAGCATACCACATGATCTTTTTGTGTGAGGACTCCACTGAACCCTTCCTTGCACGCATCAATGCACACCACAAAATCTTCATTCAGATCTACAATTTTCATCATTGGTGCACTGGTCAATATGTCTTTCAGCGGTTGAAAGCTCTCCACACTTGAGAGTCCATTCAAACTTCACTCCCTTCTTTTGTAAATAAGTGACTGGACTTGCAATCTTTGAAAACCCCTTTATGAATCTTCAGTAATAACCAAAAAGACCCATGAATGATCAGACCTCTGTGAAATTTCTTGGCACTAGCCATCCTCTAATGACCTCTATCTTCGCGGGATCCACTACTATACCTTTTGCTGAAATTACATGCCCCAAGTAGTGAATCTTATTTTGATTAAAGATGCACTTACTTAGCTTGGCATATAATTTGTGCTCACTTAAAACTATTAGCACCATCTTGAAATGTTGCTCATGTTCCTCTTTTGACTTAGAGTAAATGAGTATATCATCCAAGAACATAATTACAAACTTGTCCAGGTATTCCTTGAACACTCCATTCATTAGGCACATGAAAATTGACGGTGCATTTGATAGCTCGAATGGCACTATCGTGAATTCATAATGTCCATATCTTGTCTTGAACGTTGTCTTGTCGATGTTTTCTTCCTTTATCCTCACTTGATGATAACCTGATCTCAAGTCGATCTTAGAAAAGATTCTTGCACATTTCAGTTGATCAAATAAATCATCAATCCTTGGCAAAGGGTATTTGTTCTTTATGGTGACCTTATTTAGCTGTTTAAAATCGACGCATAGCCTTAATGTTCCATCTTTCTTCTTCACAAAAAAATTGGGACTCCCCAAGGTGACAAACTTGAGAATATATACACCTTCCTTAACAATTCTTCAAGTTGCATTTGCAACTCCTTCAACTTTTGTGCGCCCATTCTGTATGGTGTCTTGGACATCGAGGAAGCTCTTGGCACCAAATCAATAGAGAAATGAATGTCTCTCTTTGGTGGCAGTCCTAGGATTTTCCCCAAAAATGCTTCAAAATCCCTTAAGATCGGATGATCTTCATTGCTTGCCACTTTATCTCTCTGGCTACCTCTTCCATATGGGATGTAAAAGTATGACATCCCTTCCTGAAACTCTTTTCCAATTGCATAGCTGAAATTTCTCTAACAACTACAACTCTTGCAATGCTTTGAACCTTGCCTTGTTTCCCTTCTTCATCAAGACACGTGATTGTCTTGTCGTAACAATCTATAATAGCATGGTGTTTTTCCAACCAACCCATGTCAATTAGACAATCATATGAATCCAATGGAATGATGTTCACATCTACTTTTGTGCCGAGTCCATTCATGTCTATTGAACATTCTTTAACTAGCTCGTTTATTTTCCTCTTTAGCCACTGTGGTTAATTGAACTAACCAAGATTTCTTATGCTTATTCCTTTGCAAGTGAAATTTTTCAACAATGCTAGAATTTATGTAACTATGGCTAGCTCTAGAATTAATTACAATTGCTATGGGCTGGTTATCAATCTCACCTTCCACTTCAATCATGGGGGTTTGATATTTTGCTTTCTTGTTGTCCAAGGCTGCATACATCCTTGACATGTTTCCTCCCATGTCTTCAATTATTTCATCCTTTTGAATGTTGTGGACAATCCTCATTCTTTCTCCTTTGTGAGGGCAATCCTTATATAAGTGATTTCTCTCACATTCCCAACATTGTACAAGCTGCTACCTTGGCCTTTTCCCAAATGAATTTGCAGTCTTGTGCTTGTTTTGGGTTGACTGATGTTGCTTATTTGCTTGGGAATTGTTCTTGAAAAAGGGTGGCTTAAAACCTTTCTGCCTTTGATCCCTTTTACCCTTCATCTTGTCATTCCAAGCCTTTTGGAAAATTGGCCTTCCTCTGCTTTGCTCGTAAAGATGTTTTTCTCTCCTTACGACTTCCTCCAAAGTCTTGGGGTTATCGTATTGTGTCTGGTCACTGTAGAAGGAGGGTAACCCATTTAGAAACCTTTGGATTTTGACTTTTTCATTTTTTATGAAGTCAACATACTTCAACAATTCAAAGAACCTCTTCTCATATTTATCCATTGTCATGCTTTCCAATTTGAGTTTAAATAGTTTTTTCATCTTCCTTTCATAATAATGCTCGGATAAATATTTCTCTTGGAAATATCCTTTGAACTCCCTACATGAGATCCTCTTCTCATCAAGGTGTTTGGCTTGCTTAAGTTCATCCCACCACATGGATGCCTTCCCTTGCAAGTGTTAGGTTGCAATTCTAGATTCTATCTTTGAGGGGTAATCATGCAACTGTAAATATTTTTTCATTGCCAACAGCCAAGTCTCAACTTTTTCTCCTTTCTTATGCTCACCATTGAAAGTTGGTGGCTTGATTTTCTTGACTTTACCTTGCAAGATGTCTGTCTCAGGCCTTCTCCTTTACCTCCGGATATGAGACACACTTGGGCTACTCCCTGACCCTAAACTTGCACGAGTTATTCTGGTGGATTACCTTAGAGAATGATGCCGCCTTCTCATGCTTCTTCACTGCCTATCATTTCCATGATCATCCTTTCTGTTATGGGATATGGATGCTAACACTTTCCTAGCACTAGATTCTTGCTTGGTGCTCCAGTCCTTGTTAACTTTCTTATGCAACATATTCATGCTCTGAAGTATTTCATCATAAGCCTTCATAATCCTTTCATTATCAACCCTATAGCTCTGCACTTCTCTATGCAAGCTTCTCATAGTTACAGGATCCTGCCTGCCTGCCTGCCTCTTCTTCCATTTGACTATGCCTAAACATTTCCCACGTTGACATGAATATCTCAGACCTCCTCCTCATGGCTATAAGATCCTTGGGCATCTTCCATAGCTCAAATCCTCATATAAGAACCAAAGTTGTTTTCTTGTATCTCTAATTCTACAATAAATGTGCATGTAATAATTATTGTTAGAACATGCATAACATAAAACACTTCATCAATTATAATACAAGTTATTCTTCATCCCAATTTACGAAGAATACAATGCACCAATTTAAAATCTGATTCCTTAGACACATTCTTCCCTAGAATAGCTCTCCAACGATTGTACTCATGTCTCATTCTTAGTTCTGAGCAAAAAGTTATAACATTTACAAGTTGCAAATTTTCACTCACTTACTACTGCAGAATTACTTTATTACTTCCTGAGAAAATTTTAATTCTCAATTCAACATGCTGGGTGGATAGATGTCTTCTCCTCTTCAAGACTTTTCTAGTGACTATTTGTTTTCCCAAATCCGAACTTCGAGCTGAAAGTTATGGTTTGGAGAAGTTTTGATTGTTTTTCCCAATTTATCCTTGTATGCTACATGTGTCTTCTTTCTCTTCCCATACTTTTTTCAAGTACCCATATCCAAAATATGGCTCCATGGCTGCCTTTTATGGATCATAGGATTTCCATAGACTACTCTTGTGCCCCAAACATACTTCTGAGCAAGGATTTATGCCCCCCTGGAAGTAATTTGGTGTTGAAGTTTTACCTTAATTAATTCCACTGTAACTTTCTCATCTGAGTTTTTTTTTGCACCCTAAGTAGCTCTTTGGATAGCTTTCTCCGAGTTATTTTATTTAAGCAGTAGATATAGAGTATATGACCTTTAGTACACTCTATTTTCGTAGATTTTGATTGTTTAAAAACTTAGTTTAGGGCCTCAAAATCGCCCTGCAAGTTTAAGACCTTTTAAAAAATCAAAATATTTCATGCAAAATTGATTGTTTTACTTTTATAATAGGCCTTAAATCTGGGCCGTCGATCTCAAATCAGGGGAAATCAGAGTCGTTGATTCGCTAATCCTTTCAAAACCTCGCAGATCAATTTCCATCGTCAATCAACAACTTAAAACAATTCAAGTCTTTGATCTGAACTCTATCGGCGATTGGCGATTTCCTTTGGATGCACACAACACTTTTCCAAAACTGTCGGCCCGACCATCGGCCGTTGGCCTTTTCCTTTGGAAACTGATCAATTGACTTGATCGCTAAACCCGTCGACCTAATCATCCGCCATTGACCATTAGCGATCCCTCTTGGACGAATGAAACGTTTTACCGATTTCACTGACCCTATCATCGGTCGTCGATCAATTCTGACTGACGTGGCAACTAAGTTGACATGGAAACTACTGACATGGCATGACATGTGGGTCGTGACATGGAATGACATGTAGATGCTGACGTGGAATGACACGTCTGTTGAATTTTTGTAACTATGGTCTATCTTCATAATATATTCGAAAAAGAATATTCTAGAAAATAATGTGTGTACTTGTAAAAGTCGGCCATACCAAAAGGTATTAAATTAATATTTGATTATTGACCTAAAGGAAAAGTTGGCTCGAACAAAAAGACACCCCACGAAAAGGTGTCTCTTGAAAGGTCATCTCTCCAATATAAATAAAGGGATGTTTCACCTCATTTGTACTCAAGAAGTTCGCTGAGCCAAAAAGAAGGAAACCGCAGATCTGAGGCAGCTACAACAAGGGTTCAATGAAGGTCTCTTGGGGCATTTATCTTGGTCTATTATACTGGTGTATTTTTGGTTGCTCTATCTCTCTTGAAGAGCAAGGTTTGGCTGGGAAATCTTTGTACTGTCTTCATATTTGGTACAAAATTCTTCTAAAGAAAGGTTTCTGGGTTTCCCCCCCTATTGGGGTTTTCCCAGGGTATTTCTTATGTCTCTTGTGCATGGTGATTCTTGTTTATTTTCGCTGCTAGTTAGTTGTATGGTTAATTTATGATGTAAAAGGCATAAATCTGGTTAACATTATCATAAGAAATTAATCATCATATTTGAAGCTAGAAAAAACGTCATCCTGAGGTGTCAAATTTGTTGACGTGGCATGACACGTGGATGATGACGTGGCATGATGCGCCATCCTCCTCTTTTCGTCATCGGGTATTCACAGTTTCTCTTGGATGAACCGAGACTTCGCCGAGTTGACCAACCCTACCATCGGTCATCAGCGATACACGATTCCTCTTATCGAGCAAACACCTGACTAAATCTGTTGTCCCTCAACCATCGACCATCAACGATCGATGCTTTCTCTTGCTTGATCAAAACACTTTGCTAAATCCACTGACCCGACCATCGATTATCAACGATTTTCGTTGGAAACTAAAACGCTTCGCCAATTTGGTCGAACCGAGCATTGACCATCGACCATTGGTGGATTCTCTTGGACAACTCTAACACTTAGAAATTTTCGACCAAATCCCAGATGAATTTGAACCATTGATCTCCAATCCAAAATGACCTTGGCTATTGATCCATCAAACTTCGCCCAATTCTGTCGATGAATCTCAATCGTCGATTTGCGCTATGCGTCAACTTTCCCGATCATTAATCAACGCCAACTTTCCAATGGAAGAAAATGAATCCAATTCGTCGCTCTTTCTCTTTTTCCCAATTGTCGAAAATGAATCTCAACCATCGATGTTTTAGACCTTGCCAAACTCCGAAAACCTTATGAGTTTTTAAATTTATTAAAATGAATCCGTGTCATTGATCTTGAGATCAAACGCGATCTCAGTCATCGATTCTTCAACCTCTTCCTAGTGCTACAACGACCATTAAAACACAAATTTTGACCTTCCAGGTTGAATTTAACTCTGCAACTCTACATATTTTCTCCATTAAACCTCTTTTCGAAGGTTACGAGGCAAATCCGACTTGAATTTGCTCACGAATATGGGGATTTCACTATGATTTTTCATCGTTTTCTCCCAAATTTGCACAGACCGAAATCTATAACAAAAAATTTCACCAAATTTGCGCTAGTTCTTGGTCCATACGGTTCAATATTTGAACCAGAAGCTCTGATACCATAATATAACGTCCCCCAGCCCTAGCCGAGGACCATTACGTGTGGAAAATACTCATAAAAATTAAATTTTGCTGCTAAATAATTGCTTGTAGCTTACCAACTACAATTTACACACATTTTTAACCATTTGCTGCTATCATTAATTAAATGCATCTACATCATGCTAAATCACACATGAATGCAACTAATAACTTATTACAAAAACATATAAATCAATTTTATATAAAGTGGATGCACAACAATTTAACTCGTAAATATAACACATACAACATATAAAACACTTATCTTTTAAAGTGGTTGTGCACTTAGTTACTTGGGACGAGCATTCCACCCATCCATAGACTTGTTGCTCAAAATCTTGAAAGCAAGGCACCCTTGAGTTGGGGCTAGGAATCCACAAAATAGGGCGGTCTCTCACTGTCCACTCACAACTCATAAAATCCCACTGATATTTTCCTCCGACTATCTCGATTTTCCACCAACTCTCTTTCTCTCGACCTGCCCAACCTAAGGAATGTACCCCTTCACTGATCTTAAGCCCTTGTGCGTCCCATTCGTTTATTAGGGTCTCTCTGGCACATATAACCAATAATCTCTCTGCTGGGAATTCAAGGGAACTCATTGGTAGGAAAACTACCAACAAACAACAATAAACACTTGCTATTACAATGCAAATCACACAAGAATTCACTCTTCATGCTTGGCAACCTGGCTCTTTAGTCTTCTGCTCCAAATACGCTCCAGAAATGCTCCAACATGCTTCAAAATTCACCCTCCATGGTTTCTCCAACTCCAAGCTCTTATTTTTTGCTCTTTGCTTCTTGTTCATGCCAAAAAGTTCACTGTCTAAAACTGTTGTAACTGCCCATACGAATTTCCTATCCTTTGGCTTGCTTGCTTGATCCACACACTTCCCCAAGCTGATTGTACTCATCCTCCATGCTCCCAATAACTATGTGATGTGACTTCTTATGCCCACCCTCTTACATGCATTCAATGATTGGCTTTGGGGACACTCAATCATAAAGTAGAGTTTAATACATAATGATAATAAAATTCAAGAATGTAGGTGGAATTAATAGACATGAGTATTTTTCCCTTGGACCCCTCTCTTAGACATTCTCCTAGATCCTCCCCTCTCTTGTGGATTAATTTAAGAATGATAATAAAATTCAAGAATGTGGGTGGAATTAAGAGACATGGGTATTTCTCCATTGGACCCCTCTCTTAGAGATTTTTATAGATCCTCTCCTCTCTCGTGGATTAATTCAACCCTCATCTCTCTGCATGTCCCATTAACAACTAGCATCACATTTTATTATTAAAATTTAGAAATACAATTCGCATATATATATATCGCTTGATCGTAGCAACACATTATATCTACATTAGGAATTAATTAAATTGGGGGTTATAGTAGGGATGTTACATGCAGTGCCGGTCCTGACTTGTCGATGTCCATACTTTCAATGACTTGTCGATGTCCATACTTTCAATGTTCTCTTCCAGTTGAAGGGCGCCAATTCTGTCCTGTTAGGTTAAACTTAAATAGATAAAAGAGTCAAAGTTGTGAGGTCAACAATGGTGGTTTCAGGCATATGGTATTGGCAACACGTGATATTTGAGCCCATGGTATTTCATGCAATGAAGCCTTTAAATAGGCTTAGGATACTTCATCGTAATGTGTCAAGACGTGAGTGGTGAAGGCTCACTTGGTCATCTTGGCTGGGTTTCATCAAGGAACCAATAGATCTATTGGCTGATTTTTCTTGATTTGGGTTTTCCAGGATAAATCACGTGTCTTATGTGTTGTTGCTATGTTCTGGTTGATTATTTTTATCTCTCGTGTTTTATTTTCCTTTCATATGGTATCAGAGCCTAGTAGGCTTGGACTCTCTAGCAAGAGTGCCCTAGGCATTTCGTGGATGGTGAATCAAAGTTGGGCATACTTGGACTCTCCAAATGGGTGTGGTCTGATGGTGAGATCTAGACATATATAGGTTTGGATTAGTGATGAAGGTGCATGCAAGGTCCAATTCACGGGGCTCATCAAATGGGATAAGCAAGTGGGATATTGGAATGTAATGGTTTTTTCTCTCACCTTCATGTAGGCCGTCTTATCAGGGGTGCAGTTGTGGTCTAAGTGGTTTTCTAGAGAATTGGAATTTGGTCGATTTGAGGATCCTCATGGGCTTTGAGGGCTAGGTTTCAAGGAAGGAAAGCACGAGTGTGTAGCCTTCGAGGTGTAGACAGACATGACCGTGGTGTTGAAGGAGGAGACAAGGAGCAAAAATCGCCACTACAGGAGGGAAAGTGCACCCAACTACATGATTGTCCTTGGTAGCCACTAGAATTGTTGCCTGAAGATCTAGGTAGAAGCAAAGAGCATGGCGGATGTGGTGGGGCTGGGGCTCTGCTCCTTTGCCTTTCAGAGCCACTAGATCAATATCTACGAGTTTTCAATATTGTGGTGTGCCCTTGGTAGTAGATCAAGGGTGGGGAGATTCGAGATAGAAAGCCCGACCAACTGGCATGAGCGGTTTCATGGAACTTGGTGGTAAGTTGTACATAAATGATCATGATAAGTATCTTGCTTTACAAAGAAAGGACATGAGAGAGCACTTAGATCTGAAAGCATGGTTGACCCACTCATGCTTTTTTCCTCAAATCAAATCAATAAAATCCAAGATGTTGGTTATTTGTCACGGTGATAGGCATAAAACTTGGATGTCTTATTTTTGTTACACAATGTGGAAAGGAGTGTTGGGTTCGCCAGAGTTAGAGATGACCTCTCATTAGTGCATTAACACCCTTGCAATGTGTATACAACACATTTTACATTGAGTGGAGGTCTCTTAGAACACACTATTGTGTGTTGTAGAAGTGCTCTTTTGTGAGCGCTTGGAGATCATGCTTTTGTGGGCCAAATTCATGCCAGATTAACATTGTAAGGGTTTATGTTGCCATGTGATCCTTGGATGGTTGTTGAGTTTTGATAACTGACGAAGGATGTGGCGGGTAGCAATTATGCATTACATGATCAATGGATGAGTGAATAATCCACAAGAAGTTGTTGCTAGTTGCAGTGATATTTGCACAAGGTTGTTTTGTAATGTGTGTTGAATAGAGAAGACTTCGATGTGTAAAGGAGACAATAGCAAAAATGGTGATGGTGGAGTCACTGTGGGTTTAAGTGCAATGGTTTTGTTTGGGATGAAACCCTTCTTAATGAGCATGTGGAGGATGCACGCAAAGTGATATGGATTGGCCTCGATGAGATGATCGTGGACCACAGACAACAAATCATGACCAAAAAAGAGAAGAATGCAAGCAAAGTGTTTGAAAAAATTCCTTAATGAGATGATCGTGCCATTCATAGAATGGGTTTCCGAAGGAGGCCGTGAGGCTTGGTCAAGCTGTGGTGAGAGGATAGCGACATAAGTGTCGGGATAGCAACAATGATTTTTTTTTATTATAATGGAGTTGAAAATTTAATGTAAATGGACATACGACTGTAAGACCTAGTTAGGCATGCATACCCCTGGTAACTTATTGGTAAAGTCTAGACGTAGACTTGGGTGATAGGGGGGAGCATGCAAGATTCCCAAATACCCTATTTATAAACTTTGAAGGGTGTAGGGTCTCGAGATGAGCGGTGAAAACTCACTTGACCAGTATGGCCAAATTTGGTCATGGGAAATCCCAAGTCAAGTTTAAAGGGGGAATGTTAGATTAAACTTGACTTAGTGAAAGAGTCAAATTTTTTAGGTCAACAATAGTTGTTTCATGCACATGGTATTGGTGACCCATGGTGTTTCAAGTAATGAAGCCTTTAAATAAGATATGAGACTCCATTGTAATGTGCCAAGACGTGAGTGGTGAAGGCTCACTTGGTTAGGTTTGGTGAAGGGACCAATATATATATTGGCTAGTTTTGTTGGACACACCTACCACACTTAGAGGGGGGGTGAATGAGTGTGGGGCTCTTTTTCCCAAAACTTCCCTCTTTCACAAAACTCATTCGTTAGCATTCAACATTTTACTCATTACTCATTGTTGTCATTTATAACCAATTAGATGTGAACACATATCAACAACATATATCAGAAATATATCATCAACAAGTCATTACCACAAGGAACACAAAGAACACAAGATATATGTACAATTTTCTTTTTATTACGGACTACAATCCTTGGGGTTTTTCAGCAATAACTGAATAGAGTACAACTCTACAAGAGCACCAACTCTATAATGCAAGACTCAACTTACACCTTCAACACCAACTGAGATGACGCAACAATCCTCAACATATATCAATTTGTACCATAAACAAGTGCATCAACCATGCACCAACCTGTGCCAAACAACCTGTAATCAACCTGTACCATAAACAAGTGCATCCAACCATGTACCATAAACAAATGCATCCAACCATGTACCAAGTATATACCAATCATGTGTCAATACTCATCAACAATGACTCATCAATATGTACCAACATCATCAACTATACACCTCATGTATGTGCCAACTCATCAACTGCTTGTCTCAACCATGACTAGTTTTGGATTAGTCAACAACCCTAACTTGAAATAATCATAACTTNTCAACAATGACTCATCAATATGTACCAACATCATCAACTATACACCTCATGTATGTGCCAACTCATCAACTGCTTGTCTCAACCATGACTAGTTTTGGATTAGTCAACAACCCTAACTTGAAATAATCATAACTTTGTACCTAGAATGAAAAATATCTGAAACTGATACACAATGTTCTTTAGTGTGTTTTATGCAATTCCTCCAGGTGTCACTACTTGGAACCTCTCAAAAAAGGAGTTATAGCACAAATGACATACCTTGCTGAATTCTGGCTTATTCTAGAGAGCGACTTTGTAGAGTGTGCCCGGCAAAAAATATTTGTTGAATAAATCTAAAACTATTACACAACATACTACAGACTGTAATCTAACCAACACAATTGGTCTCACTGAATTTGGATCTGTCATGAAGAAGTTATGACGTTTTTACCCGAAACACCTGTTTTAGACTAGTTTCAGGACTAGCCATAAACCCTATTTTCCACAGAGTGTATCTCCAAAAATATGACGACCCACAAGCTGAATTTTTTACCACAGATACTTGGATATGTTTCCTCAATTTCATATCAATCTCACGGTCTGAATCATTATAGAAAAAAAGTTATTGTCAAAATGGCGAGATGACCTATAAATAACATACCTTAGAAAACATCATGAAAATAATTTATCCTCCCTTGAATTCCGATCCTCTTTTCTTCATCTTCCCTCTGAAATTTGGCTTATATATCCTTTGGTTACCTCAGTAACCTATAGATCTTCAATATGCTCAAGTGTTCCACACCAAAAATGCTCAAGAAGCTCTCACAAGAAGCTCTTCATCAATACTCCAAAAGATATTCTCACAAGAAGCTCTCCATTGATCCACAAAAAGGATGATCTACAAGAGACCATTGCTATCTTATTTATAC
>SNQJ01S0002558.1:359627-386601 GCA_010110895.2 Picea sitchensis | reverse complement strand
ATCTATAAATTTTTCCAACAATGCATCATATACTAATGAAATCACATCGATCCATCTTCAACATGTATCAATGACAACTGATTGATCCATCTTCATCATATCAATGACAACTCATTGATCCATCTTCATCTATGCATTCTCATCAAGGACAATACATATTACATTACATCAATCATCAATCAATCAATCAATCCTTTGGCATCAATCAATCACTTGACATCAATCAATCAAACCAGTGGCATCAATGACAACGTGATCCAACAAGTTTTTCCCGGTTTGGGTTTTCCAGGATAAATTGCATGTCTTTTGTGTTGTTGCTATGTTTTGGTTGATTATTTTTATCTCTCATGTTTTATTTTCCTTTCACGGCCTCTACCAACTATATCTCTTCGTCTAACTCAGGAGCCGTTGATGCTGCTTCCCCTTCCGCATTTGGTTGGTTAATACCAAACTTAGATCGATCTAGCACTCTATAGACACGTTGTTCATGAGGACTCCTTCTGGATCGACTAGGGTCCATGGCATCATGTATCTCAACTCTTATCTCCTATCTTTTGTCCTGTTCAATGTTTTGTAGGTTGACCATTGGCTTATGAAACTGCATTATCCTTGTAATCATTTTCTTTATTTCTCTGCCAAGAATAATTTATTGGAGTAGTCTAATCTTGGAGCAAACTTTCCTTGATTTAACAGAGTAGCAACGAAGCCAACATTGACTTTGTTGTTGCTCTGTTGGATCACGGGAGGTTTGATCCAAAATGATCCAAATCCTAATTTATTCTCTACTGAATATGGCCAACTACATGAAGGTGGAAGCTCTTATGGCCACTCCGCACCGCCCCACCCCTCACATCACTCTGAATTCCCCAGTACCCAATCTATCTACTAGAAAATAGTTGAAAGCAACACATTAAGATTCATGCATAGACAATAGAAAAACAACAAATTCATAAAGAAACATATGTGGTTTTGTGCATAAAGAAACATATAGAAATTATTCATTAACATATAACATTCATTCATTAATCATAGACACAAAATACTTCATCTCAATAATTTTTTTCACAAAAAATATGTTTTCACAATATGGTATATGTTGTTTCTAATAATATAACTAGTACAATCATTTCTTTTTCAGTTTCTTTATTTTTGAAATGAATTCAGAAAGGACGCCGTGAGTTCATTTCCCCCCTTCAATTGTTTTAGCCTCTGCATATCTTATTGATGACCTCGTTGTACTCATGACGTCGAGGCCGCGACAATGAGAGGCACAAATAATCAGATGCAATAAGAAAAAAATGTTAAATTGATATTTTTTGTTATTATTATTACAAGTATTTCATTAATAAAAAGAACATTCGAGTGTTCTTTACCTGCTTGAGTAGTGGAGGCAAGTGGAGTAGTTTCATATGCGGCCATATGTTATTCTTCTTGTCTAGCCTCATCCTTTACATGCTCTGGAGTTGAAACAAGAAATGTTATAATTAATACACCATTTGCAATTAAATATTTTTAATTGTAATCCATACTACATTTTTTTATAGCACATGAAATACCTCTAGTACCGAGATACACACCACCTTCATTGGGTGGCACTCCACTGTCACTAGGTTGTGTTCCGCTAGTGGGGACATTTGTTTCTTTGTTGGTTTACTGCTTAAAGAAAACAAACACATTACTTTATGGCCGAAAATAATAATCAATAGATTGTGCAAGTAATAAATTATAAATAATCTTTGTTGATTTTATTTACCTGTGTTGGTTTGAGTGCCAAAAATTTGTATTTTGCCCAAGTATTTTTTGCTTTCAACCACGACTTGAAAGCCATGTTTGAAAGCAAGTTTGAGGTCTTCCTCTGTTGGAGCTTGTTTAAATTCCAAGCCCTGCAATTTTGCATAAGCACATGAAATTTGCTTCTTCTGTGTAATTAGATTAAAATTGTTAACAATATATTATTTGGATGCAATTGATTTTTTTTACTTACAATTTGTACGACCCGTTTGGAGTAACCACCTGGGCCAAGTTTGTGTTGCCCATGTATTTTTGTTCTGGCCTTGGTGGATTTGGATGTGTTTGGGAGTCTGTATTGAAAAGTTTCAAATACGTAATTAGATGTCGCAATGACGATAAAACATTATAATTACATTATTAGAAGTGACACATACCTTCTTGATCCAGGTGGTGTCTTTCCTTCTCTTCAGAGCATCTTCTCCTTTGCATCTTCCTGTAGGGTCTTCCACTACCTCTCAGGTTGTTAGAAAGTTAGTTGTCATTGATGTCAACCCTAGATGCCAACTCTAGAAGAAATCCAAGTAATGGGTGTATTTGAAGAAGTTTCCAAAGTGGTCCCCTTATGACGTAGCTCTAAGCATGGCCCTCACAGGAAGATGCTTTGAAGAAGTCTACAAGAATCCTTGGAAATATGGTCAAGTGGTTAAGTAGTTAAGAAGCCTCGACGGTGTGGTCATGGAGCCTAGAGTTGATTGAAGAAGACCATGAAGATCATTGCAAATGATTGTAACACATCCATATATTGATAGTTATCGTCATGCCGTTTCCAACGGTAGGTGGTACGCCACATGGTTCCTCACGATTGAGAAGCTATGCCCTCTTGAGGTTGAAGCCCCGAAGTATGGTTAAAAAGTCATAAACAGGTGTAACAAGAAGTGACAAGTCGACCCCAAATTAATTAAAACAAGAAAAAATGTTGCAAACAAGAAGTTACAAGTCAACCCCATTGCAATGAATATTAAAATAAATATTAAGGATATTGTTGGTAAATTCAACCTCAATCGAATAATCATTAAAAATTAAATTAAATTTTATTTGGGTCAAGTCGCCCCTAAAGAGAAGGCGTCAAATCTAGTATAAATAGGGCACCTAGGAGTTCATTTGTAACATCAACTCAAGTGATTTTTATCTGAGGTAACCAAGAAGATCTAAAGCGAATTTCAGAGGAAAGATGAAGTGAAGAAAAACGAAATTCCAATGGAGGATGCAGTCTTGTGATGATGTGTTCTAAGGTATGTTATTTAAAGGTCATCTTACTATTTTCTCTATAATTTTTTTTCCTAGAATGGTTTACATAGAGAAACTTGTAGGATGTTGAGAAGACATATCAGGGTACCCGTGGTAAAAATTTCAGCTTCTGGGTCGTTGTATTTTGGGAGATACACTCTATGGAAGATAGAGTTTTTGACTATTCCTGAAACTAGTCTCAAACAAGTGTTCTGACAAAAATAGTCATAACTTCTTTATATAAGATCCAAATCATATGATACCAATTATATTGGAAATAGTATAATCCATAGTACTTTGTGTGCAAGTTTCATAATTAGATATCAAATATTTAGCACGTGCCATGCTTTACAAGTTCTCTCTCTAGAATAGGCCAGAATTCAACAAGGTCTGTCATTTTCGCTATAACTCATTTTCAGGGATGATTTAAGGAGTGAAACTTAGAGGAATTTCAGAGAAGATATTGAAGGATAATGGGTACAAGTTTTAGGCCTTTATTCATTACAAGTACGGAGTTATGCTTGTTGAAAGTTAGGGTTTGTGACTAATCCAAAAACTAGTTTCCCGAGACTGAGGTAAAATTTGATGAAGATTTTATTCTCTTGTTGTTGAAGATGAAGAAGGTATGAGTGTTTGTGATTTGATGCATCATGTCTATTACATAATCAGAGGTATGTTTTTATATGAATTTTGAAGGTTACGTCTTGATGTTATGATACATGCTTCAGACATGTTTGGGAGATTTGGGTATATGCTTTGAGACACATCTTGGATGTATGGTATATGTTTGTACATGGTTTGAGACATATTAATTGAGGCATATTGTTGGTACATATATTGAATATATTGGCATATATCTTTGGCACATGTTTGAGATACATATCTTGATGATGTTATGTCACATGTTTGAGGCATACCTTGGTATATGGTGAGAGATGCTCCTGGTGATCTTGGCACATGATCTATGTGAGTGGATCTAGTCTCGTTGATGGTGATTATCAGTGGTAGTGAATGGTTGATGACGATATATCATTGACAGTGACAATGGCAGTGACAATGACAATGAAAGTAGCAGTGATAGGTTGAGTCTACATTTATATTTCAGGGTGGAAGGAAGGGGCAAGGAAAGGGGGCTGGAGCCGAAGAATACATGGAGTTGGAACTTCCTTAAGGTTGGAGCCTATAAGTCAGCGGTTTGTAGTCTTCTTCCGATTGGAGTCAGAGAACACGAGGAGTTGGATCTTCCTTCATGTTGAAGCTTGTAAATCAAGGGGTCATAGCCTCATTCCTATTGGAGCCGAAGGATACAAAGAGTTGGAGCTTCCTTTAGGTTGTAGTGTGTAAATCAGGGGGTTGTAGCATCTTTCTAGTTGGATCAAGAGAACATAGGGAGTTGGAACTTCCTTTAGGTTGGAACCTGTAAATCAGGGGGTTGGAGCCTCCTTCCAGTTAGAGTTGGAGAATTCAGGGAGTTGTAGCTTCCTTCAGGTTGGAGCCTGTAAACAGGGGGTTGGAGTCTCCTTCTAGTTGGTACTGGATAATTTGGAAGTTAGTGCTTCCTATGAATGTAATATTTAAATATACAAGAAATCATTCCATGGTTTTCTCCCATTTGGGTTTCCACGTAAAATATTGGTGTGATGTGTATATGTGGTTATGATGTGATGCATTGTTTATGGTTATATGTTTATGATATGTTAAATGCAATCATAAGTAAATGGAATCATTGATCAGTTAATGTTGTGATTGAAATTAGTAAAAAGTGCTCAACACTGATTCACCCCCCCCCTCTCAGTACTGGTGAATATTCCAACACAAGAATCATTTGAGGACACTCATACTTAGGGTTCTTTTGTAGATGAACCCTACATTGGTCCTGTATATATTTTAAATATGCACCTGCTTTTGAGGAGACTCTAGATTTGCTGAAAGAACCCTCACCGAACATGCCAACCAACTTGCTAATGAGTTCATCTTTTAACTTGGAACTTTGGGAATTCCACCTTGTGCGTATGGTGGGCCCGAAGATATCAAAGGTCAGGTCGTTCATGCATTTATAAAATGTATCGTTTCCTGCAAAACAATATTATCATTAGTTTAAAATAATTACACATTATACATAAATTTCAATTAGATTGTACATAATAATTAAAGCACATCTTAAATACCTGGAAGCTTTTCTGTTTTCATAGGAATGAGCTAATCGTTTACCAAAAAGGTAACTGGTAGTGTTTCCGTGCTAGTGACATGGGAAGATCCATGAAAGCATGCTTCAAAATGTGCAATGCCATGTTCTTCATCCATAACATCCCATTCACATTTTGACATGTGCTGGTCAGGGCCGAGTGTAGTATCGACATCGACCCTGGGGGGTGTACCGGTCTGATTGTTTGGCGTAGTACCGACATCGACATCGAACCTGTGGTGTGTACTCATATGACGTTGTGTCGGTGTAGAGACAACACTGGTACTAACAACGACCTTCGTAGGCACATCCCGTGGATCAAAATCCTGCAAAAAGTCCTGTAAAAATAAAGAGTTTTTTTAGAAAGGACTTGTTATCACATAAACTTGTCAGAGTCTTGTGAATTTGGGGTTTTTGCCTGAGTCTATAATTTTGCCTGTCTCTCCCCCTATTGCAGGCCCTCAGTCAATCATCCAAGTATTCATTTATAGGGATCGCAACCATAAGCACAAGCGCAACACTTAGAGTGGTCTGATATGGACTCAAATCAAGCGAGTGAGCAAGATCATCTTTCAACAACGGAGATACACCAGGCAGATTGGATCGACGACCATCGGGCGATCGAGATCATAGAGTTAGATGAAGTATAGCGTCAGACACAGTTCTGAAATCGCGAGGCCCGTCCTAAGTCGTAGATCCTAGGGAGGACAGGTGGTAACATATTAACATTTCACTGACTTGCAGGATGGAGCAGTCAAAGGGAAGAGTTACGAGGACTCACGAAACGCGAAGTCGGGAAATGATCTGGGCCGTCTATTTCAGAATGACACGTGGCGCAAGATCGAATCATGGAGAAAGTCATTTCGTAAAATCTCAAGTGAGAAATGTCGATGGTCTGAGATCCCGAAATGTCGATATTCATCTGGGCCATCCGATCAAAGGGGACGTGTGGCGCATGATCCAAGAGATCGCGATTTCGCGACTCGAGGGTTTGAGCATGGAGCACAACGTGAGTTCACGAAGCGCGAAATCACGACACACCTAAGAGTTGGGTCCACGATCACAACCCGCGGTCATATGGAAGCAAGGCCATAAAGAAGGGGAAAGCACCTATTGAGCAACGGACGACTGAGATTGTGCAAGGAAATGATCAGATTGTTCAAGGAAATGATCCTGGGCGTCAAGATCAAAGAAAATCCGACTGTCGATCTAGACGGGTCATTTCACGGGATTGAGCATCGAAATATTTGAAATCAAGGGGAGTGAAGACTCCCGAAATGCGAGATCCCAAAATTTCATGTGGGATATGCATAGGGTCATGGCCCGAGGTCGTGTGGAGGGATGGATAGTAGCTATGCCAAGGGCCAAAAGCGCTCGTCTTGGTCTCATCAAAAGATTTGCATGGTTTCGAGGCGCTGGGCTTGACTTAGAAGAATTGTAAGCTTCTCCTGGAGCATTCATGGGTGTTAGGCTCCGTCCCAATCCCAATGAAAGTAGTTAATGGAAATGGGGGAGGTTGTTGAAACCTCGTTTCACCCCATAAATGGAAAGCATGGAAGAGCTGGTCATGGAGGCAGACTGTCAGCCGAAAGTGCCTCTATCACCGGATTCTCCTGCAAAGCCCATACTGATCTGAGATCGCATCCGATAGAAGAATGTAAGTGGAGACTGACAGAAGAAGATGCATATGCAAAGCTTTGATTGCAGTGGCTAGGTCACATTCCTAGTGGCGAAAACTGTTCCTGAGTATAAATACTCAGTTTTGATATTTTGTTAGGGTTGATGGTAGAGAAAATCTCTCATATTGTAAAGTTTTAATGAAACCTCTGGTTCTCTGGTTATGTGTTGCCATTTGAGACTTCTTATTTAATGACAGTCAAATTTATTATAATCTCTTTTGCTTCTGATATTGAAGACTCGGGCATGGGCGATCTAGTCAAGTTGTTGTGATTGTGTTGTAATGTATGTTTGATTGCAATATTGTTATGACGTTTTTAGTTTCCTGAAGTTTTGGGTTCAAGAGGATCTTGTATTCGAAGATTTTCCTCCTTAGGCTGCTGGAAGACTCGATGTCCATAGCAGACCTCTACACTTTCCTCACCAGTTCTCCCCCCTACTCACCCTTTACTACAACTTATTGACTGAATTTAAATCAAGACCTCACTTGCTCATGCACTACCTGGTCCGGATTTCTGAGTTAAAGCAATACTTTCTTGAGTCTGTGCCCATTTGACCCCCTTTAATTTATTCATTGTGACATTCAAACTGATGGGTACTGGGCTTACCTCTGCTGCAATCCAGAGGTGACTTCTAGCGCTGTTGCCGGGGACGAAATGAAGATTTTCCTTGGGATAGAATGACAATGCTTACTGATTATGAAGGTGCATTAGAAATCAGTACCATCGAAGATTGCAACCTGCACCTGAGGACTCCATTGGTTCGAATCCACTGGTTCGACTCCACTGTTTCAGCTGGCTCCGAAAGGCAGACACATGAGGTATCACCCACAACTGTCTCTATCCACGCCTGAAGCTAACCCAGAGAAAATTATCAGAAAAGGAAAGACCCCTCAAGAAGGTACTTCAGTTGCTGAACCAAGTGTTTCTAGTAATTTTCATCATTCTCCCTCTGAAACTCTATTAGCTGCTTCTCATACTCCTATTATATCTTCAGTTGGAGTTTCTAGAGGCTTGAATTTTGGGATTTTTCCTACTGTTTTCTCCTCCCCTGGCCTTGGTTTTGAAGGAGAAAGTTTTGACACTCCTGTCTCCCCTGAAGTTCTTCCCTGGATCATACCCAGGACCTTAGGAGACTTTCCCACTCCAGGTTTTACTATCCTTTCCCCTATTAGAGTCGTTGTAGGATAAGCCTCTTTTCCTACCAGCTCTACTACCTTTTTCCCGAGAGGTACATTTCCAGTCTCACCTGTCCGAACTCCATCTCCACCTGCTTCTCCTCTTGTTCACACTCCAATGGCAGGACCAAATCCCCCTAGAACCAGAATGGAAGCTATAATAGCTGATAGGTATGCCCCTCTTGTTTTGCCTCAGCCTCTGAATGCCCTCCCAACAGATGGCTACCTTAAGCAGCTACCTAAGTTCATGGGTGAGGGAGACATAACTGCAGAAGCACATATTGAAGCCTTTTATAGTTTTACAGATAATCATGTCATAGAGAATGAAGATGTATGGATGAGGATCTTTGTTCATAGCCTCGATGGTGAAGCTAGGAAGTGGTTCAGGGCCTTTCCCCCTGGATCTATTGGCGGAATTGAAGCCCTAGATGAAGTCTTCTTAAAGGATCAGGGAGACAAGAAGGATCTCATCTACTATATTACATAGTTTGGGGCTCTGAGGAAAGAGGAAGGAGAATCTGTGTCTGATTTCTCCAAGAGGTTTAATAAAATGTATAATAAAATTCCCACTAAATTCAAGCATACATAAACCTCTGCAAAGATTACTTATGCTAGCGCTTTCGATCCTGACTTTTGTCTCTTGCTAAGAGAAAGAAGAGCTACTTCGTTGGCTCATATGCAAGATGCAACCCTTGAAGTAGAGTCTAATATATTTGCAGTTGATAAACTCAGGAGCAAGGCTGACAAAGACAAAAGAAGAGGGAGGTTTGAAGTCTCAACCTTTGGTTCCTCTACTGCCCATCCTCAATTTGATGAACTTACTAAATTAGTAAAATCTATGTCTGCTGAGATGGAGAAGTTGAAGCTTGAAGGAAGACAAAACTATAGAAATCCACAAAATGTTGATAACAGAGGTAACTTCAGGAGACCTAACAACGCTCCTCAAATTCTTCCAAGAGAGCAGAGGAATAGAGATAGAAATGATCAGAACATCCAAACCCCTCTCCAGAATAATCTTTTTACAGACGATGCAAGTGAGGATGAGGGCTTTGATCCTGAAATCCATTGTCTTGGAGACACCTCCTCCTTTCGTCATTTGACTCAAACTGCATACGAGGAATCTCTCATGGACATCCATCTTAATGAGTTGAGTAAGGGAGGCAAGGCCAACAACAACCCAAACAAATATAATCTGAGGTCCAAGAAGAAATAAGGAAAGCCCGATGTTCCTGACCAACCTACCAAAGCAAAGAAGCCTGCTAAAGATGTAACATACAACAACAAAGGTAAGAAGGCGCAAGAAAATTCTCCAGTAATTAAAGTTCCTGTTCTAGAAGTGAAGGAGATTATGAAGCCCTCTCCCTTTTTCAATTTTGACCATGAAATCCAAAAAACTTAGAATCCTTGTACCCCTTTCAGAACTGGTCAAGCATGAAGATTTCAAAATGAGCCTCTCTAAACTATTGTAGTCTAAACCTACATCTCATCCCACAGACTCAGTTAATTTGCAAGATGAAAATCCAGCTGTCATATTAGGACCTTTGGTAGAAGATAAAGATGATTCCTCCCCTCCCTTCTACACTTCATTGAACATCCATGATAAGGTGTTGAATAACTGCTTAATGGATTCAGGGGCATCTCACAACCTTATGCCCAAAATCGTCATGGAAGAGCTCGGTATGGAGATTACAAAAGCCTACCACAACCTGTACTCTTTTGACTCCAGGAAGGTCAAGTGCCTTGGGGTTATCAAAGACTTGGAAGTATCTATGTTCCAGCTACCAATGAAAGGCGTGATCATGGACATCGTGGTAGCCGACGTTTCCCCTAAGTTCATGATGCTTCTGTCTAGATCTTGGATAAAAAGACTAGGGGGAACTTTGGAGATGGACCTCATCTATGCTACTATTCCGGTGTTTGGGGGTGAACACATGAGACTTTACAGGGAAGTTCAGTTGGCCTACATTATTAGTGATGAAGCAAACCCCATGAACCATCCTATTTTTTCTCTTGACACAGATTTGGGAGCTAGTTTTCTGCAATTCACTGATGCTTCTCAACTCCCTCTTGAAATCAGAAAGAAATCCCTTACTCTCTGTGAAGTTTTTCCTCCGATTACCTCTGTTTGGAAGATGTTCTTCGATGGATCCTCTTCTAGAGAAGGTGTTGGTGCTGGAGTAGTCCTTGTTTCGTCTGTTCAAGAAATTATATCTCTATCCTACAAATTAGAATTTGAAACTACCAATAATGTGGCAGAATATGAAGCTCTTGTTTTAGGTTTAAGGGCTGCAAAGGACATGGGAGTTGAAGAGATATCAGTGTTTGGGGATGCTGAGTTAATTGTCCATCAATTCAGAAATATCTACCAATCTAAGCACCCTAGGCTAAGACGTTATAGAAATGAAGTGTGGGACTTTGTTGACAATTTTTTCCTAGCTTTCAACATTTCATTTATTCCAAGAGAAGAAAACATCATGGTTGATTCTCTGGCTATTTCAACAAGCAATTTCAGAGTCCCTTTGCCACCAAAGCTTAGGTATGACGTAGAAGTAAATTACAGACCCTCTATACCAGATAATGTCAAGCATTGGAAAGTATTTGAGGATGATCTTGAGATCAAAAGATTCCTTGAGACTGTTGATGAGTTTTCTGCGCTACATAGATCAAGATCAGGATTTTGAAAGTAATCATTGTTGTTCTTGAGTTTATACTTTAAGGCTATAAAGTATACCGTCAAGGCATCCGTAAAGGTAAAGGTAATTAAAAGGTAAGAATAAAAAATAAGGGTAAATCAGTGTCAGTTCCTCAACTGCCTCTGTCTAGCTTCCTGTTGTTCTTGGATGCTGATATCTCTCTCAATAGCAACCCATGAATGTTCTAATTCAGCTCCGGTTAGTTGTTATTTACAAAATAGTGTTAAAAAGGTTTAAAGCAATGCTAGTTTGATCTTGGAGACTAGGTTCTATGTTGGGCTGTCTGTTATTTGGGACAGTCATGGAGAGTAAATTTTTATTTAATTATGAAAGAATTCGATGAATTGTTACTTCAGTTTTTAAGAGATGAGAATAGGAAAAATAGTTTTGAAATTCAAAATAATAACATAATAACAGTTGAGGCCATTTCCTGGACTTGAAACAAATTGAGAATAGTAAAATAACAAAGAAATACTACTGAAAAAATATGAGGCTTTAATCACGAAAGAATCTCATATTGTAACAAGAAGTAAAGAGCAAAACGAGATTTCTAATGAAGTGTTAAATATCATTGTTCAAATGATCTACAGGTCTTAAAATTACTGATAGCAATTTCAGAGGAAAACCTGTAAATAATTTGATAACCAAATCAATTTAAACTATAAAAGACGTATGAAATAAACTTCTAGTTGATCATTCATTAGAAAGACAATGAAAGAGAAACATAGAAAAATATTGTCAACAAGGTTAAAGAACACATAGCTTCAAGTTGGCAGGATTCATAATCTCGTTTGTATTATTTATATCACAGTGGATTGGATTTTTTTTTAATACAATCCGCTCTCTCAAAAACCAAAAATCCCTTTCTCAATCTTGTGAAAACATATTTATACATGATCATCAAATATGTTTCCCGTTGGTGATTAACCAACTTCCTAAGACTACGGTTACATGGATGAGCAATGTCAAACTGTTTACATTTCTTTTCTAACTTCTTTATTATTCTAATAATGAAAATATTAAAAAGAGTATTTCATGTCTGTGTTGATGAACCTGCTCCTTCTTCTTTAAGACAACGAACGCATTTTCCCAGGAACTATACTAAAACTCTGGGAGCTTCTGGAATATCCTTTGCTTCAAATAAGAAAAACTTTCTCTGCAGTTCTGATAGACGATCTTCAATTATTTTCCTTGTGAACTTAATAGTTTGCAACTTTAAGCTTGACAGCACTATCCATTTGTCGATTTCGGTGACATTCATTACCTTTATTTTTGGGATCTCCACCTACATTTCCTCCAGCTCTTCTTTAAATCTTAATTGATGCTTGACAATATTAATTCCCCCTAACAACCCGAGATAATTGTTTTTTCCAATATTCAAAGAAGCTTTTTCTAAAAGATCAAAAATTCCTTGACAATCATCATTGACCTCGCTGGTTATTCTTTTGTTTTCTAAAAGGTCTACCTCCCACACCTTGATTATTACATCTCCTTTAACCTGCTCTGAAACAGATAGTTTTTGAATCTTTCCGACCTCCTCTTTTGTTGAGAAGGCCACTGCTTTTTGGAAAGTAGTTCTGGCCGCTTTTACTTCTCTTTCTTTCTGGAGAATATCTTCCAAGGATTTATTAGTTTCCTAAAAATAATTCTGGATAATTTCCAGATTAAAAAACATTCCCTGTTGTTCCTCTTCTATCTTCAAATGTATTCCCAGTACCTGGGCCTGGAAAATTTCAAGCTCTACCACTTGATTTGAAATGGAACTAATCTTATCTTGTAATTGTTTATTTGTTTCTTCTTGCTTTAGGACCTGTGCCTGAGTGACCTGTATTTTTTGATTTGCTTCCTCTAAGCTTGCTTTCATTTTCTGAATCACTTGGATATCATTCAATCTAGCTTGTTCTAGACCCTTTTTTATTCCCCAACTGATATTTCTTTCGGTCTCTTTCAATTGACCCTGTAGCTGAGCTATCATTTGGTCTTTCTGTTCCAACATAGTTGTCAAATTTCCCACAGAGTATAAATTTGCCGACGCTAAATCTCCCATTGTGCCTGCTATCTCTGTAGTGAATTCTCCTTCTTTAAGTTTTGTCCATCTATAACGACCCTATGCTTTTTAACCATCATATCTCCTCTTGGATGAATTTCCTGTTTAAGGATTGCCTTTCTCTTCTTACTGTAAAAACAATTTGAAGGAGGAATCTCATCTCTAGAAATAGGCTCAAGATCACTTACATATAAATCTCCCTCGTGGGGGTTTCCATAAGTAGACTGCAATGGAGTCAAGGAAGTAATGGGACTTCCAAGCTCTGTCGATTATGTTTCTCCTACCTTTTTCGGAAAAATCTCAAGGATTTCTAAAGGTGTTTCTATCTCATTTCCTTTCCTCGCCTCCGGTTTTTCAGTCTGGGGGACTTTTGTTTCTTGCAAAGGCATTTCATCCTACTTCATTTTTCCTTTTGTATTTGCTTTATCCTGTACATTTGTTTCAAAGCCTGGAGGAGGCCCTTCCTGTTCTGGAGGAGGGGTCGTGGATTCGCCCTGCAAACTCTTTGGTAAACAACTTTGTCTATGACTCTGGAATGACCTGAGACCAACCTATGAGTCAGATGACAAGGCCTGTACCTTGTTCAATACTTCTTCATAAGTTTTAACCTCCTTGAAAATGTCATCATACACAGATGTTTCGTGCTCATAAGCTTTCAAATTAGAGTGCATCAAATGTTTTCTTACTAATTGATAGGGGTCATGCTTTCTGTGCTCAATATCTACCAGTTTTATTTCTTCTAATGCTTCAGCCTCTACTTTAGAATGGCTGAGGTTCAATAATGAAAATTTCCCGACATACACAGGGAAGATTGGCCAAAATTTCTTTTGAGCTACTTTTAGCTCTATTCCAATACCACCTTTCACTATTTGATGTGCTACCTCCCTCAATACCAATCTGTGCGGAAGGAATTTTGGAAGTGCGTGAGGGGGAATTGAGCACCCATAAACCCTAACATAAGAAAAGTTCTCATCAATAAACCAGTCGGCTATTGCTTTGAGATTTCCTGTGATTGACTCAGAAATGCGAGGGGGTTCACAGCCATAAAACATGTTATGCATTGGAATTATTACGAAATGACAAATTTCGTAAAATGCATTCTTAGCATTTTCTTCCCAAAGTGTAGAATGATATTCATGAATGGGCTCGGGCCAAGTTATGTTCCAACTCCAATTCATCAAGGGAAAATGAGTCATAAAGCAAACTGTGTCCATAATGTATGCTGACATATAAAAGGCCACTGGTTGACCTTTAGATTTCGCAACTCTGTAGTTTGAAACTTCTTGAGCTAGGTTATCAGATAGAATTTTACTCCAGTTGAAAGTGAATCCTTCTAAAGCCTCTTCTAAAAAGGGCACCCAATCTGCATGAAAATGACAGGGATCCTTTCTCCCGAACAGTGTACACAACATAATAGCTACATAGACCATGTATTCATTCAAAGATGTCGTGGCATAAACCCCATGGGTATGAGCCCTAAACTTTGATGGACATCTCAACCAATCTCTAATTAAATCAGGATAAGTTCGGTCTGCCTCAGTACACTCCTTCCTTTGAAATTCAACAAAAAACTCGGCATTAAAAGTGTACTTAGGATTCGGTGAGAGCTTATACATTACTTGTATATGTTCTGGCCTGAACGAGCCGACAATAACCCCTTGATTATTTAAGATGATCCTCGTCGAAATATCAACCCTTTCTAGTGCCCAACTGATCATATCGTTATACGCCAAAATCCGAGGGCGTGCCACGATCTTATGAAGCTCTGATTCCGCTATATCCCGAAAGTGATTATCAAAATCAATATGAAAATTATTGAATTCGAATTCCAGGAGTTCAGAGATTTGTGTCCAAGATTTAATGGAGTCTATAGCATGTGGCGTAGTGTCAGAGATGATATCTCCTTCCTGTGTGTCTTCACCCTTCTTCGGTGTCTTTTTCGGTGCCATAACTTTACGTTAGATGGAAAATCTGTCACAGAAAAGGAGTGAATGAGCTCGACTGAGTGCTTCTTGCGCTTGATAGAATGAAAAAGAAAATGTTGCGAAACACAGACCTTCCAACTCTCCTATAACTCATTTAACAATGACGGGACTGACGCAGCTGACAAGAATTCAAGACATTTAATGCAGTAGATATTTACTGAGATACGCATTAGTGTCACATATCACAAGTTATTCTTTATTTAAGTGGCCGTATTTTGGCTCTTTTGAGTTAAAAAATCGGAACATTTCATTCAATCAGAAACCGAAACGTGAACAAAACTTAAAAAGATTGATTGTCATTAATCATGCTCTCAAAAGGAGTTAATTTGTACTAATCACAGATTAAGAGTCAAGGTTTCGTGTTTCGGGATTTCAGGGATCGAGTTGACAAGAGGTATGTTATCACTGAATCTCGACTTCCGAAATCGCGAAATCGCGACAAGATTAATTAAGACTTAAATTCGGTTTAGCAAAATAATTGATCGGTATTGAGTGTTTCAGGATTTCGGGGATCGTGTTGACAGGAAGTATGTCATCGATGAATCCCGATTTCCGAAATCGTGATATGATTAACTTATGGCTTAATTAATCAAGATTAAGGACTAAACAAAATTAATTCAGATTAACATAGATTTTGAGTGGGATTTTGTGTTTCGGGATTTCGGGGATCGTAATGACAAGAGGTATGTTATCGCTGAATCCCGATTTCCGAAATCGCGATATGTTTAAACTTAGGACTTAATTCCATTTTAGTTAACTAATTAATCAAGATTAAGGATAAAACATGATTAACAGTTTGACGCAAATTATGGGTCAGAATTTCATGTTTCGGTGATCTTGTTGACAAGAGATATGTTATCGTTGAACCCCGAATCCCGAAATCGCGAAATGATTAACTTAAGACTTAATTAATTTGTGTTAGTGAATTAATTAATTAGGATTAAGGATTAACCTCATTCTTTTGGAAAATCGGGGATCGGGATTCAATATGTATTGAAATATATGTTCTCAGCAAACCCCGAATCCCGAAAACTTTTTAAAGTTAATCTTAATTCCATTAGGTTTAAAGTTTATCATGATTAAAATAACTTTATAGAAAATGCGTCGGGATTCTAATAACATTTTAGGTTTTTTGCCTTTTACTATTTAAAGAATAAAGTTTTTTTCGGGAAATCGGTACCGAGCGCTTGGGAAGGATAACAAAGCTTATGCTTTATGAAAAGTTGAAACCTGAAAAAGGAAAGTTTAGGTCTTAGGGATAAAAATTTTTAAAATTTGTTTCAACATAGGCTCCAATTGGGGACCTCGTCTCCCTGTGGGACGAGGAGAACATGTAGACTTAGTGCCTTTATTGGGTTAATAGAGTCAAGGGTTTATCTCTGTAGAAATTGCTAAGGAAGGGGATATAGAGGAAAAAGAGATTTCATCCTTACTTCTGAAAATCTTTTCAAACTCTCATTTGTTGTAAAATCAGTTGCAGTCCCATTCATGATCTTCTCCTTCTCGTTACTGAAATCAAGTTAGCGTTAAGATGATCAAAACAATCCTAGGAAACCCAACATAATTTGTGGCTTTCGGATTGCATCAAATGAAGAAAAAATCATATTTTTAATTGGGGAGCCCTGTCTGGACTTAGGATGCAGATCCAGTTTCGAAAAAACTGGTAACTAGAGTAGAGTGATATTTAAGTATGACAGCCTTACAGATACCTCAGATATTTCTTCACTGCCAGCGAGTCTGTTCAGTACCCCGGTGAAGTTATCTGTCCCTTTTTACTGAATTTCCTTTCACCACTTCGAATCCTAATTAAGCATTTAACCTCAAATATTGATTCACTGCCAGCGATCCTGTTCAGTACCCCGGTGAAGTTATCTGTCTTTTTTTACTAAGACGAGGGCAATCATTTAAATGAATTTCCTTTCATTGTCTTTTGGGCTAGATGGGGGCAATCAAATATGAATTTCCTTTCACCATCTGTCTTTACTTTTTTGAATGCAAAGTGGGGGCAATCAGTGGTACTTAATATACCAGGGATGGTATCTGTGTAAAAATTGCAGTGGAGGTCTGTCATCTTGTTTTGATTACTCTAGACCAACCTTCTCTTAACTTTCAAAACACCTTAGTCCGTAGAGAAAAAGGGGAAGATTAATTTCAGGGGTCTTCCTTCGAGCAATCTTAAATCCTCAGAAAAACTGTTAAGAGACCTAGGAGAGTCAGGATCGACCTAAGCATAAATTTGTTTAGCCAGAGAGTGAGGAGTTATGAGGACTGGTCTTACAGATTAGGAACTGTTTTTCAGCTTCAAAAGTTAAGATGTAATCTCTTCTCCGTCTGGGAGAAACCCGGAAAGAAGCTTGATTTTTTAATAAGACAAAACTGAGGGTAGAAAGAGGGGACGTAGAAAGATCTGGAAATCGAAAAACAGAGGTCATAAATTAAACCCAACTCTTGGAACTCTTTCTCAGAGATGTTTATTTTAATTACCTCCTGTCTTATTCTAAGTGAAACCCTTAAGGCCTAGATTTTGAAAACATTCTTTAAGAGACCTATCACACTTTATGAGACAATCATCGCACTTTTTTTTTTATAAAAACCCTGTTTGAAAAAAAATAGACTTTTCTGGAAATCACACCTTTGCCTTACCATTTTTGTTTTCTTTTGAAATAACAGAAAATCTTATCTATCACCTATTTTTGACGAATTTATCTTCCGCTATGAGGCTATCTGTTTGCTACTTTCGCTTGTGGGGCTGTCAGCCAGAATCCTGTAAAGGAACAATACGAAGAGTATCGGGGATTTTAAAAGAATTGAATTCATTGAGAATTTGTATCCTTACTTTTAGAAAAATATTAACCTATTTTATTCTTATTTATTTATTTATTTATTTTTATTTTTATTTATTTATTTACATAATGAAAGTAGACTTACCAAAGAAAATTATGAAAAAAGAATAAACAAACCGGTATATACAGTGGAAGTTCTGGAAATCAATTATTCCATATAATGTTTTAAATAACGCTCGTTGACAGGGGCGTTCAAGATTTTACCATCCAAATTTTCTAGCAGAAATGAATTTTTTCATTCAGCAGATGCAACCTTGAATGGTCCGTACCCGATGTGATCAAATTTACCATTTTTTCCCGAGTCCTCCTTCCTAGCATCCCATTTTAAAACCAAATCTCCGGGGAGAAAATCCATGTTTTTGGCCTTACGATCGAATAGCGCTTTCATGTCATCCTGGTATTTCTGCAGCCTTTTGTCCACTTCGGCCCTATGTTGTTGGACTTCAATCAGCTGGTTTATTCTTCTTGTGACATGATTTGGTTCCTCCTTCTCATCTTGCCAAAGTTTCATTACGGGAAGTGCTAGATTTATAGGTAACACTACATCAGTCCCGTACACCATCTGGAAAGGAGAAGTGCCGATAGACTTTTTCGTGCCTATCCAATTTGCCCACAGGGCGTATTTCAAATGTACATGCCAAGATTTCTTGTTTTTGTTCAGCACTTTCTTAATTATATTGATTAGAATTTTATTTGAAGACTCAGCCAGACCATTTCGCTGAGGGTAGTATGCCGTGGAATGACCAAGCACAATATTATATTTTTGGCAGAAACTGACCATAGCCATAGATTTAAAAGCCTGTGCGTTATCTGTGACTATCTTTCGGGGGCAGCCAAATCTAGACAAAATATTTTCTTCTAAGAACTCTATTACCACCGAATCAATATCCCTTCTAGTTGGAATAACTTCCACCCATTTGGTGAAGTAATCTGTAGCGGTCAGGATCCATCTGTGTTGAGCGCTAGAATGAGGATTAATTTCACCTATGAAATCTAATCCCCATTGTTGGAAAGGAGCTTCTATTTTGACCGGAACCAATGGCATTGCTGGGAGTTTATGTTTGCCTGAGAACAATTGACAAGGGTTGCAAGCTCAGACCTTGGCGTTGACATCTGAGAAGAGTTTGGGCCAATAATAACCTACCCTCAGGATCTTATAAGCCGTTTCGCTCCAGGCATGGTGTCCTCCACACACTCCTTCGTGAAATTGGCTTATGACCTTTTCCATTTCTGACTTGACCAAACAAACCAGGAGGAAGCCAAGTGGGTCTTTCCAATACAATTGTTCTTTGGATATACAGTACTTGACCACATGAAGCTTTAGCGTTTTGGCTTTGGATGGGGTTAAGTCATTTGGGCACTTCAAGGTCAACAAGTAGGATACTATGTCTTTGTACCAATTTGATGAAGCAAATTTCTCGTTGATTCTGACTTCATCTATAGGTTCATCAAGTTCATTCATGTCCACACACTCTTCCCCTCCCTGTAAGCCATTTATTCCGAGAGATTTGAAATTTGATTCAGCTAAGAGTTTAGCTAAACCTTGTCCCTTTACTAATTTCGTTGGTTTTATCTCCAAGTCGAATTCTTGGATTTTGGCAAGCCACCGTCCTCTTTTGCCATCGTTGTCGGATTGAACCAAAATATATTTTACGGAGCTAGTAGGTACATATGCAATCACCTTAGAATGAAACACATAGGTTATGAAAGCCTTTAACGCCTTCACCATAGCATATGCTTGTTTTTCCATTATATTATATTTGAGTTCGGCATCTCGAATACTTTTGCTAAAAAAGGCTATCGGTTGCTTGAAACCTTCTTCATTCTTCTGAAGGAGTACTGCGGCAAGTGTGTGTTCAGAGGCAAACGAGAAAATAAGAAAATCCTTGAGATAATTAGTGCTTGCTAGTACAGGTGCCTCACTTATAACTTTCTTGATGCGTGCAAACGATGCTTTAGCTTCCACTGTCTATTTCACTTCACTGTTTTTCTTCAACATATATGTGATCAATTTCATGATTTCAGCAAAGTTGGGAATAAATCTTCTCAAAAAATTTATTTTTCCTAAGAATGACTGAATCTCTTTTACATTCCTAGGAATACTTATTGTGTCTATAGCTTCAACTCTTTTAGGGTCAATTCTAATTCCATCTCAAGACACAATATGGCCCAAAAGTTTACCTTCTTGCATAGCGAAGTGAGACTTTTTGGGATTTAAAGACAAACCAAATTTGCGACATTTCTCAAATGTCTGCTTGAGGTGTATCAGGTGATCTTCATCAGATTTAGAAAAAATGGTTAGATCATCAAGATAGATAAACAAAAATTTGTCTCTTTCGCCAATGAAAGCGATATCCATAGCCTGGTGGAAGGTAGCACCTGCATTCATCAAACCAAACGACATCTTATCATACATAAATGTACCCCAAGGAGTGGTAAAGGCTGTCTTTTCTTTATCATGTTCGCTGATGGCAATTTAATTATACCCTGAAAACTCGTTGATCATTGACATCCTATTTGCCCCCACTACTTTTTCTAAAACGTGATCCATTTTAGGTAGGGGGTAATTATCTTTGAGGGAAGACTTATTTAGATTTCTGAAATCAACACACAGTCTAATTTCCCCATTTTTCTTTCTAACCGAGACCAGGTTTTCTACCCAGTCAGAGTATCTCAACGATACAATTATTTTTGCATCCAGGAGTTTTTTGACTTCATTTTCGATCACGGGCAATAAAATAGGATTAATTTGTCTGAGTTTTTGTCTAAAGGGTTTGACACCAGGCTTCAGGGGTATCTTATTTTCGATCATAGAGGTGTCATAGGTTCTCAGCTCTTCATATGACCAAGCAAAAACATCTTTGTACTTTTTGAGCAAATCTGCGTATTTATTTTTGATTTCAGGGGACAAATATTTGGATAGCTTAACCAACTGAGAGTTTTCTTTAGTACCTATGTCACAGTGTTCAACTTCTTCAGGTTGAGGCTGTAGAGTGGATTTTGAAGGGATATCATCTTAATTAAATAATCTTTCCAAGGGAATCAGACCCTTGGGGATCTGGTTATTTTTTAGAACGAGCATTCGATGGTTCGCAATTCTATCATGGAACTCTTGAGGCTCTTCCCCTTCCTGCATGATCCAAATAGGATCGTTTTGGTTTTCTTGGTCAGGATGCATTTCGACAAACTCGTCTATAGATTCCAAATATTTGCGAAGTTGTTCATCATCTTCAAAGACTTGCCAATGCTGTATGTTATTCAATATAGAAGGTCAATGCCTCATTTGTATGTGGTATTTTAGCTTGAACGCGGTAGGAGGTGTGAAAGTAGAGGCTGCCTTGGCTAACGCATCAGCCTGTTGGTTTTCATTTTGAGGAATGAAATGAATTTTGACAGAGGAGAATAATTTTCGATCAGATCCCAGACGCAATTCCTGTAGGACCTCAACCTAGGATGTTTGGCTTGGTACTGTCGATTTACTTGTTTAATGATTAGCTCGACGTCACCAAAGACTTCGAGGTTTTTTATTTTCATTCTCCTGGCGGCTTCTAGCCCTAACACTAAGGCTTCATACTCACATACATTATTTGTACAGTCTACATTCCATTGAAGCCTATATGAAAAGGGGATTACAAATTGATCATCAGGAGCCACAAGGAGTGCCCCAGCTCCAGGTCCAAGGAAAGATGAAGCACCGTCAAAATACATCTTCCATACACGAGTGCTATATACATTTTTTTAAATTTTTTCTTTTTTAGTTTTTTCTTCTATACAAATTTCGTCTATATCTACTTCAAAATCATCATCAATAGATAATATACAATTTCCTAAATCTTGGTCGGCAATATATACAGGATGGTTATTTGGGTTATGTGGATCACCTACCGTGAATGCCAACCAAGTCTCTCTGTAAATACGCGTGTATTGTCCTCCAAAATCTGGAATCGTAGTGTATGTAATGTCCAGCTGGAGAGATCCTCCAAGCTTGGCACCCCATGACCTAGATAACAACATACCATACTTCGGAGGAATGTCGGTGACCACTACATCCATAAGAATGCTTTTTGCAGGTATTTGTGCCAGACCTACCACCAGGTCTTTAATCATGCCTATGCATTTGACCTTTCTTGAATCAAATGAATATAGGTCTCCATATGGCCTGGTGATTTCGAGACCTAGTTTATCCATAATGGCTTTTGGCATCACATTGTGAGATGCTCCAGAATCAAGCATGCAGTTATGAAGTAGGTGGTCGAACAAGGTTAACGTGATATAAAAGGGGCCCATAATGTCTCTCGCACCTTCGAAATGCGGACCAAAAACTATGTTCGGCTTGTCATCTTCTAAGTTGATGACATCGTCTTGGCTTTCGTCTTCTGAAAAGCTAATCATTTTGGCAAATTTTTTTCTGTATATGGGATTTTTAGCCAGTTCAACAAGTGGGATAGGGATTTTGATTTTATTTATTTCGTTTTCCAGATTAAAATTTCCCAGGACCTTGTCGCTTTTTATGTTCGGGGCCTCCATTCCTTTCTTTTAAGCTTTTCTTTGTGGTTCGGACTTGATTTCAATCACAAGATATTGTGTTTTCTCAGCGAGTGTTCTTATTGAATTTGACTTGATAGGTTGTGTGTCAGCAGTTTGGGTTTTTGCAGTTTTTTTCTCAGCAGCCTTTGGAGCTGCTTCATCAGTTTCACCTCTAGGCAAGATCTTTTTTGTTGGAGCAATTGGAATATTATTGTTCCTAGGTCTTAAATTATATTTCTCCTGTAATTCGGCTATAATATCATCTGCGATACCCTGATAGGCCAAATTTTCAGACGTATCGTTGCTAACATTGTCTTCCGATGTAATTTCTTTATTTAAGGATTTTTCATAATCTTGTCTCGATAAATAAGTTGATTTATTATCGTCACCAAGATTATTAATATCCTCATCAAGCTCTTCGAAATCTTCTAGATCTTCCTCTCCAATGAAGTTTTCACTTTTGAAGGGGGTTGGGATTTTTTGATCTTCATTTTTAATTGTTTTATGTGGGGATCAGGGTTCCTTCTAAAATCCTTCCTGGGGAAATGATCCCTTTTCTATTTCTCTAGTTCCATTTTTGAGATCTTATTTGAAAGTTCTCTAATTACCCTAGCCATCTCGTCTATTTTATCTCCCGAGGATTTCCCCGATCTTGAGGGTCCACCTTGCTCTTTGAATTTCCTATTTTCTTTGTTCCCGATTTCTATTTTTGTTTTTAATTTCCCTGATGCCATCATGTTCGATTCAATCTCAAGAGCATCATCTTACATTTTCGTGAGATCTGTTGATCTCCTTTCTCTCAATAATAAGGCGAAATCGGGATCAAAAGCGCCAACAAAAGTCACCTTTGCTGCGGGTTGTGAAGGTTTGACCTCAACCGGGATTTTATTATACAACTTGTTAAACCTTTGCGTGAATTCTAGAACAGATTCAGAGTTTTTCTTTCTAAGGGCTCCGAATTCAGTTAGGTAGTAGAGGTGGTCCTTCCTCTCTCCCCATTGTCTAATAAAAGCGCTTTCAAGTTCCTCGTAATATCTTAGAGATTCGGTTGCTAAGGATCGGAACCAGGTCCTCACTTGTCCTTCGAAAGTCTGAACGAGGAGTCTAGAATAGACATGTTCGTGTTCGATTCCGAGGATGTCGGCAAATTGGTCAAAGAAGTTTATATGTTCTTGAGCGGTCAAATCTCCTTCCCCTATAAATTTCAGAAGACTTTTCATATAATTTTCGTGAAGATCATGTAGGGGAACTGGGAGGACAAGGGGGGCATATCTAGCAGCTACTTTAGCGAAGATTCCAGGAAGCGGTACTTGGCCACCTGTTGGTCCTCCTAGGGCTCCCCCTCCAGCTCC
The DNA here is from genome assembly GCA_010110895.2 of Picea sitchensis. Classification (NCBI taxonomy): domain Eukaryota; kingdom Viridiplantae; phylum Streptophyta; class Pinopsida; order Pinales; family Pinaceae; genus Picea; species Picea sitchensis. The sequence continues at coordinate 363,097 of SNQJ01S0002558.1, read as the reverse complement.
AGCACCTCCTTGTGCAACCATTGGTCGATTTGAGGCTGAAGCTCGGAATGTGTGAAGAGACGGTTCGTGGAATTATGGGGAAAATACCTCAGGAAAAGAGAACATATCGTATGAGAGGGGAAGCAAGACAGATCTCTCAAGTGTTTCCGAAATGTTCAACTACGTAAAGTCAGGCTGACAAATAGTATGTATGGGTAAAAAGACTTGTCTAAGGGATCTTCGTGATTTTAAAATCTTTTCCGGATCAGAGACTAACGAGGTCTGCTTGTCGTCCGGGTTTTTTTTGGTGTTCTTTCGACTAATAGCCAGTTTACTTATTGTGGAGTCGCCAAGTGAAAAATAAAGGTAGCCTTAGAAGGTTTTCTATCTTTGTTCACTATCAAAGAAAGAAAGTGTCAATGTCGTTCTTCCCAGCGAAAAATTTCGTTTCTTCGTTCCCCGACAACGACGCCAAAAAGATGTTGTGCCTGAGTTTATACTTTAAGGCTGTAAAGTATACCGTCCAGGCATCCGTAAAGGTAAAGGTAATTAAAAGGTAAGAATAAAAAAGAAGGGTAAATCAGTGTCAATTCCTCAACTGCCTCTGTCTAGCTTACCATTGTTCTTGGATGTTGATATCTCTCTCAATAGCAGCCCATGAACGTTCTAATTCAGCCTGGTTAGTTGCTGTTTGCAAAATAGTGTTAAAAAGGTTTAAAGCAATGCTAGTTTGATCTTGGAGACCAGGTTCTATGTTGGGCTGTCTGTTATTTGGGACAGTCATGGAGAGTAAAATTTTATTTAATTATGAAAGAATTCGATGAATTGTTACTTCAGTTTTTAAGAGATGAGAATAGGAAAAATAGTTTTGAAATTCAAAATAATAACATAATAATAGTTGAGGCCGTTTCCTGGACTTGAAACAAATTGAGAATAGTAAAATAACAAAGAAATACTACTGAAAAAATATGAGGCTTTAATCATGAAAGAGTCTCATATTGTAATAGGAAGTAAAGAGGAAAACGAGATTTCTAATGAAGTGTTAAATATCATTGTTCAAATGATCTACATGTCTTAAAATTACTAATAGCAATTTCATAGGAAAAGCTGTAAACAATTTGATAACCAAATCAATTTAAACTATAAAAGATGTATGAAATAAACTTCTAGTTGATCATTCATTAGAAAGACATTGAAAGAGAAACATAGAAAAATATTGTCAACAAGGTTAAAGAACACATAACTTCAAGTTGGCAGGATTCAAAATCTCGTATGTATTATTTATATCACAGTGGATTGGAAATTTTTTTAATACAATCTGCTCTCTCAAAAACCAAAAACCCCTTTCTCAGTCTTGTGAAAACATATTTATACATGATCATCAAATATTTTTCCCGTTGGTGATTAACCAACTTCCTAAGACTACGGTTACATGGATGAACAATTTCAAACCGTTTACATTTCTTTTATAACTGCTTTATTTTTCTAATGATGAAAATCTTCAAAAGAGTATTTCATGTCTGTGTTGATGAACCTGCTCCTTCTGCTTTAAGACAACGAACGCATTTTCCCAGGAACTGTACTAAAACTCTGGGAGCTTCTGGAATATCCTTTGCTTCAAATAAGAAAAAAATTCTCTGCAGTTCTGACAGACGATCTTCAATTATTTTCCTTGTGAACTTAATAGTTTGCAACTTTAAGCTTGGCATCACTATCCATTTGTCGATTTCGGTGACATTGATTACCTTTATTTTTGGGATCTCCACCTACATTTCCTCCAGCTCTTCTTTAAATCTTAACTGATGCTTGACAATGTTAATTCCCCTAACAACCCGGGACAATCGTTTTTTCCAATATTCAAAGAAGATTTTTCTAAAAGATCAAAAATTCCTTGACAATCATCATTGACCTCTCTGGTTATTCTTTTGTTTTATGCAAGGTCTACCTCCCACACCTTTAGTATTACATCTCCTTTAACCTGCTCTGAAATAGATAGTTTTTTAATGTTTCCGACCTCCTCCTTTGTTGAGAAGGCCACTTCTTTTTGGAAAGTAGTTATGGCCACTTTTACTTCTCTTTCTTTCTGGAGAATATCTTCCAAGGATTTATTAGTTTCCTGAAAATAATTCTGGATAATTTCCATATTAAAAAACACTCCCTGTTGTTCCTCTTCTATCTTCAAATGCGTTCCCAGTACCTGGGCCTGGAAAATTTCAAGCTCTACCACTTGATTTGAAATGGAACTAATATTATCTTGTAATTGTTTATTTGTTTCTTCTTGCTTTAGGACCTGTGCCTAAGTGACCTGTATTTTCTTATTTGCTTCCTCTAAGCTTGCTTTCATTTTCTGAATCACTTGGATATCATTCAATCTAGCTTGTTCTAGACCCTTTTTTATTCCCCAACTGATATTTCTTTCGGTCTCTTTCAATTGACCCTGCAACTGAGCTATCATTTGGTCTTTCTGTTCCAACATAGTTGTCAAATTTCCCACAGAGTATAAATTCGCCGACGCTAAAGATCCCATTGTGCCTGCTATCTCTGTAGCGAATTCTCCTTCTTTAAGTTTTTGTCCATCTATAAGGACCCTATGCTTTTTAACCATCATATCTCCTCTTGGATGAATTTCCTGTTTAAGGATTGCCTTTCTCTTCTTACTGTAAAAATAATTTGAAGGAGGAATCTCATCTCTAGAAATAGGCTCAAGATCACTTACATATAAAGCTCCCTCGTGGGGGTTTCCATAAGTAGACTGCAATGGAGTCAAGGAAGTAATGGGACTTCCAAGCTATGTCGATGTTGTTTCTCCTACCTTTTTCGGAAAACTCTCAGGGATTTCTGAAGGTGTTTCTATCTCATTTCCTTTCCCTACCTCCGGTTTTTCAGTCTGGGGGACTTCTGTTTCTTGCGAAAAAATTTCACCCTACTTCATTTTTCCTTTTGTATTTTCTTTATCCTGTACATTTGTTTCAAACCTTGGAGGAGGCCCTTCCTGCTCTGGAGGAGGGGTCGTGGATTCGCCCTGCAAACTCTTTGGTAAACAACTTCGTCTATGACTCTGGAATGACCCGAGAGCAACCTGTGAGTCAGATGACAAGGCCTGTACCTTGTTCAATACCTCTTCATAAGTTTTAACCTCCTTGAAAATGTCATCATACACAGATGTTTCGTGCTCATAAGCTTTCAAATTACAGTGCATCAAATGTTTGCTTACTAATTGATAGGGGTCATGCTTTCTATGCTCAATATCTACCAGTTTTATTTCTTCTAATGCTTCAGCCTCTACTTTAGAATGGCCAAGGTTCAGTAACGAAAATTTCCCGACATACAGAGGGAAGATTGGCCAAAATTTCTTTTGAGCTACTTTTAGCTATATTCCAATACCACCTTTCACTATTTGATGTGCTACCTCCCTCAATACCAATCTGTCCGGGAGGAATTTCGGAAGTGCGTGAGGGGGAATTGAGCACCCATAAACCCTAACATAAGAA
>SNQJ01S0002558.1:341936-353432 GCA_010110895.2 Picea sitchensis | reverse complement strand
ACCCTATGCTTTTTAACCATCATATCTCCTCTTGGATGAATTTCCTGTTTAAGGATTGCCTTTCTCTTCTTACTGTAAAAATAATTTGAAGGAGGAATCTCATCTCTAGAAATAGGCTCAAGATCACTTACATATAAAGCTCCCTCGTGGGGGTTTCCATAAGTAGACTGCAATGGAGTCAAGGAAGTAATGGGACTTCCAAGCTATGTCGATGTTGTTTCTCCTACCTTTTTCGGAAAACTCTCAGGGATTTCTGAAGGTGTTTCTATCTCATTTCCTTTCCCTACCTCCGGTTTTTCAGTCTGGGGGACTTCTGTTTCTTGCGAAAAAATTTCACCCTACTTCATTTTTCCTTTTGTATTTTCTTTATCCTGTACATTTGTTTCAAACCTTGGAGGAGGCCCTTCCTGCTCTGGAGGAGGGGTCGTGGATTCGCCCTGCAAACTCTTTGGTAAACAACTTCGTCTATGACTCTGGAATGACCCGAGAGCAACCTGTGAGTCAGATGACAAGGCCTGTACCTTGTTCAATACCTCTTCATAAGTTTTAACCTCCTTGAAAATGTCATCATACACAGATGTTTCGTGCTCATAAGCTTTCAAATTACAGTGCATCAAATGTTTGCTTACTAATTGATAGGGGTCATGCTTTCTATGCTCAATATCTACCAGTTTTATTTCTTCTAATGCTTCAGCCTCTACTTTAGAATGGCCAAGGTTCAGTAACGAAAATTTCCCGACATACAGAGGGAAGATTGGCCAAAATTTCTTTTGAGCTACTTTTAGCTATATTCCAATACCACCTTTCACTATTTGATGTGCTACCTCCCTCAATACCAATCTGTCCGGGAGGAATTTCGGAAGTGCGTGAGGGGGAATTGAGCACCCATAAACCCTAACATAAGAAAAGTTCTCATCAATAAACCAGTCGGCTATTGCTTTGAGATTTCCTGTGACTAACTCAGAAATGCGAAGGGGTTCACAACCATAAAACATGTTATGCATTGGAATTATTACGAAATAACAAATTTCGTAAAATGCATTCTTAGCATTTTCTTCCCAAAGTGTAGAATGATATTCATGAATGGGCTCGGGGCAAGTTATGTTCCAACTCCAATTCATCAAGCGAAAAGGAGTCATAAAGCAAATTGCGTCCATAATGTATGCTGACATATAAAAGGCCACTGGTTGACCTTTAGATTTCACAACTCTGTAGTTTGAAACTTCTTGAGCTAGGTTATCAGATAGAATTTTACTCCAGTTGAAAGTGAATCCTTCTGAAGATTATTCTAAAAAGGGCACCCAATCTGCATGAAAATGACAGGGATCCTTTCTCCTGAACAGTCTACACAACATAATAGCTACATAGACCAATTCAAAGATGCCATGGCATAAACCCCATGGGTATCAACCTTAAACTTTGATGGACATCTCGACCAATCTCTAATTAAATCAGGATAAGTTCGGTCTGCCTCAGTACACTCGTTCCTTTGAAATTCAACTAAAAATCAGGCATTAAAAGTGTACTTAGGATTCAGTGAGAGCTTATACATTACTTGTATATGTTCTGGCTTGAACGAGCCGACAATGACCCCTTGATTATTTAAGACGCTCCTCGTTGGAATATCAACCCTTTCTAGTGCCCAACTGATCATATCGTTCTATGCCAAAAGCCGAGGGCGCGCTGCGATCTTATGAAGCTCTAATTCCGCTATATCCCAAAAGTGATTATTAGAATCAATAAGAGAATTCTTGAATTTGAATTCCAGGAGTTCAGATATTTGTGTCCAAGATTTAATGGAGTATATAGTGTGTGGCGTAGTGTCGGAGATGATATCTCCTTCCTATGTGTCTTCACTCTTCTTTGGTGCCTTTTTCGGTGCCATAAATTTACGTTAGATGGAAAACCTGTCATAGAAAAGGAGTGAATGAGCTCGGCTAAGTGCTTCTTGTGTTTGATAGAATGAAAAAAAAAATGTTGCGAAACACAGACCTTCCAACTCTCCTTTAACTCATTTAACAATGACGGGACTGACGCAGCTGACAAGAATTCAATACATTTAATGCGGTAGATATTTACTGAGATATGCATTAGTGTCACATATCACGAGTTATTCTTTATTTAAGTGGTCGCATTTTGGCACTTTTGAATTCAAAAATCGAAACATTTCATTCAATCGGAAACTGAAACGTGAACAAAACTTAAAAAGATTGATTGTCATTAATCATGCTCTCAAAAAGAGTTAATTTGTACTAATCACAGATTGAGAGTTAAGGTTTCGTGTTTCGGGATTTTGGGGATTGAGTTGAAAACATGTATGTTATCACTGAATCTCGACTTCCGAAATCGCGAAATCGCAACAAGATTAATTAAGACTTAAATTTTGTTTAGCAGAATAATTGATCGGTATTGAGTGTTTTGGGATTTCGGGGATCGTGTTGATAGGAAGTATGTCATCGATGAATCTCGATTTCCGAAATCGTGATATGATTAACTTATGGCTTAATTAATCAGGATTAAGGACTAAACAAAATTAATTCAGATTAACATAGATTTTGAGTCGGGATTTCGTGTTTCGGGATTTCGGGGATCGTAATGACAAGAGGTATGTTATCGATGAATCCCGATTTCTAAAATCGCGATATGTTTAAACTTAGGACTTAATTCCATTTTAGTTAACTAATTAATCGTGATTAAGGATAAAATAGGATTAACAGTTTGACGCAAATTATGGGTCAGAATTTCGTGTTTCGGGGATATTGTTGACAAGAGATATGTTATTGTTGAACCCCGAATCCTGAAATCACGAAATGATTAACTTAAGACTTAATTAATTTGTGTTAGTGAATTAATTAATTAGGATTAAGGATTAACCTCATTCTTTCAGAAAATCGGGGATCGGGATTTCGTGATTCAATATGTATTGAAATATATGTTCTCAGCAAACCCCGAATCCCGAAACTTTTTAAAGTTTATCTTAACTCCATTAGGTTGAAAGTTTATCATGATTAAAATAACTTTATAGAAAATGCATCGGGATTCTAATAACATTTTATGTTTTTTGCCTTTTACTATTTAAAGAATAAAGTTTTTTTCGAGAAATCGGTACCGAGCGCTTGGGAAGGATAACACAGCTTATGCTTTATGAAAAGCCGAAACCTGAAAAAGGAAAGTTTAGGTCTTATGTATAAAAAAATTTAAAATTTGTTTCAACAATCATTATGCTGATGTTTCCCTGAACAAAATCGTTAATCACCATATTGTTCAGTTGCCTAGAAATCACATTTCGAAGGGACTAGTTCCGTTGGAAAGACTATCTGACAAAAACGATGTGGCAGTGAAAGTTAAAGGATCGACTAATGGTGTCGATGTAGCCAAATGCAACATTGGTACAGAGAAAGATCCCAAATTTGTCAAGATGTCAGGCAACCTGTTAAAGAAACAAAGGACCGAGTATGCTGAGCTATTAAGAGAGTTTGTTGATGTGTTTTCCTAGACCTATGAAGACCTCAGAACATAGGACACAAGTGTCATTGAACATAAGATCCCACTGAAGGAGGAGGCCAAACCATTCAGGTAGAAATTAAGATAGATAAATCCTATGTTGCTGCCTATTATGGAGAAAGAGGTAAAGACGTTGCTCAACACCCAAATCATTGTCCCTTTGAGATATTCTGAATGGGTGGCCAACTTGGTCCCGGTGAGAAAGAAGAGTGGAGAAATTAGACTTTGTGTCGATTTCAGAAACCTAAAAAACAGCTCAAAGAAGGACAATTACTCTTTGCCAAATATGGAGCACATATTGCAGAGGGTAACAGGTGCATCCAAGATTTCCATGATTGATGGATTTTCTAGATACAATCAGATCTCTGTCCTTCCTTAAGATAGAGAAAAGACAACCTTCACCACTCCTTGGGGCACATTCATGTATGCCAAAATACCCTATGGATTGATGAATGCAGGAGAAAACTTCCAACGAGCCATGGACATCGCCTTCATTGGAGAAAGAGACAAATTTGTGGTCATCTATCTGGATGACATAACAGTCTTCTCCAAATCTGATAAAGAACATTGTCAACATCTGAGAAAGGTCTTCTCGAAATGTAGAAGGTTTGGTGTCTCCCTAAATCCCAAGAAGTCTTTATTTTCCATGTAGAAAGGAAAATTGTTTGGACACATTGTATCAGCTGAGGGGGTCAGGGTTGATTCAAGCAGGGTAGAAGCTATTCAAGCCTTATCACCTCCCAGATCCAAGAAAGAAGTTCAGTCCTTCCTGGGCAAAATCTATTTTTTGAGAAGGTTTGTTTCAAATTTTGTTGAATTGGTGAAGTATATCACATCCATGCTCAGGAAAGGGAACGAAGTAAAATGGAATGCCGAGTCCAGAGAATCCTTAAACCAAATCAAGAAGGCATTGACTGAAGCACTTGTGCTAATCAGTCCTGATTATTCCAAGGGTTTTCTGATTTTTCCCTTTGCTTCATTTGATACAGTGGCTGTTGTTTTGCTTCAAAAGAATGATGCAGGGTTGGAGCAACCTATTTCCTTTTTCAGCAGATCAGTGAGAGACGCAGAGGTCAGATATGACATCATGGAGAAGCAGGCCTATGCCTTGGTGAAAGCTCTTAAATCTTTGAGAGTCTATGTTTTGCATTTGAAGATCATTGCATACGTTCCTTCAGCCTCTGTGAAGGACATTCTCATTCAACCTGACATAGACGGGAGACGGAGAAAGTGAATTTCCAAAATCCTTGAATTCGATCTGGAAATAAAACCCACCAAACTAGTTAAAGGCCAAGGCTTAGCCAAGATATTGGTTGAATCTAATTGTAAAACTTTGAGGGTTAACTTCATCAACACTTGCTCAGAAAATCAACAAGCTGAGTTGTCTGGTAAAATTTCTCAGGACAACCCTCCGTTGGCAGAGTGTGCCTGGTACAAAGACATTATATATTTCCTGCAAGACTTAAAGCTCCCTGGTGATATGGGAAAAAGAAAGGCAAGAGCTTTAAAGCTCAAAGCAATTAGATATTTTTTTATTGACCAGGTCTTGTATTGGAAAGACCCTCTAGGTGTTGTTATGAGATGTTTAGACCCACAGGAAGCCCAAAAGATTATATTTGATTTTCATGACAGTCTGTGTGGGGGACATCATTTATAGAGAACCACAACCTACAAAATTCTCATGGTTGGGCTCTTCTGGTCTACTCTGTTCACTGATGTCTGTGCGAAAATAAGGGCTTGCATCAAATGTCAGAAATTCTTTGGGAAGCAACAACTCAAGTCTTTGCCATTGAAGCCTGTAGCAGCTTTAGGACCCTTTCAGCAGTGGGGCCTAGACTTTATTGGGGAGATTCATCCTCCTTCGAGTGGTCAACACAAGTGGATCTTAACTGCGACAAATTATTTCACCAAATGGATAGAAGCTATCCCCACAAGGAGTGCTTCTCATAAGGTGGTCATTGGTTTTCTGGAAGAAATTATAGTAAGGTTTGGATGTCCGAACAGAATCATCATTGATATTGTTGCATCCTTCAAAGTTGAAACACTGATCAAGTTTTGTGAGAAGTTTGGAATTTCATTGATCCACTGTACCCCTTACTATCCACAAGGAAATGAATTATCAAAGTCCTCTAACAAAATCCTGATAAAGATCATCAAAATACTGTTAGAAGACAACAAGAAAACATGGGATTCAAAGCTCAAATTTTCTTTGTGGGTTGATAGAATAACAACAAAGAGGTCCCTGGGTATCTCTCCTTTCCAACTTGAATATGGGACTGAAGCAGTTTTTCCTTCTCAGCTTGCCCTGCCTGTGGTGAAATTATTCCAAGACTGCCACGGAGAACCTGAACATATGATCAAAAGAATTCATCAGCTGCTAGAAGTCCAACAGACTAGAGAGCAGGTGATGGACAGAGCGCATGACCATCAGCAGAAAATCAAGCAAGCCTTTGATAGGAAAAGCAGTAACGATGATTTCCAGCTGAGGGATTTAGTACTCAAATGGGATGCACCTATACATGACTAGGGAAAGCATGGTAAATTTGAAGCCCTTTGGACTGGACAATAATGCATGGTAAATAATACTTACAGGTTGCAGAATTTGGAGGGTGATGAAGTTTTTGGTGGCCCTGTAAATGGGCACTTCCTGAAAAAGTTTTTTGTTGAAATCCACAGTCAGTGTCCCACCATTGCAAATACCGTTCCCATTTTATGTTTATTTTGTTTTTAATAGGAGACTCCACAACACAAAGATAACACACTTGAACTACTTGTTTTTGGAAGCTCGCAGGGAGCATGCCATCCCCTGTGGAGCCACATGTTATCACATAAACTTGTTAGAGTCTTGTGAATTTGGGGTTTTTGCCTGAGTCTGTAATTTTGCATGTCTCTCCCCATGTTGCAGGCCCTCAGTGAGTCATCCAAGTATTCATTTATAGGGACCACAACCATAATCACAAGCGCAACACTTAGAGTGGTCTGATATGGACTCAAATCAAGCGAGCGAGCAAGATCAGCGTTCAACGACGGAGATTCACCAGGCAGATCAGATCGACGACCATCGAGATCATAGAGTTACACAAAGTATAGTATCAGACAGAGTTCTGAAATCGCGAGGCCCGTCCTAAGCCATAGATCTTGGGGAGGACAGGTGGCAACATATTATCATTTCGTTGACTTGCAGGATGGAGCAGTCAAAGGGCGAAGTCATGAGGACTCACGAAACGTGAAGTCGAGAAATGATCTGGGCCGTCTATTTCAGAAGGACATGTGGCGCAAGATCGAATCATGGAGAAGGTCATTTCGGAAAATATCAATTGAGAAATGTCGATGATCTGAGATCCCGAAATGATGATATTCATCTGGGTTGTCCGATCAAAGGGGACGCGTGGCGCCTGATCCAAGAGATCACAATTTCGCGACTCGAGGGTTTGAACATGGAGCATAACGTGAGTTCGCGAAGCGCGAAATCGCGATGCCCCTGAGAGTTGGGCCCACGATCACAACCTGCGGTCACATGGAAGCAGGGCCATAAAGAAGGGGAAAGTGCCTACCGAGCAACGGGCGTCTGAGATTGTTCGAGGAAATGATCCTGGCCGTCAAGATCAAAGAAAATCTGACCATCGATCTAGATGGGTCATTTCACGGGATTGAGCATAGGAATATTTGAAATTAAGGGGATTGAAGACTCCCGAAATGAGAGATCTAGAAATTTCATGTGGGATATGCGTAGGGTCATGGCCATAGGTCACGTGGAGCGATGGATACGAGCTGCGCCAAGGGATGAAAGTGCTCGTCTTGGTCTCATCAAAATATCTGCGTGGTTTTGAGGCACTGAGATTGACTCAGAAGAATCGTAAGCTTCTCCTGGAGCATTCATGGGTGTCAGGCTCCGTCCCGATCCTAATGAAATTAGTTAATGGAAATGGGGGAGGTTGTTGAAACCTCATCTCACCCCATAAATGACAAGCATGGAAGAGTTGGCCGTGGAGGCAGACTGTCAGCTGAAAGTCCCTCTGTCATCAGATTCTTCTGCAAAGCCCATACTGATCTGAGATCACGTCTGACAAAAGAATGCAAGTGCAGACTGACAGAAGAAGATGCAAACGCAAAGCTTTGATTGCAGTGGCCAGGTCACATTCCTGGTGGTAGAAAATGTTCTAAGTATAAATACTCAGTTTTGATATTTTGTTAGGGTCGATGGTAGAGCAAAGCTCCTGTATTGTAATTTTTTAATGAAACTTATGGTTCTCTGGTTATGTGTTTCCATTTAAGACTTATTGTTTAATGATAGTCAACTTTATTATCACCTCTTTTGCTTCTGATATTGAAGACTCGGGCATGGGCGATCTAATCGATTTGTTGTGACTGTGTTGTAATGTATGTTTGATTGCAATATTGTTATGACGTTTTCAATTTCTTGAAGTTTTGGGTTCAAGAGGATCTTATATTCGAAGCTTTTCCTCCTTAGGCTGCTGGAAGACTCGATGTCCATAACAGACCTCTACACTTTCCTCACCATTTCTTCCCCCTACTCACCCTTTACTACAACTTATTGACTGAAGTCAAATCAAGACCTCACTTTCTCATGCACTTCCTGGTCCGGATTTCTGAGTTAAAGCGATTCTTTATTGAGTCTGCGCCCATTTGACCCCCTTTAATTTATTCATTGTGACATATAAACTGATGGGTATTGGGATTACCTCTGCTGCAATCCAGAGGTGACTTCTAGTGCTAACAAGACTTGTAAGAGTATACAAATTAAAATCCAAAATAAATAAATGAGATAATTAAAGATCTTGCTTACCCCACAGTGATGAATGTTGTTCATAAGGCTTTAATTCTTTCATTTATCTCTTTTGTCTGCAGTCGAATTTGAATCAAAGAAGCGAGTTCAATGTTTTATTTTCTCACAAGCTTTATTATTGTTTGCACTGGGTTGGTGGAGGAAATAAATTCTTCATCAATAAACACTTCCTCTGCAGGATTTGTGGATTGCTCTAAGGTTGTTGTCTTCGCCATGTCACCCTGAAACAATGGTGTTGTTAATAATGCAATGTGTATAAGAATTAGAAAAAATAGAAGAAATTCAAATGTGTGCGAAATAAAGTTAGTTCATGAATAGGCATGGGACAAATACATGGCATGCTAAAAACATCAAAGTAAAGAGTGACTAAAGAACATAAGGAGTGATTGGTGTGGATATTGTGTATTATAGACATTAGGTTGTTAGAAACTTCTAGACTCATGTGATTAATCGTCAACAATGAATGATTTTTATGTTGCCTTGTTAAATATGGCCAACAAAACCCTTGACTCTAAACAATTTTACATTTAAATTCTACAATGTTTCATGGGATCTCATTATGGAAAGGTGTTAGTGTTATAGCAAGGTTTGCCTCACCCTATGCAATCTTGCTTAGAGGGCCTTTTTCCATTCCCTATGTAGATTGGAAGTCCCTTTTTGCAAATCCCAGAGCTAAAAACATGATTTTTCCACATATATGTGCCCTGCCTATATTACAACATGCGTATACGCAGGTTGCACCACTACATCCTATGTACACCGGGAAATGTGCCCAAAATTAAAAAATGGTGTCGGGTTTCCATGTCACGTCACGAGATCAATGATCCTTGGCTTTCCATATACTGGAAACGTTTTGACTCAGCCCTTTAGTGCCACTTGAAGGCTATAAATGGGCCAAATCCGAGCTATGGAAAAAGGGGAGAAATAAATCAACTTTGAGAGCAAAGTTACTCTGGAGAAATTATTCACTTCACATTGAGTCTGCATCCCTTTGTCCTTTAAGTCTGAACACATTGTTCAACCCCCAAGATCTTCCCTTATTGATTGAGAACTTCATTGTATATATTATATGAGCTTGCCTTTGGTGGAGGATTGAAGTGGTGGAGGTCGAGCTGGAAGGAACTTGGTTTTTCAGTTCTGAACTGTGCCAACACGGAAGTTTTTAATTCATTCACTTATGCTGATTATATCTTAATAGAAATACCCTTTTCTCGTCCAATTAATATCTCACAAATATTTTAATTATTATTCCATGGGCGTATTTTTTATGAATGTTGATGGATTATGCTACTGAATGTGCTAACATTATATATTGTCACCATATGCTTGCGTTGTTTGGTTGTTGAAGACTAGTTGCAAGTATATTGCTTTGGGTCAAGTGCTCAACGATGGACTTCATCGAACGTCTGGACGAGGTAGGCCTTTTATCTTGTCTTGTTAGCATATTTGTTTATATAGCATACTTGATATTAGAGTTGATTTATGCAATCATTTTTGTCTGTTGTGGTTTACCCCTAGCCATAGAGAGGTTTTCCTCGTAACAGTTAGAAGTTTGGCTTTGGTCTATTTTTCATGAAATTTATTGAACATTTTTTTGTTAATTCTAATTGAGACACAAGAAAGGGTCAGTTCCCTTCGACCCTGATCACACTGCCACAATATAAGAACCATGACATACTAAAATGTTTCCTTAACTTACAAGATGTGTGACAATATATTACAGTAAATGATAATCATAAAATATAAGAGTCATGCTTACAGGTTGGGTAAAATAGTATACAGATTGCCCCCATAATAACAACATATGTATCTACTCGATTCAAATTGTAATCAATCAACAACTCTTCCCCTGCAACTATTGATTTTATTGCACATACAAATACAGAGTTTTCTTCACACCCCTAAGATACGCAATTGGGTTGCTTATTTGTGGTTGCGGGTCGTGTACTGTTTATAAACCTTACAATATTCCTCGCTACTTTTGGCCTTCTGTCAATATACATAGATGCTCATTTATTTTGATCATTTTCTTTTAGCTGTATATAATTTGCAGCCGTGCAATATCTTCACATATTTTTTGTATATTGGACTATACCTACCCAATCTTTGTAGATGTAACAAGGTCCCACATACTTCATCAATTCAATTAATCTGCCATAACAGACCTTTATTCCATCCATGGAAAATAGCCTCAAACCATGTAATGACGATGGAGCAATGCGGTATATCATTTTTTTGACACAAAAAAAATGTTTATTTGAGGAAGATCCTTGGGTACCCATCGTTTCACTATATGTTTGTAATTCAAGGGCACCTTTATGTCGTCTATACTCTCATCATCATAAGAACATGACCCCCCTTTAGCAAGAAAAAATTCCATGCGTCTATGGAATTTTCTTCTGATCTTCTCACCTCTAGTTGATCTCCGCCTGTTAGACCTACTAGATGTCTCATTTTCCTCTATTCTACCTAAAATTTCCTCACTCGACGAAGATAGATTTGACACATACCTATTTGGTTGTACATCCTATTGTTAATATTATGGTAGCTGCGGGAGGTATTTACCTCCACGTGTGAACCTGACGAGAATAGGAGGCTCCAGAAAGCAAGAGAAAACCCTAATGAGTTGGCTAATAACCCTAGAAGCCTTGTCGGCTCAAGAAGATAATTTATATTAGGTTATTATCCTCCAAGAGAAGAAGTCGGCCAAAAATAATAATAATATACTGAACATACACTTATCCAGAAGGAGAAGTCGACCCCGAAAAAACTGGCAGAACCACTATAAATACAGGGCGCCAGTTCTCATTTGACACCATCTCAGAATTGCAGTTCCCAGTTTGGTGCACACTGCAGCTCCAGTTTGGTGCGCACGTGTGGAGGAGGGTTGCAGGTGCAGTTGCAACAACAACTAGTTTCAGTATTGGCTTGGACTATCTATTGGTGAGGGTTTGGACTATCTGATCAGCTTTTTGTGATGCACTATCCTTGGGGAAAGGTGTGCTACCCTTTTTTTGGCTATCTAGCCTAGGGTTTGCTTCTGGAGGAATTCTCAGTCAAGGTTAAGGTGCTCGGAGGGAGGCTTCGGCCTATGGTTGGGTGACGAAGGTATCGTCAATGGTAAAACGAGCACACCATCTTCTATATTCTAATAGGTTATGGGCCCACACCCCTTCAGTCAGCCT
>SNQJ01S0002558.1:315475-337873 GCA_010110895.2 Picea sitchensis | reverse complement strand
TGATCTAGTCATGAAATAGTCTAGATGACTATATTGATGCTACCGGGTAAATGGTATGTTTTGTGCTCAAGTCCATTACCTGTAAATACCTCTCTAGCTAGGAGGGAGTGTTAATATTATGGTAGCTTCGGGAGGTATTTACCTCCACGTGTGAACCTGACGAGAATAGGAGGCTCCGAAAAGCAAGAGAAAAACCTTAATGAGTTGGCTAATAACCCTAGAAGTCTTGTCGGCTCAAGAAGATAATTTATATTAGGTTATTAGCCTCCAAGAGAAGAAGTCGTCCAGAAATAATAATAACAATATACTGAACAGACACTTATCCAGAAGGAGAAGTCGGCCCCAAAAAAACTGGTAGAACCACTATAAATACAGGGCGGTAGTTCTCATTTGACAGCATCTCAGAATTGCAGTTCCGAGTTTGGTGCGCACTGCAGCTCCAATTTAGTGCACACATGTGGAGGAGGGTTGCAGGTGTAACTGCAGCAGCAACTAGTTTCAGTATTGGCTTGGACTATCTATTGGCGAGGGTTTGGACTATCTGATCAACTTTTTGTGATGTGCTATCCTTGGGGAAATGTGCGCTACCCTTTGTTTGGATATCTAGCCTAGGGTTTGCTTCCGAAGGAATTCTTAGTCAAGTTTAAGGTGCTCGGAGGGAGGCTTCGGCCTATGGTTGGGTGACAAAGGTATCGTCAATGGTAAAACGAGCACACCATCTTCTATATTCTAACACCTATAACACTCCATCAAATGAGAAAAACAATTAGCGAGTGTCATAAGGGTTGTGATGAAACATCTTGAGGAAACCACAATAACATAATAGTACAAGTGACTTTTGTTGTTACAATAAAATTCTCAACCCAATCATTTTTTTTCAAACTTAAGAATAAAATAGTACAAGTGAGTTCATGCTTCATGGATTGACATAGACCATAATTTTAAGAGAATGGAGCAAGGGATTTTTTTTACAATCCAACATATTCTATAAAGAACTAGATATTTCTACAACAATGAGTTGCAACCTGAAAGCATACCACATTTTCATTTGAACATAAAAAATACATTTTCTTCAAGATCTTATTGAGTCTGACCTGCATTACATCACCATATCAACTTTCACAGGGATTCTTGGCTTGGATACATGAAAACAATATCAGAAAACATGGTTTCAATGACAAGGAAATACATGAAGTTTATTTGTGTGAAGGTGAACCATCAAAAGATAAAACATATCAACATACTCATTTCTAGGAAAGTTATTACGAAGTTAAAAAAGTATATAATAGAATCATCAACTCCAAAGAAGATGGAAAAATCAATAGTATTTTTTGAACCCAAAAGTCATGGAATAAATATGCAACACGATATTATCAAGGACCGATAACTACAACAAATTGGCAGATCCAAAGACCTTAAATCAAGGGACCTTCATTTAAATATTCATCATCATTGCACTATTGTCGAGTGTTTGAATGGTCAATGCTTCACAACATTGTGGTGATTAAGGATTGACCACATCATACCACTTTTACATTGGACGATACATTATTTTCCATCGAGCAAAATGTTTAAGCATGTTTTGCAGAACTACAAGGTCACTAGAGCTTTTTGGGGGTGGATTTTCATTGAGTATATTATTCTTTTTGTTTCCCTCCACATTAGTAAGGGCTCCACTTTGGGGATAAGTGGATGATAAAACAAGCGAAAAAGAAACAGATTTTGCAAAGTCTTGCGTTGCTGATAACGATGCTCCCTTTGGATGACATTGAGATTGATGACATTTTGGATAAACTTGAGGATAAGTGGATGATACAAGAAGTGAAAAGGAAACATGTTTGGCTTAGTTGGCAGTATAATCAAGTAACCAAGATAAGGGGCCGTAGACTCGCCATAGCTTGCTATAGGATCCTTTGATGTTTCTAGGGAAACCTCCCTTGTGTTGGATATCTATCCTTCACTAAAACGAGGGAAGTACTTGCTTAGGTGACAATGGAGAAATTTTTCATATGTTACAATTATCTTTCATTGACTTTTGAAGGCTTTGCAAAATTGTTAGATTGGTTGATAGCAGGTCCTATAGATAACTTCAAAGTCAAATAACAAGATATTAGGGTCTTCTATAGTAAGTCCATGGAAGTGATGAAGAGAAGAGGGTTTAATGTTTTTTCATCTTGGTTTCCCTAATGGGGAAATCAAAAGCCTTATATAGCTCTCCATCACCAACCATCGTGTGGTGAGATGGGAATCCCCCTTCTTCTAATATATTTTCAAAAATTCTTTCTTCATCCTCTAAGAAATCCCCCAAAAAATTATTCCCTCTTGGAAGGATGGATTACATTCAACTTGTTGCTACTCTTGATTGCTTGGACTTGGTTTAGTTGTGGCAGCTTTAGGTAATAATTTTCCTAATTTGTCCTTAGGTCGAGGCATGTATCGTAAAAATTCTTAAACAAAAATGCAATCTACTTAATGTTTTTTCATTTTCTTGATAAAATGGTGTAATGCATGCATTCTAAAGCTAATTTTTTCTTTTTAACAATAAAAATGATAACAAATGTATGCAATCTTTAGCACCTCCCCATAAATAGTGCAAAAAAATGGTGATGGGCCAAAGAATAACAATAAAAATGTTGCACTCCTCACCTCACAACTTCAAATATCAACCCAATTTTTGTACAAACTTGAGAGGTGATGTGCACTATATGTGCAAACTCCATACACATGTATTTATCTACAAAGGAAAACCATGTCTATCCAGGAACTACAAAGGTCAATTCAATAAGGAAGAAGCACTAATAATCAAACTAATACTATAGAAGGAAAAACTAAAATCCAACTAGAAAGGAAGATGAAAAACACTTAAAAGGAATGATATAAACTACTTGAAAGGAAAGATTCAAAACCAAATTTAAGGGATCATATAACCCAGTGACCAATCCCTACTTATCCTAACAGTGGAAAGCTAGGGTGCAAGATTCCAAGGATAAAAAACCATGTGAGGCAATATGGGTTTCTTCATCCAAAACCAAGAAGTAAACTTGCTGGAAAACAAAGTTGTATTTATCTAAGCTAGTCTAAGGGAAAAAGAGAAAATCCTAAAGTACACTATTCTATTGAAATAATTAAAATAAAGCATGATAAATAAAACAAATCCATTTTGAAGTAAGACTGAAGTAATCCATGGATTAACATATCTCTTCTGGTGATGAAAAAAGACCATAAACTTTCCTAAAACAAAGTATTGTTGTAGTGTTGTTATAGGAAACATAGTATTGTTGTAATGTTGCTAAAGGAAATGAAATATAACCATTGAAAATGAAGTGTTGCTACATGAATCACATAAATCTATGATAAAGCCATAATGTAAGTGAAATGAACTAATGATATTGAAAATGAAGGAAATAAAACATGAAATGTTGTTGTATGAAATAGATCACTGCTACAAGAAACATATTTCATAAACCAAAAATGCATAAATCACGCACAACTTAACTTATGAACATAATGAACTATAAAATGGTGAAAGTAATGGAAATGGAATGAAGCACAAAGTTCCCTTGGGTAACCTTGAGTGGAACGTACCCAAATCTGAACCTTAAAAACTACTAATGACAACACATATGAAAGTGCAAATTCTTCATTATCATATTATCTCAAAGAGATAAATACATCTCGGGAAATTCAAGTTCTCTAGGAATATCAAATTCTTAACAAAATGACTAACTTCTAAGAGCTAGCCCCTACCTTCTACTTATACTTAGAGGGTACATCAGTAAACCCTTCAATCACTCCTTGATTGAAGGGCTTGTGTCCCCCAAGATCCCTATAATCAGGGTCCCTAGTTCTAGGGATCAAATCACTTGAGATGTTGCCTCTCTTGAGTTAGGAATTTGAATGGGTTAGGATAGATATGATGTCTTGAAGCCTGATAGCCTATGAAAGAGGATAAGGGGACACAAACTCCCTTTTCCCTCATGCCATGTTGGAGTAGGATTCCTTTGGATATTCAACCTACTTGGAGCATGGGCTAGTAGGCATGCAAATATCCATAGCATCATAAATTCAAGAGCTAAAATCAGATACAACACACTTTATAAATCAACACATTCCATTCATCAATTACACAAAATCATATTCTTTATTAATCTTGGTAAAAAAGAGGCTTCATTAGGCACACAATAACGTCAAAATGTATCAAAGATCGGCGTTATGATCTACAATGTAGAGGCCCACCACCACATGTGTGTGTGTGGTGCATATATTACTTCCTGGAACAAATAAATACATCATGGAACATAGAGAATTACAACACACTAACAACAGGGGTTAAATCTTTGAGGATTATAAAGCTTTGTCGAGCTTTCTACAATTACAAGAAAAACATGGTTCCTTAAAATCCCCCCCCCACCACAGGCACATACACTTCTCAAATCCTTTATTTGAATCCAAATCCCCTTCAGATTTTATATTATGCAAAGACAAGATGTATCCCTCTATGCATGTGTGTTGAATGGATAAATCATACAAAACACATTCAAAGGGAAAAGGACACCAAAATCAATTGCTCATAAACAACATATCTCCAAAATATACATCCAATCACACAAGGGACTAAATTGCAATGTTATTAACCATTTATGTCTTAGAAGATAAATGATACATGCCATCCTAGATAGATATGAGCCGTTAAAAAATTAGAGCTAGATTATGACATGAAAATATGTGCAAGTGTAATATGGTCACTTTATTAGTGACATGTGACCAATGTAATGTTTAGGTTAGGAGGTCCCATGAATGGGGTGTCGGGGAAGCCTCATAATAAGGAGGCATCATAATAAGGAGACATTGGACGGTTTTGGATGCTTCAACTTTCATGGTCATCTACATCCTCTACAATTTGTTCCACTAGAAGGTACTCCTACAATCACTAAATACCATGGAGAGATACCTCCCATGTACACCATCACTCACCTCAATGTTGTGTTGAAGAGACTATGAGAACTAGTTCAATGTAATGAGTCTGTGGAGAATGAATGTGAGATTGGAGGTGTTGGGGGTTCACATTATACTAGATCATCGGGGGTGCTAGTGGTCTACAACTGAAGTAGCAAGAGCTCTGTTCAGAACAATGAAATATAGTAAATCTAAGCTAACATATGAAGCCCCCAATATGAGGAAAAGTGGAGCGGTTGATGTCAAGTGGAAAGGTAGACCATAATAGGGTCAGGGTAGAAGGAAAGAGGAAGAAGGGTCCTCATATCGACAATATAAGTTAACTGCAACAAAGGCCAACTACCTCCTACTAGAACCATTATTTAGAGGTCGTGAGAAGATAAGTGAATGCCATGGAGAACAGGGTAAGGCTAAAAAAAATGAAATGCGGTAAACACCATGGTAACTAATCCCTGACACTACCTATTCCAGAAATAAAGAATCAAAATATACCAAAAAATGTATCTCTGTTGGCACATTAAGGAACTCATTGCATGCAGAATTGAAAGTAGAGAAACTCGGGATTATGTTGTTCTACAAAAGCTGGATGAACTAGATAGTAAGTATGATGAAAAAGCAAAGGAATTTTAAACTCCAGAAACATATGAAGATGCGAGGGCCAAGGAGGTGACAAGAACTCCAACAATCCCAATTGATGTGGGTGTAGAACCTGAGCATGGGTCCTCAAACATACTCTATTTTGATGCACTTGTTATCTTTTGGTTTTATAGCTATTTTAATTGTGGCCTTTATGGGTCTATGTTTATATTAATTTTTAACAAACTTAGACTTCAATTAATGCAAGACCTTAGACTCTTAGTTGAAGCAACAAATCTTCTTAAACACTGGGTAACTCAAGACATATAAATATTTTTTGCATATTAGGTGGCAGGCTTTCCTCTGGACAATCTTGCACTCATTCAACTTGTATTTTGTCTGTGAATATGAATAGATGAGTAGGTAAATTACCAAAAAAAAATGTTGAGGTTATAAGTTTGATAGTTAAACCACTATAACCAACTGTTAGGACCTCTATGCACCTTTATTCGAGGTGTTGGAAATGTAATCCTTTTGGGTTGCGTTACTTGTAATTATAATGTAAATATGAAGAGTCATAGGTGATAGGAACGATCACCTATTTGGGAAGACCAAGAGTCATTCAATTATGTATATATGCACCTACCTAGCTAATGTAAATCATCAACGTGGAGTTATCTTTTCTGCCTAATGATTTTCCTGACAGTGGTATCAAATCCTGGCCCAAATCCATGAGTAGATTCCATGACATTCTACTCCACCTCTAATAGCCTGCCTATCTCTCTGCCTTTTGCACCCTAATTTATTATCTTCCTTTGCCATATGATTCTCTGGTTGACCTGCCATATCCTTTGACCGATTATCCATGCATTTATTCCCTGGAAAATCCATCGCCCTTTGGCGGGTTGCATACACTCAAACACTGGTGCCGATGCATCGTGGTCTTTGATGCTTGGAACTCTTCACCAAATTCTCATGCAACCTCTCTCCGCTCTTGGAAAACCTCACGACCTCGCACTGGTGTCATCTCTTAACCCTAACTTTCTCATTTATCGGTCGACTCATCAATTTAACCCTAAACTCTACTAACCCTAACCCTAAAATCGCTCACACGCCAGCTTGGCTCAAACCTCTTTCATTATTCTCATACAAGTTTGTTTCTCCACAGTATTTTCTTATATGACGGGTCGATTTCTCCTGAGATACGATGGGTTTGTTTCTCCACAATGTTTTTCTTATACGATGACTCGAGACCTCACCCTTCTCACGATTTAAAATGAATCAAACCACCAAGTACATTATCACGTTGAGGATATTGAAATCATCAATGCAGTGCATAATCAACTTTGAAATCACTTTGATTGAATCATTGAAAGTTCAAACTGAAGAAGGAATGAGGGGAGATTTACTTTTCACTTCATCTAATTCTAGTTTCTTGTGGGAGCGATCCACCTATTGTCTGAGCAAAGAAGGGTGAACCAACATTGTCTCTCATGCCCACTGGAATCTTGTACTCTCCTAGGATGTTACATTGTTCATAACCATTCAAAACATGAGTAAGATCGATAACATAGTCCATAAATTTTTCTGATAGAGTTCATCAAATTTTTAGCGTCCATCGTTTTTATTTGAAGCAGCTTCATTATATTTTATTTTCGAATGTGTGTGAAGACAATAGAAGACAATGCATTCCCTCATCTCCATTATCGGTGTGGTTTTGATTGGCAAGAAGAACTACAGAGAATGGTATAGGAAGATCAAGAGCATATTGATCTTCAACATCTATGGAAAGGGATTTGTGAAGCAAAATAAGTCCCTTAGAGTAGAAAAACCACTGAAGAAGATGCAGAATCAGAATCAGAAGAAGTGAAATATGAAGAAGAAGTCTTAGTATTAAAGACAAAGAGTAGCAGACCTTGTAGAAAACCAATCATACCGACCATAGACAAATAACGTGAAATATGGGAAGACAAAGACCAGAAAGCATATGGTGTAATTTCCGCGACAACAAGTGAAGAGGTGAGTCGTCATATTGATTCCATTAATGATTCCCATGGCACCTAAAACATATTGAATGAGTTATATGACACACATTCTGAGCTTGAACTCATACAACTAATGTTGAATCTCTTCAACCTAGAGTTGAAGAATGATGACCCTATGGCTCTAGCCTCAGAAATCACAACCATAATGCATGACATCAAAGCCACCAAAGCAAAGATTGATCTCCCTCTCACGAACTTCATTGATGCCCTATACCCTACATATTCTCACTATCTTGAATCACTACAAGAAAGTAATCAGATGAAATCCATGACATTTCAAAAACTGGTAAAGAAAGTTGTAGATCGTGAGAAAGCATTTGGAAAGAAGCCAATTCCTTCAACTGGTGAAATTGTTTACATTGCTCAGACAAAGAAGAGTAAACCACCTTATTCTCCCATAGGATAAAGCTACAAAAGAGGACGTGTACGTGGAAGAAAGAGTTTTAGATGAAGGGGGGGTAAACACAACCAAAGTGTTATATCCAATCTCCATTGTACTCGGTGCAAAAAGAACGGGTCACATAAAGCAGAAGACTGTAGAGTACCATGGGACAAGATCAGAAAAGACAGACATAATAAGAAAGAAGACAAAGGTAAACCCACATAACCAACAAAAGGTAATCCACCTGAATCTGCCCATTACATTGTTGAAGACAAACAAAATAAGAAAGAATACAAAGGTAAACCCACATAAACAACAAAAGGTAATCCACCTGAATCTGCCCATTACATTGTTTCTCATTGCAATATAGAAATAACAAAAGATTTATTTAACACTGCATATGGTCCTTGTAAAGATACATGGATTCTTGACATGGGCACAACCTCTCATATGACATTTCGAAAAAGACAATTTTGAAGAATTCAATGAAAATGTAAATGGAATAGTGTATTTTGCAGACAAGTCTAGCTTCAAACCCTCAGGAATAGATACCATTAGGCTTAAGTTGCTTGGACTCCCGGATTTTCTTCTGCACAATGTATTATATCTTCTTGAGCTGAAAAGAAGCATGTTGTCCCTTGTGCTCATTAGACAATAAGGCCACTCTGTTCACATGATCGGTGGCAAATTTGAAGTGCGGAAAGATTCTGATAACATGCTTGTTATAACCTGAATGGAAGATGAAAGACTGTTGAAGCTGAATGGGAAATATTCCCATACACACAATGTTGTATACCTCTCTGATCATGGTGAAGGTATAATGTCAGCTAGTCTTTTCTGGCATGCTAGATTTGGTCATATCAATTATGAAAGTCTTCATTTGATGAGAAAGAATGGTATTTCTGGTCTGCCTACCATTCCTAGAAAACTAAAACAATGTGATGCTTGTATTCTTGGAAAGGATAGTAAACAACCTTTCCATGATTCTACCTCTAGAGCATGTAGAAGACTTGAATTTATTCATTCTGATTTATGCAGCCCTATGCCTATTCCTTCTGCAAATGGAAATAAATATATAATGTCCTTTATTGATGATTACACTAGGATGTGTTGGGTGTATTTGCTGAAAGATAAGTTACAAGCTTTTGAAACATTTAAAATTTTTCATATATGGATTCAAAATGAAGCTCGGTCTCTTATTGTCTCTCTTTGCACTGATAATGGAAGAGAATATACATCTAATATGAATTTTAAAGTTATCTTCACCAACATGGGATCAAACACCAAACAACAGTTCCATAAAATCCTCAAAAAAATGGTGTAGCTGAATGAATGAACAAGACACTCCTAAATATGGTTCGATCCATGATGTTTTTCAAGAATGTTAAATTGATGTTTTGGGATGATGCAATTCCGTGTGCAGTTTATGTCAAAAACAAGTGTCCATCTCATGCTATAAAACACAAGACTCCATATGAAATGTGGTATGGCCACATTCATTTGGTGAGACATCTTAGGGTCTTTGGTTCCACCTGCTATGCCTTGAGTCCTAAGGAGCAAAGAAGCAATCTTGATGCGAGGAGTCGAAAGTGCATCTTCTTGGGGTACTCAAATACCACCAAGTGGTATCGTCTTTACGATGAGACAAATAAGAAATTCATCCTTTCCATAGATGTGATATTTCTTGAACACACCAAGAAAGAAGAAACCATTGAGAGGTAGCTTGATCATCTCGACATATTCACTCATGTAAAGACATATCCAGAATTCGATGATGAGATTCCACATCTTGAAGGGGGGATCCCTATCTTGGGTCAATCTTTGGAATCTCCTTGTGTAGCACCATCTCCCTCACATGAAGAAGTTCCTGCCACTTCATCAAAACCTGAAGTTCAGTTGGATGATGTGGTCGAGAAGATTGAAAAGTTGAGGCTTGATGATAACTCATCACCATCTCAATAAGTCGAACAACCATGACCATCTCAAAAAGTCCACCAAAATGGTTCACAAAAACACTTAAAAGTGTTCATCTTGATGAGATCGGAAAGATAGGAACCATATTGTCCTAAAAACTAGATGGAAGTAACGTAGATGATTCAAATTCAGGTGATGTAGAAGATATGGATGTTTCATATGATTGTGAGTTGAATTTATCTACTTACCATGAACCGACTTATTTTAAAGAAGCCACTTCTCATGATGAATCAAAAGAATCCATGCAGAAGGAATATGATGCTCTCATCAAGAATGGGACATGGAAGTTGGTGGACCCTCCATATCGAACCAAACCAATTGGATACAAGTGGGTATTCAAGAACAAGTACAGATCAAATGTCTCACTTGACAAGCACAAAGAAAGACTAGTGGAAAAATGATTTGCACAGAAAGAAGGCGTTGATTATGAAGATACCTTTGCACCCACAGTGAAATGAGCTGCCATCCATACTCTATTTTCCATGGCAACACAAAATGGATGGAAAATTCATCAAATGGATGTGAAGATTGCTTTCTTGAATGGAGACTTGAAGGAGAATGTGTTCATGTGTCAACCAGAAGGATTTGTTGTGAAGGGACAAGAACATAAGGTATGCAAGCTCATTAAATCCTTGTATGGCTTGAAACAAGCACCGCGAGCATGGTATGAAAAGTTAATTGAGCATCTTCTGAAATTGAATTTCAAGCATTTCAATCTTGACGATGCCACTTTGTTTGTCAAGAAAGTTGGAAAAACAATCGTATATCTTGTAGTATATGTAAATGTTCAATTCATAACAGGGAACAATGAGAACTACATTGCATCCATAAATAAAGAGTTGAAGAAATGCTTCAAGATAATAGATTTGGAACATCTTCACTACTATTTCATATTCATCTCCCAGAAGAAGTACATTGGAGAACTTTTGAACAAGTTTGGCATGGTTGAATGCAATCTTGTTTCTACTCCAATGGAACATAATTTGAAACTCACATCAAAGGAAGGGAATGAATTTGAGGATGCAACCAAGTATAGACAACTTGTGGGAAGTGTTATCTATTTTACTACCACCAAACCAGACATTTCGTTTATTGTTGGCATTCTTTCCAGGTTCATGCAGAAGCCTTGTGAAGGACATTGGTCTGAAACAAAGAGAGTTCTAAAATACTTGAAAGGAATTCAAGATTTTGGACTCAAGTACTCTAAGGTAGATGACTTCAACCTGATCGGTTATTCTGATTCAGACTTTGATGGGGATAAGGAAAATGGAGTGTCAACTTCAGGTTATGTCACGACTCTTGGATCAACAAATGACTCCTGGAGATCACATAAACAATCAATCCCAACAGATCCCACAATAGAGGCAAAATATGTGGCAGCTACAGAAGCGACGAAGGATATTGTGTGGCTCAGGAAAATACTTTAATATTTGCAGGAGAAACAAATCAACTCTACTCCTCTTCTAGTTGATAATACTTCTCTAATCAAGTTGGCCAAGAATCCTAGATTCCATGATCGAACCAAGCACGTCAGCACAGCGTATCACTTGATTCGATATCATGTAGAGGCCAAGACTATTCACTTAAGACATTTTTCCACAAATAAACAAATTGCAGACATCTTCACCAAAGAACTTGGAAGAGAAAAATTCGAGAAGTTCAGAATGATGCTTGGACTCACACACACCCCTTCGGATTAAGGGGGGGAATGTTGGACACGTAATCCATTTGGGTTGTGTTACATGTAATTATAATGTAAATATGAAGAGTCGTAGGTGATAGGAATGGTCGCTCATTTGGGAAGACCAAGAGTCATTCAATTATGTATATATGCACATACCTTGATCTAGGTGGATATTGGTGGCCACCCACATGTTCCAACTGGCTCCTCTTCAACGTTTTTAGTTCAACAGGTTTCTCTGTAATGATGACATTTCTTTGTAATTGTGGGTTTTTCACTTCCGAGACTATCATGAAGCCCTACACAACATTCAATTGGATATTAGTGGCCTCCCACCTATTCCAACTGGATTATTTTGGAAGTTTTCATGTCAGTGCATCTTTATGTACTTCTACAGAAGTTTTGGGGCCCTAAACAATGTTTTTTTCACTTGCCACAGTTAAATTGTAGACGTAGTCAGAGTTTTATGTCATAATGTGTAATTCTCAAAAAGGCCTTTCCAACATGCTATCACACAGCTAAAACAGAGTTCATATGCAAAAGTTACGATCTCAGGAAGTTGAGTTACCAACGTACCCAGCTGGGCCCACATAACTTTTGGTGTTTCATCTCCTAGATTTAGGTTTTTGGATGTCTAGGGTTTTGGAATTCATGAGTAATGTTAAAAAGGCCTCTCGAGCCTCATTGTAATCATTCTACTTAGACAGATTCGCGTAGCAGCCACATCTCTTCTCAAAGATAACTACCACCATTCGAGTAAGTTGTTTTTAGTTCTGCAGTTTTACAGTTTCAACCTATTTTATTTATTCAATAGAAGTTATTGTTCACTGGATATCTGTTGTGGTTCTTTGCATCTCTGTGTTATTTTATTCAATCTGTTATTAATTTCGTTCCGCTCATAAATCTAGATCAGTGGTATCAGAGTGGTATGTTCTTCATTTGTTTTTCTTTGTGCATGTCCCTGACAAAATCAGGGTACAAGAAGTTGGGACTCGAACCAGTCGATCCTTTGCAATATCGGTCATGCCAAGCCTGACAACAACTCATGGGGGACAATAATAAATATGATGGAGCAGGATATCCTTTTAAATTGTTGCTCGAGGAAGCCCTTACACGACAAAGGAACAAAATGATGTACAACTTTGCACAGATCCTTCGACAACTAACCACAGGAGACACATCTTCATCAAGCGACCATGCAACTCCCTTCAAGGTACAAGTAAATTTTGATATTCCATTATTTGAAGGACTGATAGATGTGAATGCTATAGATAAAGGTTGAATCTGCTCGAAGGGTATTTTTTGATCCACAATTTTAACGATAGGGAAAAGATTAATTTTTCACTCCTCAAGGTCGTCCCCCATGTTAAGGACTGGTGGGATACTTACTCTTAGCAAAGGGCCACAAAGGAATATGCAATATTTCCGATCGCCCCCACATAAGATTCCTTCAAGGATTCCATTAAAGAACAATACTACGTTGTTGGAATCTACAAGGACCAGTACACAAGATGGACCACGTTGTGTCAGGAAAGGGACCAGACAATACTAGATTTCACCAATATTTTGAAGATTTTCAGGTCCTATCAAGCTTGTCAACTGGGTCTGTCTTTGACCACAAATTGGATCTAAGTTTCAACTGTTATGTAAATGTTTTGCTGTTTTTTTAGGACAACCAACAATTCAGGAACTTCTTGTTGATTTGTAACGATTGTATTTGCAATTTTAGGTGCTCTAGCATGTACTTTTAATAACCAGAAGTTAGCACATGCATACTAAAATAAATACAACACACCTAATGATATTTACATCTGAAAATAAGCAGATCTAAAAGACTAACACACATCATTTTATACACAGGTATTTTTGGTCAACATGACCCTGGATAAAAACCCCTCGGGGAAAACCAGTTTGGGATATATGTCTATATATGAGGAAAGCAGATGGTGGAAGACATCAAGTACAAAATATAGATGAACCTGATATAATAGAAGCTTGATCCAAGCTGAAATACAAGTCCAAAAGAATTAGGTGTGCCCCCCATACAAGCTCTCAAAACCACTGAAACTGCTCCAGATGCAAACTGTGAGCTCAAAATAGAAAACCCCTCCATATGAATGAAGCTCTGTTGGATGGCCTCCCTCTGCAACTGATCTCACTGCAATCTAATGGGTAGAATTCCTCCCCACTACTAATGCGCCCTCCACAGTAATGAAACCTCCTCAGTAAATAAACCAAGCCAATATTTGAATGCCTCCCTCCATGAAAGAATGTGCCCTAGCTCAAGCAACCTCATAGAAAATCTCCCTCTCTTCCTCTCCAAGTGAGAAAATGAAGCTATGAGCTCTCCACCCTTTGTGCCCCTCTTGAACCTCCATAAGGAAACCTAATAAATCGATGACTGAGATCATCCCATCTCCCATCTAATCAAAGGTTGAGATCACTCAAAAATAATCTCACTCAATAATCCACTTTGGTTTAAATTCCCTTAGTTCACTTTATGTCTCTAATTCACCCACAAAGTGAATTAATAGTCATTTTAGGCACAAATGACTAAATTTCACTTTTGACTTAAAACTTCTAAGTCAAAGTGAAATTAGACATAAAGTACAAGGCACAAAGTGTATAGTCCATCCCACATGTGTCTAGGAGAGAAAAAACATATGGGGAACACCTCCCAAGGTACAAAACTCAACATATTTCCCATACCCTGCGCACCAAATTGGGTATCAAAGACTCAGAACGACATCTGGTGCTCAAATACCACAGTTGTATGCACAGATACATTCAAACAGAAATGGAGTTTATGGACATCGCATCATTAGGTGCGGCTTATAGATATGTTTTCAAGATCGAGCAAATATTTAAGCAAAAGAGGTGAGAGTTTGCATCTGCAAACTTTTCATAGCTGAAGCAGGGAAAAAGCAACCCCAACCCACAAAAAAAAGCAAATAGCAAAGATGGCCACTCTCATGACAACCAGTCCAAGATGTAACCCAAGAAGGGTAATGAGAAGTCGAAGGACACCGGAAGTTAGTGTGAATACCATAAAATCCCTTGGCACAACACCGAAGAATGTCGCTCCAAGCAGTCATTAGTGGCTGAGCTGAAAGATTTTGAGTCATGTTAGAAAAAAAGGATCGCTGAGAAATAAAATAAAACAAATGTGGAAATAAACATAGAATATACACAATACAATAGAGACATATATATGTGGTTCACCCAGTGTGGGCTACGTTCACCAGAAAAATTGTTAGGTCCTTCCTTTATTATTATCCAACAAATGAAGGGATACAACCTACAACACACCTGTTGTAACTTCCTCTTCTTTCTCTCATAGTCCCCCCTCTCAGAATACAATATTCACCATGATACATAGCCACAATACATTTCCCTCATAAAAGAGGGTTTCCTTCTAGGGAAAAAACCCTAACATAACTTCTACCGTCAGATTTGCGACCTTATAATGAATGGTCTAGTTTTACAATGAAATTACAATATACATTTAAAAGGCAATTTTTTCTTGAGGGGCTTCATCCCCGAACCCCCATCGGGGAACGATGTCCCTTGAATCCTCATCGAGGGCCCACTTTCCCCCAGACCCCGCCGTAGGGGGGGTAACCCCCCCCCTGCACTCCCCCACGTGGAGGAGTGTACATTCTTCCGGGGTGTAAAATCTTCATGGAGTATAAACACGGCTGAAAACAAATACCTCTAAATCGAGAAGATAATCAGGCTCCACAACCAACAATCTCCCACTTGGATACTGATCTCAACAACTCCACTGCTAATGTATATGTTGGACTATGATCCTTCTTGGACCTGACAAATTTCTCATCTTCATCTTCATGCTTGAAGACCAACTGAAACTGAGTAGGAACTCAGTTTCTCCCTGGTTACTCCCTTTGTTAACATGTCTGCAGGATTTTGGCTAGTGTGTATCTCTTCCAACTTCGAATGTCCATCTTCCAAGACAGATCATATGAAATGGTACCTGAGATGTATATTCTTAGTATTTGAATGGAAGGTTGTGTTCTTTGCAAGATGAATGGCACTCTCACTGTCACAGTACAACCTGCTATTCTCCTGCTTCTTTCCCAATTCCTCCATAAATATTTGTAACCAAATCATCTCTTTACTAGCCTCTATATCAACAACATACTCTGTCTTTGTTGTTGAAAGTGAAACAACCTTTTGTAGTTTCGAAATCCAACTCATTGTTGTTCTACCTACAGTAAAAACATACCAGGTGGTGCTCCTCCTGCTATCTTTATCACCTACCATATATGAATCAACATATACCTGTAGAACAATGTTTTAACCTTCAAAACATAATGCATGAGTAGTAGTACCTCTCAAATACTTGAGAATCCACTTTACTGCCTCCCAATTTTCTTTACCTAGATTGTTCATATACCTGCTCACAACTCTCATTGCATGTACAATATCTAGTCTTGTGCAAACCATCGCATACATCAAGTTGCCAACTATTGATGAATAAGGGACCTTGGACATGTATTATATCTCCTCCAGTGTCTTGGGACACATTTCCTTAGTTAATTTGAAATGGTTGGCCAAAGGTGTACTAACTGGTTTTGCATTCTACATTCTAAACCTCTCCAACATCTTTTCTATGTACTCACCCCGAGACAATGCCAATTTGCGATTTTTCTTATCTCTTGTTATGGTAAGAATAGATCCTTCTGATATAAATAATCTTTCATCTACATCTTCCATAACTGGTAGTTTTGGCTGTTAAATTTCTCGACCCTAAACTTTCCATCTTCGACCATTGCTCCCACTCGAACCAAGAACCCTCTTTTCATGTGAGTTACCTTTCACTCTGATACCAATTGTTAGAAAAACATGATCACAGAGAAATAAAATAAAACAAATGCGGAAATAAACACAGAAGATACACAATACAATAGAGACATAGATATGTGTGGTTCACACAGTGTGGGCTACGTCCTCTAGAGAAATTGTCAGGTCCTTGCTTTATTATTATCCAACAAATTAAGGGATACAACCTACAACACACCTATTGTAACTTCCTCTTCTTTCTCTCATAGTCTCCTCTCTCAGAATACAATATTCACCATGATACATAGCCGCAATACATTTCCCTCATAAAAAAGGGTTTCCTTCTAAGGAAAAAACCCTAACATAACTTCTACCATCAGATCTATGACCTTATAATGAATGGTCCAAATTTACAATGAAATTACAATATACATTTACAAGGGAATTTTTCCTTCAGGGGCTTCACCCCCAAACCCTCGTCGAGGGCTCTCTTGCCCCCAGACTCCACAGGGTGGGTAACCCCCCCCTGCACTCCCCTATGTGGAGGAGTGTACATTCTTATAAGGTGTAAAGTCTTCATGGGGTATAAACACGACTGAAAATAAAGACCTCTGAATTAGGAAGATAATCAGGCTCCACAACCAACAAGTCAGAGGCATATTCTGACTCCGAATCAAATCCAGAAGGAAGGAAGCAAATTAATGATGGTGAACCCAGCGCCACTGTCGCTACCACCAAAGTCCATCCAATTGAACCAGAAGAATTAGAGGAAGGGAAATGCCTCTTTCACTCACATATGTGGGTAAAGGGGGCTCCGCTTCATTTCATTATCAATAGCGACAATCAAAAGAACCTGATCTTAGTAGAGGTCGTCAAGCGGCTGGACCTACCGATGACACCGCGCCTGCAACCCTACACCATCGGATGGCTTCACCAAGGAAGAGATCTTTGTGTCAACCAACAATGTCATCTGCCCTACGACATCAATCCTTTCAAAGGTGAGGTATTGTGTCATATTGATCCCCTTGAAGTTTGCGATGTTCTTTTAGGCCAACCATATTTGTGGAAGTGACATGTTGTGTATGAGTCTAGACCTCGTAGTGTTATTATTATTTTGGGTAGACATTTGTACAGGATACCAGAGGTAGTGCCTCCTACCACTATTTCTTTAATCTCTACTAGGCAATGCGGTAAGGTCATTTCACACACTGGGAAGTTCATCTTCTTTGTAATCCATGCTCGCAGTAAGTAGAAGGTTGTTGCCACATCCGTGACCTCTACACAGAGCTTCTCTTTGCAGCAGAAGCAAGTGGAGGATATCGTGGAAGAGTACAAAGACATCTTCTCCTCACCCACCGGGGTATCAAAGCACTACCAAGTCAAGCATCCAATTGATTTAACCGCCGATGCACCTATACCTAATGGACAATTATATCGTCCCTCGCTAATGGAAAATGATGAAATCAAGCATCATATCCAAGAGATGCTTCAAAAGGGGCACGTCATACCTAATTCCTCCCCTTGCAGAAGCCCGATTGTACTGGTGCAGGAGAGAGATGGGACCTGGCGGCTCTGCATTGATTACAGAGCATTAAACAAAATCATAGTCAAGAACGGTACCCAATTCCCTGAATTGATGACCTTCTTGACCAACTCAAGGGGGTAAAGTTCTTTATCAAGATTGACCTAAAGTTTGGCTACCACCAGGTTCCCATCGAACCGACTGATGAAAGGAAGACAACTTTCAAATCTAAAGAAGGTCTCTTTGAATGGCTGGTCATGCCCTTTGGCTTAAAAAATGCACCGACAACTTTCATGAGGTTGATGGATGATGTATTGAGACCCTTCACCAACTCTTTTGTGATGGTATATCTAGATGACATCCTCATCTTTAGTAGAACTTGGCAGGAGCACATGCAACATATTCAATAAGTTTTGAACACTCTGCAGCAACACAAGTTATGTGCCATCTTGGAATGATGCTCCTTTGGCATGAACAAGGTCCAATACTTGGGATACATTGTTGATGAGCATGGGGTACATGTGGATCCAGCTAAGATCCAAGTCATCAGTGATTGGCTAGCCCTGACCACACTAACCAAGCTTCAAAGCTTCTTGGGACTTGTCAACTTCTACACGACGATCCATGTTGTGATTCTCCCATATTGCATGGGCCCTCAACCAAGTGACCAAGGGCGGTGGCAAGGCAAAGTTCATATGGGGAAAGGAACAACAATGAGAATTTGATGATCTGAAGCATCGCGTGTGCTCGGTTCTAGTACTCTCCTTACCCTATCTACAACAACCATTCGAGATTGAGACTGATGCATCCGACTATGTTGTAGGCATAGTTCTCACTCAGCATGATCATCTAGTAGCATACCATAGTGAGACACTCTTAGATATTGTCTGGAAATACCCCACTTATGACAAGGAAATGTATTCCATTGTGTAAGCCTACCGTCAATGGAAGCATTACATTCCGGGAAAGGAGACAATCATCCACATTGATCACAAGCCTTTGCAATTCATACAGACACATGGGAAGTTTCAGAACGACTTCCATCAAAAGTGGTCTACATACCTACAACAGTTCCATCTCTACATCAAGTATAAGACAAGGATCACAAATCATGTCACTGACTACCTCAGTCAACCTCCCATTGATGCACTCATCATTGTGCTCCATTCCCATGGGCATGAGGAATCTGATTGGCCCCAATTTTATCAGCGAGATCCTGACTTTGCCACCACCTATTAGCTCTTGGGTACATGCACGAATGTCAGCGATTTTCACATTCAGGATGAACTGCTATTCCATTTGAGCCACCTCTATTTTCCCTCAAGTGAGAATGCAAAGATGATTTCGGAGGCTCACTACAGTCAGATGGCATGACATTTTGGTGTGGAGAAAACTATGGTCGTCCTACAAAAACATTTTTATTGGCCAAAACTTCGACATGATGTCAACAATTATATCAGATCTTTCACTTCTTGTGCCATTGCCAAGCTAGCCATCAAGAAGCAAGGCTTATACACCCCTCTTCATACTCCCAAGAGGCCTTGGGAGTCCATCTCGATGGATTACATGTCTAGCCTTCCATCCACCAAGCAAGGTAATGATTGCATATTTGTGGTGGTTGATCAGTTTTTGAAGATGGCCATTCTCACAGCCTGCAAGAAGATCATCACATCGACATATACTTCCAAGATATTCTTTGAATGAGTGTGGGTCCATTTTGGGATACCACTGACCATCATCTCAGATCGGGACAACAGGTTCCTCGACACATTTTGGTCGAGTCTCTGGTAACTGTTGGAGACAAATCTCACTAAATCCACTGCCTTCCATCCTCAAACCGATGGCCAAACAGAGGTCGTCAATCGGGTGATTATGCACATCCTACACATGTATAACTCTAAGCATATGCTTACATGTGATGAGAGTCTTCCCTATGTTCAACACAATTACAATAGGGTTTTCCATAGCTCCACCAACCATAGCCCATTTCAGGTGGGGCTGGGATTCCAACCCTTGGGTCCCACTGATGTTGCACTACCTCTTGCAACCACACATGCATAATATTCCCATGTTTAGTCTGAGGCTGAAAAAACCACTAGATTCATTGAGCGGATTCAACACATCCGCCAATAGGTCCATGAGATTTTGCAGAAAGCCAATGCTAAGTATAAGCAGCACCATGATCAACATTGGGTGCCGCACAAGTTTCAGGTGGGAGACAAGGTCTAGTTACATTTGAAAAAAGTGCACCTTACAGGGCCCCATCAGAAGTTTCGTCCACTTTGCTATGGGCCTTACACTATCACCAAGGCTATGGGTGACAATTCTTTTGAGCTCAACACTCCCCCCTTCCTTGGCTTGCACCCAATGTTCAATGTGGACCTCCTTCGACCATATTTTCCACCATTATTAGACACCTTGATGATCGTAGAATAGTTGACACCGACAAAGCTCAACCCTGACTGCATGGAACATGCATCCACTGATCAAATAGTGGACACACAGGTCAAGGGCACTCGCCAGCAGAGGATCCAACTTTATCGGGTTGTCAAGGCAAGGCAATTCTTGCACCAAGGCAAGTGGCTCACCTGGGGCCAAATTCAACAAAAAATTCCTCACTTGATGGGGGCACTCAATGAAATGGAGACCATTTCTTCCTAAGGTGGGATGATTGATCCAGGTGGATATTGGTGGCCACCCACCTATTCCAACTGGCTCCTCTTGACAGTTTTTAGTTCAACACATTTCTCTCTAATGATGACATTTCTTTGTAATTGTGGGTTCTGCACTTCTGGGGCTATCCTAAATCCCTAGACAACATCTACGTGGATATTGGTGGCCACCCACCTATTCCAAGTGGCTTATTTTGGAAGTTTTCATGTTAGTACATCTTTTTGTACTTCTAGGGTCGTTTTGGGGCCCTAACAATGTTTTTTTGGCCTTCCATAGTCAAACTATAGATGGAGTCAAAGTTTGTGACATAATGTGTAGTTATTTAAAAGACCTTTCCAACGGGCTATCACACGCATAAAATGGAGGTCGTATGCAAAAATTACGACCCCGAGAAGTTGAGGTACCAACTTACCCATCGGGGCCCACATAACTTTTGGCGTTTCATCTCCTAGGGTTAGGATTTTGGATGTCTAGGGTTTTGGCATTCATGAGTAATGTTAAAAAGGCCTATGGAGCCTCATTGTAATCATTCTTCTCAGACGGATGCACGTAGCAGCCACATCTCTTCTCATAGAAAGCTACCACCATTCGAGCAAGTTGTTTTCAGTTCTGCAGTTTTACAGTTTCAGCCTATTTTCTTTATTCAATAGAAGTTATTGTTCGCTGGATATCTATTGTTTTTCTCCGTATCTCTGTGTTATTGTATTTAATATGTTATTCATTTTGTTCCACTCATAAATCTGGATCATACCTAGCTAATGCAAATCACCAACGTGGAGTTATATTTTTTGTCCAATGCTTGGCCTGACATGAGGCATCATCTCACTTGGACATCAATCTCAGATAAGGCAACATAAAGATTTATAATGGCATAATTTGTCTACACAAATTCATGGTGATATAACTAAATTATGCATTTATGGATGTAGCAAGTCGTGTTATACCCTGTCCTTTGAGGTTAAACAAGAGATTCTACTGTAGGGGGAGGATTAGGCCTAATAGGGCTTGAACCAACTATATCACTTTTAGTGGTGTGTGTCAACTAATTAACTTACGAGATCCTGCAATCTCTCTACATATAATTTCCTCACTTTGTCTCCGAAATTGGAAAAATTCTATTAGGTTCTTAGTAGCAGTTGTTGACCATTTTTTCTTGCACTTTACATATCTTCTAACAAGGTCTCCATGATTGCTAGAAGTTCTTCAAGAGTATGAATAATTTTAGGACTTTGTGCCATCTATTCCAGTGTGCTTGTATTATTCTCAACAACCTGGGGACATGGTGCACATCTTTTGTTATTTCTTCCTTGTACCTTTGTTTAACGACCAACTCATAAAATTAAGAAGTGAATTTCAAATTAATTATGGAACTATTTTCCTAATATGATATATGCATTGAAGAAAACCTTGGAATGAAAGCATTCAGGGTATGATAGCATATGAATTTGGATTTCCAACACTGTAAATATGTTGGCCCAAGTTTAGTTTGTCAAAATATCTCTCTGGAATAAATTAGTCACACTCTTACAGATGCACCTTGCTAAAACCGTAACAATTAGAGTATGGGAAAACTTCACCATGATTGCAATGGATTATTGTTGAGTTTCACAACAAGCAGGTTGTGTTTTAGTGATCTTATTCTTTGTTAATGTTTATGCCATTATTATAGTTCTTTTCATTTCAATAGATAAGAGAATCATAAGAACAAGATCACTGAGAAATACACATTCACAAGAGACACAACATTTATCCTGGGAAACCCTCTAGGGGAAGAAAACCCAACAAA
>SNQJ01S0002558.1:281067-307326 GCA_010110895.2 Picea sitchensis | reverse complement strand
GATCTGGGCGCGCGAATCGCAGCCGCTCGGACTTGCTTGCCGCTTACCTCGGGCGCACTTGGGTTCCAAACTTAGGATAAGTGGGTTTTTAACCCGCTTTTGCATTCTAACCCCCTTACAAGAAATATCGCTAACATTTGGCTCCATGGTGGATAGAGTCGTCTCTGTGATGCTCTAAGAACTCTTTTGCAGATTCAGTGCCTTTGCTGTTGGGCTATGGAGTCATTTATTAGTCCGAAAAACAAAAACAGAAACAATATTTACAAAACAAAACAAAAAGAGCCGATTGTGGCTCACAGAAAACATTTTTTTAAGAAATGCCCATTTACTGGGCTGCTGAAAACTTCTTTGCCTTCCAGATCCTGCAAACTGTAAGTGTTGTTTGAAAATACTTCGAGGATCTTGAAAGTCCCGAATTAGAGGACATCAAATTTACTGTGTTTCCCCTTTTCCTGCCTGGGTGCATCCCATTTGAGCACCAGATCACCCTGCTCGAATTCTTTCTTTTTGCTCTTCTTGTCAAAAGCCTGCTTGATCTTCTGCTGATGATTGTAGGCCTTATTCATGACCTGCTCTCTGATCTGCTGCACTTCCACCATCTGATGAATCCTTCTGATCACATGGTTAGGTTCTCCTTCAAAGTCCTGGAGGAGATTTTCCACAGGTAAGGCGAGCTGAGTGGGGAAAACGGCCTCTATTCCATAAACGAGTTGAAAAGGTGAGATGCCCAAGGATTTCTTTGTTGTCACCCGATCATCCCAAAGAGCAAATTTGAGCTTGGAGTCCCAGGCCCATTTATTGTCCTCCAGTAGCTTCTTGATAAGCTTGATCAAACTTTTATTGGAGGACTCTGCCAGTCCGTTTCCTTGAGGGTAGTAGGGAGTAGAGTGAATCAGTGAAATCTCGAACTGTTCACAGAACTTGATCAGAGGCTCAGACTGAAATGGGGAGGCATTGTCAGTAACAATCTTGCTGGGGCAACCAAAACCAAATCTAGCTATGATATCTTCCAGGAAGCTGATAATCACTTTGTGAGAAGTGCTTCTGGTAGGGACAACTTCTATCCATTTGGTGAAATAGTTGGTTGTAGTCAGAATCCATCTGTGATGGCCACTTGAGGGAGGATGAATTTCCCCGATAAAGTCTAACCTCCACTGCTGAAAAGGGGCTGACACTACTATAGGCTTTAATGGCAGAGATTTGAGTTGTTGCTTTCCCGAGAACTTCTGGCATTTGATGCACGCTCTGATTTCTCTGCAGACATCAGGAAATAAGGTGGGCCAATAATACCCAGCTCGGAGGATCTTGTGAGCTGTGGTCTTCCAAAAATGATGACCTTCACAGAGACTACTATGGAAATCGAACATAATCTTCTGGGCTTGTTGCTAGTCCAGACACCTTAGTAATACCCCCAGAGGGTCTTTCCAGTATAGGACTTGGTCAATGAGGCAATACCTGACAGCCTTGAGATTTAAGGCCCTGGCCTTACTTTTTCCCAATCCATCAGGGGGCTTTAATTCTTTCAGAAAGTACAAGATATCCTTGTACCAGGGGCATGATGCTAGTGATAGGGCACCCTGGAAATGCTTGTTGGATGGCTCAGCTTGCTCATTGATGAAGTTAATTCCCAAGGCCTTACAGTTGGATTCAACCAGCAGCTTGGCCAAACCCTGCCCCTTTATCAACTTGGTGGGCTTAATCTCCAGATCAAATTCTAGGATTTTGGCGATCCATTTACCTCTCCTCCCGTCTATGTCAGGCTGTATAAGAATGTCCTTCACGGAGGTTGAAGGGACATATGCAGTGATCTTTGAGTGCAAGACATAGACTCTGAAAGCCTTAAGAGCCTTCACCAGGGCATAGGCTTGCTTCTCCATGATCTCGTACCGGAGTTCTGCGTCTCTCAATGCCTTGTTGTAGAAGGCAATGGGCTGCTCTTTCCCTTGATCATTTTTCTGCAACAGAACTGTCGCTACTGTATCGCAGGAAGCAAAAGAAAATATCAGAAAGTCTTTGGAATAATCGGGACTGATTAGCAAAGGTGCTTCAGTCAATGCCTTCTTTATTTGGACATAAGACTCTTTGGGTTCAGAAGTCCATTTTACTTCATTTCCCTTTCTGAGCATGGTCGTGATGTGTTTTACCAATTCGGTGAAATTTGAGACGAATCTCCTCAAAAAATTAATCCTCCCCAAAAATGCCTGAACCTCCTTTTTGGACCTGGGGAGTGACAGGGTCTGAATCGCTTCCACCCTGCTAGGATCAATTCTCACCCCCTCTGTTGATACTATATGGCCTAATAGCTTTCCCTCCTGCATGGAAAACAATGATTTCTTGGGGTTTAAAGATAGGCCGTACCTTCGACATTTCCGAAAAACCTTCTTCAACTGGCAGCAGTGCTCTTTATCAGTCTTGGAGAAGACTGTTATGTCGTCTAGGTAAATCACCACAAACTTATCTTTTTCTCCGATGAAGGCTATGTCCATGGCTCGCTGAAATGTTGCTCCTGCATTCATCAGCCCGAAAGGCATTTTGGCATACATGAATGTGCCCCAAGGAGTGGTGAAGGGTGTTTTTTCCTTGTCCTCAGGCATGACTAATATCTGATTGTAGCCAGAGAAACCATCAATCATGGATATTATGGAAGCACCGACGACCTTCTGCAATATGTGCTCCATGTTGGGCAGGGGATAATTATCTTTCCTTGAGCTCCTGTTCAGGTTTCTGAAATCAACACAGAGTTTGATTTCGCCACTTTTCTTTCTTACTGGGACCAAATTGGCCACCCAGTCAGAATATCTCAAGGGGACAATGATCTGGGCATCCAGCAGCTTCTTCACTTCCCTCTCCATGACAGGTAGCAGCATGGGATTTATCTATCTTAGATTCTGCTTGAATGGCCTAGCCTCTTATTTTAGTGGGATCTTGTGCTCA
Organism: Picea sitchensis; assembly: GCA_010110895.2. Classification (NCBI taxonomy): domain Eukaryota; kingdom Viridiplantae; phylum Streptophyta; class Pinopsida; order Pinales; family Pinaceae; genus Picea; species Picea sitchensis. Next base: position 304,392 of record SNQJ01S0002558.1, on the reverse strand, counting down.
ATAACTGATGTGTCATACGTCTTGAGGTCTTCGTAGGTCCATGCAAACACATCAGCAAACTCCCTTAGCAACTCGGTATATTCAGCCCTCTGCTACTCGGTCAAACTCCTTGAAAATTTGACAAACTTAGGCTCCTCTGGTGTGCCTATGTTGCACTCAGCTGTGTCGGCCTCATCACCCGAAACTCTACCCTTTACTGCCACATCATTCCCATCGAACAACCTTTCTAGTGGGATTAGTCCTTTCGGTATGTGATTGCTCGGTAGTTGAATAATCTGGTGGCTGGAAATTTTATTCAAAAACTTCCCAGGGTGATGGTCAGGTTCCCTTTCAGTGTCAAGATCCTCATCTATGTGCAATGCAGAAAAGTCATCAATGGATCGAAGAAATTTTTCGATCTCTTGATCATCTTCAAATACCCTCCAATGTTTGACATTGTCCGGTACAGAGGGTCTATATCTTATTTCGACATCAGATTTGACAGTGGGCAGCGCAGGAACTTTGAGCAAACTAGCTGAGAAGGCTAAAAAATCGGCTGGAGCATTTTCTTCCCTGGGAATGAAAGAGATGTTAAAATCCAGGAAGAAATTGTCAACTAGGTCCATGTTCCTGTAATTTTTGAGTCGAGGATGCTTGGCCTGATAAACATTTTTGACCTGCTGGACAGTCAGTTCTGCATCTCCAAACACAACTATCTCCCTTATTTCCATATCTTGTGCGACCCTTATACCCAGAACAAGAGCTTCATACTCTTCCACATTGTTGGTGACTTCAAATTCCAGCTTGTATGACAGGGATATGGTCTCTTGAAAAGGGGACACGAATACTACCCCGACACCTGCACCCATACTGGAGGAAGCTCCATCAAAGAACATCTTCCAAACAGAGGTGGTTGGAGGAGGCATCTCCTGATTGAGAATGGGCTGCTTTCTGATCTGCAAAGGGGCCTCAGGAGTCTCAGTGACTTGTAACAAACTAGACCCTAAGTCAGTGTCAAGTGCAAAGATGGGGTGATTATTGGGGTTCGCTTCATCACTGGCTATGTAGGCTAGCTGGGCTTCTCTGTACAATCTCCTATGTTCCCCTCCAAAGAATGGAATGGTGGCATATGTGAGATCCATATGTAACATCCCTCCAAGTCTCTTAATCCAAGACCTTGACAACAACATGCCAAACTTGGGGGGAACATCAGCTACCACGATATCCATGACCATACTCTTCATGGGTAGCTGAAACAAAGAAACTACCAGGTCCTTGATGACTCCCAAAAATTGTACCCTACTGGAGTCAAAGGAATAGAGGTCATGATAGGCTCTGGTGACTTCTAATCCTAGCTCTTCCATGACGGCTTTGGGCATGAGGTTGTGGGAGGCCCCTGAATCCATTAAGCAATTGTGCAACACTTTATCATGTATGTTCAGGGATGTGTAGAAAGGAGGGGATGAATCATCTCTATCTTCTACCATAGGGCCTAGGACAACTGATGGCCTTTCATCTTGGAGGTTTATGAAGTCTGTGGAAGGGCATGAGGCTTCAGATTTCAAAAGGTCAGAGAAGCGCTTTTTGAATTCGCCATGTTTGATTAGCTCAGTGAGGGGCACAAGGATTCTGATCTTTTGAATCTCATGCTCGAAATTAAAAGAAGATGTAAGCTTTGGAATTTATCTTATTTCAGGAACATGATTGTGGACAATGGGAGGGATGGGTTGAGCTTTCTTACCTCTGTGGTTGTTTGCTATCTCATTATCAAGCTTCTCTGCTCTAGTGGACTGCTCCGGAGCATCAGGTGTTGTTGTCTTTTTGTCGGACCTCAGGTTGTACCTGCCTCGGCCACCACTAGCCTTGTCTCCTGTGCTTAATTCATTTAGCTGACTGTTCATGAGAGACTCCTCATATGCTGATTGAGTCAGATGAGGGAAAGGAGGAGTGACCTCTAAGTAGTGGATTTTAGGCTCAGGCTCGTCTGTTTCCCTTTCTTCTTCATCAGCCACAAAATTGTTCTGGAAGGGAGCCTAAATTCTTTGGTCGTCCCTGTCTCTTTCCTTCTCTCTATGCATAGTTGGAGGAGCAAAATTATTTGGCCTTCTGAAACCTCCTCTGTTCTCAGTGTTCTAAGGGCCCTTATATGTTTGCCTCCTCTCTACCTTCAATCTCTCCATCTCTTCTTTCAGAAAGTTCATCACCTGGGTCAGCTCATTCACTTGAGGGTGGGATGGTGATGGGCCGGAAGTTGAGGCTTCTGATTTTCCTTTTCTTCTGTCTGCGTCGGCCTTGTTCCTCAGTCTATCAGCTGCTTGTATGTTGGATTCCACTTCTATAGCCACATATTGCATCTGAGTTAAGGAGGTGGCTCTTCTTTCTCTTAATAAGAGACAAAAATCAGGGTCAAATGCACCAGCATAGGAAATTTGAGCAGAGGCTTCTGAGGGTTTAATTTCTGCAGGAATCTTGTTATACAATTTATTGAATCTTTTGGAGAAGTCAGAGACAGACTCTCCATCCATTTTCTTCAGAGCCCCAAACTCTGTCATCTAATACATATAATCCTTCCTGTCTCCCCACTGTCTCAGGAAAACACTATCCAGAGCCTCAATTCCAGCAATAGATCTGGGGGCCAGTCCTCTAAACCATTTCCTGACCTCACCATCCAGGCTCTGGACAAAGAATCTCATCCAGACATCTTCATTTTCAATGTTTAGGTTGTCTGCATAACTGTAGAAAGAAACCAAGTGCTCTTCTGCAGTTATGTCTCCTTCTCCCGCGAACTTGGGCATGTATTTCAAATAGTCTCCAACAGGGAGAGGATTCATGGGATGGGGTAGGATTAGAGGATCATATCTAGCAGCGACTATGGCGTCCATTCTGTTCGGAGGGGGATTAGCACCAGCCATGGGGATATTAGGTGGAGGAGAACTAGGAGGAGAAGGAGTGTGAACGGGAGATGTCGGAAAGGAGGTTCTCGAAGGAGACGACGGGGAAAACAGAGAGAAGGCTAAGGGACCTGAATGTGCAGATGCTTCCCTCTGTGCAACAGTAACAATAAAAGGAGGGGTAGAGAAACCTTCTGAGGCCTGAGGTCTTAACCAAGGCACAACTTCCAGGGAGGGGGGAGTGACAAGGATCTCTCCCTCTGATACTAGACCAAGAGGGGAAAACTCAACAGGAACACTCCCGAAATTCAGAAAACGGGAAACCTCAGAGGAAGGACGACTAGGAAGCTGAGAATAAGAAAGTGGAGTTTTCACAGAAGGGGATGGCGTATTACATGTTTCGGTGATGGAAACTTCTTTTGTAGAGCTCTTTCCCTTTATGCACACTGCTTCTGAGTCAACTTTAGGTGTTGCTAGAGGTAGGTGTGGATGAGACCGTGTGTGTCTGCCTCTGAAAGACACAGTTGATAGAGCAGGCTCCTCCCAGCGGAGTTGTCACAATGGAGTCGTCAGGTGCACAGTAGCAATCTTCAAGTTCTGATTTCTGATGCACCTTCAGAATCAATTGATTGTTGTCGTTCAATCCTGGGGAAAATATTCAACTTCGTCCCCGGCAACGGTGCCAAAAATGTTAGCGTCAGAAGTCACTCCTGGATTTCTTGCAGGAGCTGAGCCTGGCACCCATCAGTTTAATGTCACGATTTGTTTATAAGAGGGTGATCAAATGGAAGTGAACTCAGAACAATATCGTCTCAACTCTGAAACTAGGCCAAGCATGCATGGGCGAGTGAGGTCTTAGAGAAACTCCAAACAGTGAGTTAAAATAAGGGTGAGCAGGTGGAAGACTTGCATGAGAAGAGTGCGAAGGTCTGCTAAAAACAACAGGTTTCTAACAGACTGGAGAAGAAAGCGCTCAAATGCAAGATCCTCTTACATTCGAACAAAGAAGACCAGAGAGTACAGTAATGTAACGACAAATCCTTTATCATAATGAAACTGCAATAGCTCAAGTGAATCATTCGATCATGAATTCTTTGGTATGAGACGAAACACAGATGGAAAAGGAAAATTGTTTGTCATCAAACAAGAAATCTCAAACACAAATGCATAACCCAAAAACTAGAATGGTTGTTAAAACTTTACAGTCGGGAGCTTCGCTCTACCATCGATCCCTACAAAAATGGCGAAAACGCCTTCATATACTCAAACTAGCAATAGCAACAAAATCGAGACGTAGCATTAAAATCTTTGCGTCTGCATGGTTCCTGACAATCTGCAGCTGCAATCTTTGAATGGTCGTGCAACTTATGGCAGACGCAATCGATCTTCTGAGAGTTTCATCGGCGAATCGACGCGCCTTTAATTCATTGCCGGACTTTCCCATTATGGCGGAGACGATGTCTAACCACCACCAACCGCCTCAATAACTGCTTCATGGGGATTGAGGACGACCTGGCCAACTCATCACTTTGGGATGTGGAGGACTCCTCGCGCTGCCACCTGGAATAACTGAATGGCTTGAAGAACAAGCGTGGAGGCCAACGTGAAGGATGGGGCACATGACAGGAGTGGTGGCGTCGGACTAAGAGGGTGAGGCCTGAAAAGATGAAGGGGGCGAGAGAGGTTATAGAAGAGACACATGGCAAAAGGAATAAGCGTAGGGGACGGGAGATGACACATAATGGACACACCCTTAGTGGGAGGTTAACGTGGAAGGGAACGGGTCATGCAGTGATTGGCAAGTGGATGATGACATGTGGGATGGACCACATAAACAGAAAAAGGGGGGATGGACGGATGGTAAGGTGATACAACAAGAAAGAGGGTCCCACGTTGATTTAAAACCGAGCAACTGAGGATGATGGGATCGCGCGAGCGCCGTTGATCCAGGAACTAAGATCTTGACCGTTGGAAAGTTGCGCACTCGATTTCGGACCCCCCCCCCTCTGCTTAAAGGTAGAAAGGTGGGGGGTTTCCGGAATCCCATATGCACCATTGATCCGGGCGCGCGAATCGCAGCCGCTCGGACTTGCTTTCCGCTTACCTCGGGCGCACTTGGGTTCCAAACTTAGGATAAGTGGGTTTTTAACCCGCTTTTGCATTCTAACCCCCTTACAAGAAATATCGCTAACAGGTTTCTAAAGACGATGGAGAAAAAACCCATATCAACACTTTTACCAGCTCGCTTGTTGCTGAGAGTGCCATTTAGCCATTGAAACCTTGAACTTTCACCGGCTAACTTCAGCGTCAAAACAGATGTTAGCCGTTGAAAAGCTTTTCTTTGAATTTTTTGAAAAGACCTTTGACAATCAATATTATTGAGAAATAACAATAGCAAATAACAAATTATAACCTATACTTCGACATTTGAATTTCTAAAAAATGTATGGAACCCTATTTATGACCATGCCATCACCACAAAATGAGACAAACTGACTGATTCATTTTGGGAGATAACATTTGGTTTTTTTCACCTAATCCTCTACTAAACTGAAAAATGTTTGTAGTTTGTTGTAGCCTGCCTGCTTATTTCAGAAATCAATAACTGAACATGATCTAGCTGCTCGTATGAGGAGCTTATTCTCACACTTACTCCTACTTCTAATCAATAGGGGCAAATTGATCAAGTAAAATTAAATCTCCAATGCAACCAAGAAAGAAATTGATTTATTGGTAACCTCCTTGATCTGAATCTGAAAAAGAAAGGAAACCATAGCATGCAGAAATATAGTTTGAAAAGATGGTAGAACCAACCATCATCTGAAAAAAATATCTTGACATTTATGTTGCTCATAAACTCCAAATAATCAGCAATAGGGTCAATAAATCCACAAAGAAATATCTCCCTTTGTTGTTGTTCCAACTGAAAGAAAAGTCGTTGCTTTTTTTTTTCATTGATGTTAATGCTGAATGTGGACTTTTCTTCCTCTGTCAAATGAAAAAACAAGCTCAACTGCTGATTTGAAACTTTCTTCTCCTCACCTTCCTCCTCATAACTTTTGAAATCTTCCTTGGTCTGCAAATCAGAAAGCTGAGGGTTGTCCTTAGAATCTACTGCAGATCCCAAGTTATTACAAAAAATTTGCTCATCATCTTCCTCCCTTTCATCAAAATTTGAAATAAAAGGTACATAAGGAGAAATATAATCCTCTTGTTGTCTTTCTTGGAGATTATATGTTTTCTGAAATTCTTGTTCCTCGTGGTTACTATCATTTTCCTTGGTCTGTAGATCTGAAAATTGTGGGCTAGCCTCATTTATTTCAATAGATATTTGACCAATATTAAACTGATCTTCTCCATGTGTAGTTAAAGACATCAATTCTTCAGATTTGTGAAGATAAAAAATAATGGTAATAGGAGAGACCTGAACTCTTTCATTATTTCTATCTAATTCATTTTTATGTGAAAATATATCATTATGAAGATCATTAGAGAGATGATGTAGATAATGAGAGTGAGGTCCTTATCTATTTACATCTTCAACTCTATTGTGCAATTCATATTCTACACAACAATTATCAAATAAAAAATTATCTGAAAAGAACCTTTTGCCGCGCTCATTGAATACTCTGTGAAAATCCTTCAATGATGAAATATTGGAAGGAGGTAAAGAGAAATACCACTGACGTGCATCACCATACAACGAATGCAGAACATCTTCATGTTGCAGATCTAGTAGATCCATACTCTCATGAAACTTTTTTAGGTGTTCTGCAAGATTATCTTCTTTCTCCTCTTTGAAGACAGGTAGAAAATCTCCCCATTCTGACATATGAGGTACTGGATGTGGGAAACCAGAAACTGAAGAGAAGTCCAGAGGTGCAAACCTCCGAGCCAAAAGAGCAGCAAATGCTTTTGACATCTGAATATTGTGGAGTCGCCAATGAATTCGTCTTTCATGGAGTCACCAGATAGATGATTAAAACCAAGAGAATGTCCAGGCTTTGTCTATCATCAAATTTGGATCTGTGTCATGTCCCAAGGAAGTTGAGCTTCAATCTTCTTTCCCCGGCAACGGCGCCAATTTGTTATCACTCCAAGAAACTCTTTGAGGTTGTAGGTCAAAGATGCTTGGTAACTTAAAGTAAACTTGTTTTTGTGTTTTTGTGTGTGTGGATCAATGGGATAACTCAACTACAGTATGGCCTCCAGACAATCAAAATGAATAATCAAATGAACCAATGCTCTCAAGGATCAATAATCAGATAATAGCTTTAAAAATGGGTGAAGAAATCTATACTTATTAACCAAAACCACAGATGTGATGGGTCAAATAATATAGTGAAGAATACTATTAAGTCAAACCTATGAACTAACTAATGAGATGATATCCATTTAGCAGTTAAAACAATCTTGAAATAAAGTACAGAAGAAAGGATGCAAATCTGATATCAATAGAGAGAGAAAATTGTGATTTGTCTTATCATATGAAAATTCTGTTACAAATAGTATAGTTTGTGTATCCAAAATTGAACCCCTTGCCTCTTACATATATGAGCTTAAATAAGGTTTACAAATTATTTTCAAGATCCTCCAAAGATGGATCTTATAACTTCTTTTCTTATCTCAAATTCAAAATTGTGAGGTAGCTGGAAAAAACAGAAATTTCTGGAAAAATGTTGCTCCAAGATTCACCTATATCCTCCAAATCACAAAAGAACTGGGAAAACTTAGAGAGGTTATTGAAGAGTCGTATGTGCTTATGAAAAAACTCCTTCAGTTTCTAAAAATAGTATTCCAACTCATCAGAATCTGTCCTTAAAGATAGTGACTAAAACAGGAAAAACAAAGTATTTAATTTCTGGAAATATAGTGCTCAAAGATTGACCTATATTTCACGAATCACAATAGATCTTGGAAAAATGAGAGATTTTATTGAAGAGCCGCCCGTTCTTATGAAAAACCTCCTTCAATTTCTAAAAATACTCTTCTAGATGACCAAAATCTGTCTCCCAAGAAGGTGACTAAAACAGGAAAATCCAGATTTCCAAATCTAGTCGTATTCCTACATTTTAGGATTTGATCTCTAGAATATTTCCATTAATAAAATGAAGTGCCACTTGCACTCATGGATGATATTTGATAATATATATGATTATTCATCATCATCTGCTCCTTAATAAACTCAACCAAGTTAAATTTGACCTTTTGACCAAAATAATACGTTTTGGAAAATTTCTGAAAATGATGCCTCATCTTGTGGGGAACTTTTGACTGCCTTCTCGAGCTCTAAATGAAGATCTGAAAGTACCATTGGAAATATTAGGATGTCTAGTTGTCAATCAACTATTTGAGTGTGTAAAACGGACTCTCCATGGCTCAGAAAATTGATTTTTCCCAAGGCAATTTATCAGCTGAAAAACCTGCACTTTCACCAGCTCACTACACTGTGAAAACAGTCATTTAGCTGGTGAAATGGGAGACTTTCACTGGCTTACTTCACTGTGAAAAAGTCATTTAGCCGGTGAAAGCTAAAATTTTCTTTTTGGTATATTTTGAGATGCCACATCATTTTTTCATTGGATAATAGGATTTAAAGTCGATCTTATATACTTTAAAACTTAAAGACTTATAAATAAATCTTTACCTTATTATCATCTTATGATATGATATCAAAACAAATTTCAGAATGAATTATTTGATCGCTAACAGGTTCTTTCTAGAAAGAAACCGTAAGTCACATTATTTTCTTCTAGTTAAATTAATTTTTAATTTCTCTGTTTCATGGATAACTTAACAGTAGATTTTTATTCTTGTACCTTTCCTTCTTAAGTATATCCTTTCCTAAAACACATCCTCTTCAACAGAACATGGAAAACAAAGTAAGGGATGCATCAAGACAAGTCTTGTTAAAAAGGCATGCAAGAAATTGTGTACATAAAACTGTGTTAAAAAAAAAGCTAGTTGGATTATGTTATCTATTATGTTAACGTTGAAGCATACAAGTGAAATGTTAGAGAGTTTAATCATGCATAGGATTACTATTGTTGTTATCTGATAATGTATTCAACATGACTTCAAGGTTGAGGAAAAGGGTGGTCATGCTTATATGATGATGTTCATTTATGAAGTACTCTTTAATTTTGCCAAGTATTTATGGAAGGGTAGACATCCATATATATGTTAATCCAATTTTTCTTGACTTGTGTGTGTTATAGAAGTTAACACATTCTGAGGTCTATGTCTTCTTTGTCAATGTTTCATCGAAACCTGCACAGGATACCTAACTAAAACAAGTACAAACAAATCTTATCAAGAAAGGATGAGAGATTCAATATGGAAGAATGAGAAAACATATCCACACTAATCCAATGAGCTAACCAATGATGATCATTGTGGTACAATGAATGAGTGGAATACACTCATATATAGGAAAGAACATTCCATAATTAAGAAAAGCAATCAAGAAGTTAGTTTTCCTTAGGAATTCATGCATGCATAATAATGATGATCTAAATAGAAAGTCTAAAATAGAACTAGTCAGTTAACTCCCACTGAACTAGTGTTTCGAAAATATAAATTTCTCCAACACCCCCCCTGAACATCACTATGGAGTAAAAATGAGTCCTGACGACTAGGCCATATTAGGTACTCATGTACAATGCAACTAATGAACATTTAATAAAAATGAGGAAAGAGGGAAAACCCTGTGGGAACAACCCCCCCACAAAGTTTGAAACTTCTTCATGAAGATGTAGAAATATTTATGGATATGATGAAGTATTTGGAAACATGTTTAACCTTGTACCTCTTGATCCTTTGGACCCATCTGCACCTGAAAATTTTCATTTTTGGTGGAAGTGAAACCAGATCCCAAGTCTGATTCTCTAGGAGTGAGTCATACTACTCTTGCATGGTTGCTTTCCATAATGGATTTCCCACAACCTTATTGTAGGTATGTGTATCTAAAGATTGAACCATATAGCAATGCATGGGCATCACTGGTTCAGAAGTTGAAAGTACATGAGAAGGCTCCTCATGATGAGATAGAGTCCTCCTCAAATCTAATGGATTCTCTACAAGGACACATGTTGCCTGAAGTGTGAACCGTGCCCTCTTGGGTATCTGCTAAAGCTTCGGCTTTGGCTCCTTATTTGGATGTACTACCTACTCATTTCCATGTATACAATCTGAGTGTATGGAATCATATCTAATGTCTAGAAATGAAGGAAGCACAAGAGTATCTGCATGTTGCACTGGAGGTGCATGCAAAGTACTCTTCTTATGTGTAAGTAGAAAAGAAGAGTCATTGTCGACAAACTTAGTGAATTTATACAACCTTGATTTTTGATCCACCTCACCAATTGCAATAATGGAATTGTCATGCATGTCAATTACAGAAACTGAATGCGATGTAAATTCAACCTTTTTACCTTTCTGTGTGATCTGATAAACTGATAGCAGATACATAGAAATCTTGAGAACATGTAAAACATTCTCAAAACTACCATTAGGGAGTTCCAATCTCCCCTCTCCTAATACTACCATTGGAGTATCATCCCCCATGAGAATAGGGGGTCTTGAGCATGAACTGAAAGAAGTAAAAACTTCCTCTTTTTCTTCCATATGATGTGATGCACCAGAATCTATAATCCATGAATCAGATGAGGAATTAGTTGAAACAAGAGCATGATGATTACCTTTTTCAAACGCAATATCTTCTTCCTTATTCTTCTTGGCTCCTTCTAGAATGGAGTTTCCAAGGTTGTTCTGCTGAAGTGCCTAAGCCATAAGATCAATTTTCTTCTTCATGCATGTGGATTCTTTATGATTCGGTTTATTTCAATAAGTGCACTGCTTTCCCTTCTTCTTCTTCTTGGAATTTGAAGAGTCTTTGGAACCTGAAGAATCGTTGAAGGGTTTGGAATATTCCTCCTTCTCAATTTGTTTCTCCTTTTCATTCTGTTTGGATTTATGACTGGATGACCCTTTCCCATCTTGTATGGTGAGTGCATGTGCTTTGTGTTCCTTAATTAGGCCCATCTGAATGAGTTTTTCTTGCTCATGTGTGATAGAATCAATGCACTTCTCCATGGTAAGCATCTTCCACTTTGTTCCTAAGAGATATCTGCCAGAATGCAAAGTGGAGACATAGACAACATATTTTGGTCCTAGCTTAGCCAAGATTGTGAAAATAAGTTGGTCTACTTGTGTAGATTTATCAATACCACAAAATGCCAAGCTCAATATCAAATATTTAAACTTGGTAAAGAAATCATGTATATTATCAAAAAATTTAGGATCCAAGGTATTCAACTCTACCTAAAGAATATGACCTCTCATTTCATCCTACTTTCAAAACAGACTTTCCAAGGTGGTCCAAATCACGTTTGGAGTCTTCCATGCAGCAACATGAAACCATAAATCAATTGAAATCAATAAATCAATTCAAGAATAAGTCTTGTGGCCTCATCCTTTCGGTTTGCCCATCTGGTCTTCTCAATTGCTGATGTAGATTATGTTTCTATCCCCATCGTCAAATTGTACAATCCTTTCCTTTTGAGTTGGAATTCAGCGTTGGGCTTCCAATCAAAATAATTGTATGGTATGAGGATTACCACCAAGTTTGTGTTAAGCCCTAATATTGTCTCATTACCCCTTAATTGGGGATTATTATATTAGTAATGTTATTTTATTTATGTTGGATTTAGGCCATTAGTTGTAATTATATCTCCTAGTCTCCTATATATACCAAGGAGACATTTTCATTTTGAATCATCTTGTACTTGAAAATTTAAGTGGGGTAAAAGGAGGTTGCCCCCTCAAAGAGGCTTATTATCTAAAATTATCTCTTTTTCAAGGTGTTGAGTACTTTTTATGAGGTTTTTCTATGCTATATTTATATTTGGTTCTTAACATATGGTATCAGAGCTCAAGGTCTTGGGGTTTCGCTGCTACATCTGAGACACCTTCGCCTTTTCACTATAACTTTTTTTCTACAATGTTTAAGAAGGAATGGATGGGAGGATATTTATTAGACGTATCAAGGTACATTGGGTTCAAAATTCAGCTCCCGAGGCCTTATACTTTCATAGATACAACCTGTACAAGATAGGGTTCTGGAATCATCCTGAACTGAGTCATTGCGGAATTTTCACTATAAAATTTTTTTTGTAATGTTTCAGACCCTAAACTCTGGAGGCTATTCACAAAAATTAGTAAGGTATCTATGGTAAAAAGTTCAGCTTCTGGGTCATATTAAATTTGTAGATACACCCTGTGTAAGATAGGGTATCCGACTAGTCTCAAGAAGGTGTTCCAGGTAAAACAATAATAACTTCTTCCTAGAGTATCCAAATTGAGTGGGACTAGTTTCATTGGATTGTGGATAGTCTGTACTATTTTTGGTGCGAGTTTCAAAATTTTATATCAATTATTTTGTGTGGGGCACGCTATAAAAGTGAGATCTCCTGGAAAGGAAAAAAATCGCCAAGTTGTGGGGAAGTTACCGTAAATTCCACTTGGCACATCCAATTTTGATCAGACCTGTGGCATTGCAGAGAAGAAATATCAGAGAACTACATAAAAGAAAGTTTCATACCCAGAAGGGCCGAAACGTGGGAGATACAACAGAAGAAAGATTGTCTAGCAGAACCACCTCAAAATCAAGGTTCAAAAGTGATACTTGGCCAACATGCCACCCAAAAAGGGAACTTCTACACCAAATAAGCCTCCAGACAATCCTACTTGGACTCTTGATGAAGGTGAACAAATGCGTAAGGACATAAATGATTTACTAAAGAGGATAGTAACAAAAGATGAACTACAAGAGATGATGGAGGGTTTAAAAGGGGAGATCATTGAAGTATTAAAAAAAATTGTAACAGAGAAGACACCTTGTTAGCAACAATTTTTGTCATGGGCACAAAGGCACCCAGGTCTGCAGGTTGCACGGGAAGTGCCCAAGCGCAGAGCAGGAGAATCTCTTTTCGGGTTATAGGACAAGCGAGCAGGCGAAGTGTTGTTGTCAGCGGTCGAGATCCACCTATAAAGCTGATCGACGGTCACCGGGATTTCGGGGTTGTAAGGTTGCCTGAGATTTAGCACAAGAGGTAGCACCCATAGTTCAAGACAGATTTGGGTCGTCCGATCCAGTTGGGACAGGTGGCAGCTAGTCAACATTGTGGGGATCGGTGTTTTGAGAGACAAGGGACCTCCCATTCATTGCAGCTGAAATTGTCGATCGGCGAAATGCCGAGGCACCTTTGGAGCCAAGCCCACGGTTCTAGCTCCAGGTCACGTCAAGCAAGCCTGAGGATGAAAGAAGCCCCCTTTTAAATAACGAATGTTATCTCGTCCATCCATATTAAGGACACGTGACACGCATCCGTGCCATGTCGACAATCGGTAATTCGAGGGGTAAGCGCTCTTCGTCATTTCACATCTCGAAACCTCGAATCCCGAAGCGTCGAAAGCGCCCAGATCGGGCCCATGGTTTTGGCGCCTGGTCGTAAAGGAGCAGGCTTGAAGGAGGGGCGCTAAGGTTTATCATTTGGCAAGACGGGCCCCAAAGCGCCGAGAGTGATCTTAGTCGTTCATCCTCGAGGAGCACGTGGTGCACGATTAGGCTCTTCACCTTTTCGCCCATCGTGATTTTGAAGCATAAGGAACAACTCTCTCATACCCCCGAAGCACGAAGCATCAGAGATGTCTCGGACCCGGGCCCGCAGTATTGCCAAATCAGTTTAGAACCATCAGATCAGTAGGGGGACGTGTGGCGACCGTTAGGCCCTCCCGGCATTTCGTCCATCGCGATTTTGAAGAGAGAAGACTTGCTCCTTCCCATCCGCGAACCCCGAAATGCCGAAAGCACTCTGGGAGATAGGCGTAGGGTCATGGCCTGTGGTCACTTGAGGGAGTAGAAGGAGTTGTACAAAAGGGGCCAGAAGCGCCAAGTTGAATTTCAGAAGGGGGGCATTGTGTTCTCCAGATGTCGATTCGACGTGTTCTAAATCCCGATACCTACACGAAACGAATGAAGAAGAGGGAGGGTGGTTGAAACCTCACCTCACGCATTAATTGCAAGGTATGGATGTCCCGGCTGAAATCTTGATGGTCCTCTGTACTATTTCTTTCCGTGAAAGCCATGTCGAGTCCTCGACTCGCCAGGGAAGCCTGTGCACGCTAATTCATCATTTAAGGGCTCAGCTACCCTCTTGCGCGAGCCACGCCGAATTAAGGTGGCGTATGACAGAGAAGTGCAGGCCAGATTTGATTGAAGAGACTCCTCATCCTGAAAGTCCAGTAGGCCTCTGTTGGGAAAATGTTTAGGGTATATATGCTTAGTTTTGATATTTTTCAGGGTATCGATGGTAGAGCGAAGCTCTCGATTGTAAAGTTTTAACAGACACTCTAGTTCTCTGGTTATGCATATGTATGTAAGATTTCTTGTTTTAATGACAGACAGTTTTTCTACCCCATCTAGTTTTCGTCTCATACTGAGGGAGTTCATGATTGACTGATTCACATGAATTATTGCAATTATGTTATGATAAAGGATTTATTGTGGCAACATTCTGTTCTCTGGTTTTCTGCGTTTGAATGTAAGAAGATCTTGCGTTTAGATGCCTTCTCCTACAGTCTGTTAGCAACCTGATGTTTACGACAGACCATTGCATTTATTTGATACAAGTCTTCCCCCTACTCACCCTTACTACATCTCATTGTCTGAAGTTTATCTAAGACCTCACTTACCCATGCATGCTCGGCCTAGTTTCAGAGTTGAAACAATATTGTTTTGAGTTAACTTCCATTCGATCACCTCTTTTATAAACAAATCGTGACATAAACTGATGGGCATTGGGCTCTGCTCCTGCTGCAATCCAGGAGTGACTTTCGTCGCCAACATTTATGGCATCGTTGCCGGGGATGAAGTTGAAAATTTTCCCCGAGATTGAACGACACTGAGCCTCTAATTCTGAAGGTGCATCAGGTATCAGAGCCTTTGAAGATTGCTACTATGCACCTGGTGACTCCATTGTGACAACTCCACTGTGGTGAACCTATCATGTCAATTGTGGCTTTCAGAGGCAGGACACGCGGTCCCATCCACAGTTGCCTTTAGCTACACTTGGAGCTGATCCAGAGGTGGTTCTCGGAAAAGGAAAGGCATCTGAAGGAGAAGTTGTCACCGTCGAACCAGGTAATCCACCATCTCCTTCTGTAGGAACTCCATTTTCTCCTCCTCAGTTTCTTAGCAGACCGCTTTCTGAAGTTTCCCATTTCCTGAATTTCGGGAGTGTTCCTGTTGAGGTTTCCCCCCCTGGTCTGGGATTGGAGGGAGAAATCCTTGTCACTCCCCTCTCCCCTGAAGTTGTACCTTGGCGTAGGCCCAGGACCACAGAATATTTTCCCACTCCTAGCTTTACTGCTCCTCCTCTTGTTATTGTTGTCGCTTCTGCACAAAGAGAAGCATCCGTCGGCTTAAGCTCGCTAGCCTTCTCCCTAAATCCCCTGTTGTTTCCCACTCCCCCTAGAAGATCATCCCTGGTATCCCCTTTTCGAGCTCCTTCTCCTCCAAGTTCTCCTCCACATAATATCCCTATGGCAAGAGCAAATCCCCCAATGACCAGAATGAAGGCCATCATAGCCGCTAGGTATGCTCCCCTTATGTTACCTTAGCCTCTCAATGCCCTCCCAGCAGATGCTTACCTCAAGCAACTACCCAAGTTTACAGGCAACGGGGACATAACTGCAGAAGAACACCTAGAAGCCTTTTACAGTTTTATAGATGATAATGTTATCATGCACGCAGACGTATGGATGAGGATTTTTGTCCATAGCCTTCAAGGCGAGGCTAGAAAATGGTTCAAAGCCCAACCCCCTAGATCTATTGATGGGATCGAAGCTTTGGATAGTTCCCTTTTGAGACAGCGGGGAGATAAAAAAGACTTCATGTATTACATGACAGAGTTTGGGTGTTTAAAGAGAAAAGAAGGGGAGTTTGTCTCTGACTTCTCCAAGAGGTTCAATAAAATGTACAATAAAATCCTTCCTGAGATAAAACCCTCCGAAGCCTCTACAAAGATCACTTATGCTAGCGCCTTTGATCCCAATTTTTGCCTCCTGTTGAGGGAAAGAAGAGCCACTACTCTGGCCCACATGCAGGATGCAGCCGTGGAGGTAGAATCTAACATATTGGTTGTTGACCAACTCAGGAGCACTACTGGTAGAAACATATCCAGGCAGAGACCTGAAGCTTCCCCATCCAATTCTTCTCCCCTGCCCCTTCAGATAGATGAGACAACTAGAGTGCTAAAATCACTTTCTGCCAGGATGGAAAGGTGGGAATTAGAAGGGAATCCCATCTACATAAATCCCCAAAATACAGATAGTAGAGGTTTCAGGAAGCCTAATAACAATGTGCCACAGGATTTTCCTAGGGAACAAAGGAGCAGAGATAGATATGATCAGAGGATTCAGACCCCTCTCCAAAACAACCTAGCTTCTCATGAGGAAGGGGAGGAGGTGGATGAACTCAACCCCGATATCCACTGCATCGAGGACACTTCCCCATTTCCTCATTTGACTCAATCTGCATATGAAGAATCCCTTATCAACACTCAAATCAATGAGCTGCGTAGAGGGGAAAAAGCCAGCAACACTCCTAACAGATATAATCTCAGGTCAAAAAAGAAAGAATGGAATTTTGATAACCAGGATTATCCCCCCATAGTGGAAAGGCCTACCAAAGCTGCAGCAACCACTACTAAAGAAAAAAAAGCCCAGAATGCTTCGCCAACAGCCAAGGAACCTGTCACTGAGGTAAGAGAAGCTCCTAAGCCTATTCCCTCCTTCAATTTTGAGCATGAGATTCAGAAGATTAGAATTCTGGTACCCCTATCTGAGCTAGTTAAAAACGGAGATTTCAAAAGGTCCCTCTCCAAGCTGCTACAATATGATCCCCCCCAGCCTTACACTGACTCCATAAATCTCCAAGATGAAAAGCCAGCAGTTGTCCTAGGGCCCATGGTAGAAGATAGAGATGATTCATCCCCTCCCTTCTATACATCCCTGAACATACATGATAAAGTGTTGCATAACTGCCTTATGGATTCAGGGGCTTCTCATAACCTTATGCCCAAAATAGTAATGGAAGAATTGGGACTAGAGGTGACAAAAACTTATCATGATTTGTACTCTTTCGATTCAAGGAGAGTGCAGTGTCTTGGAGTCATCAAAGACCTGGTGGTTTCTTTGTTTCAGCTGCCCATGAAGAGTGTGGTCATGGATATTATGGTAGTTGATGTCCCCCCCAAGTTTGGCATGTTGTTGTCTAGATCTTGGATTAAAAAGCTTGGAGGAACATTACAAATGGACCTCACATATGCTACCATTCCAGTCTTCGGAGGGGAACAAAGGAGGCTATATAGAGAATCTCAGTTGGCCTACATTGTTAGTGACGAAGCAAACCCCACCAATCACCCCATATTTGCACTTGACACCGATTTGGGGTCTAGTTTATTGCAACTCACCGACGCTCTTGAAGACCCTTTCCAAGTCATAAAGCAACCCAGTCTTGATTATCTTATTCCCCCTCCAAACCCCTTTGTTTGGAAGATGTTTTTCAATGGAGCTTATTCTAGTGAAGGCGTTGGCGCTGGAGTGGTTTTCGTATCACCTTGTCAAGAGGCCATATCCCTGTCATACAAGCTGGAATTTGAAACCACCAACAATGTGGTAGAGTATGAAGCTCTAGTTTTGGGTATGAGGACTGCAAAGGAATTGGGAATTAAAGAGATAGCAATATTTGGAGATGCTGAGTTGATTATCCAGCAAGTCAGAAATGCTTATCGTGCTAATAATCCCCGACTCAGAAATTACAGAAATGAAGTATGGGACTTGATTGATAATTTCTTCTTGGATTTTAACATTTATTTCATTCCGAGGGGGGAAAATACTTCAGTTGATTCTTTAGTTGTCTCAGCTAGTTTGCTCAAAGTTCCTCTGCCGCCTATGGTCAAAAACGATGTTGAAATAAAATATAGGCCCTCTGTACCGGACAATGTTAAGCATTGGAAGGTATTCGAAGATGATCTGGAAATCGAAAAATTTCTCCAATCAATTGATGAATTTTCTGCGTTGCACATTGATCAGGATCCCAACCCGGAAGGTGACCCTCACCTCGAGGTGTTTTTAAATAAAATTGCTAATCACCAGATCATTCAGCTGCCTAGCAATCACATTCTGAGGGGACTAGTCCCTTTAGAAAGATTGTTCGATGGGAATGATGTGGCAGTAAAGGGTAAGGTCTCAAATGAAGATGTTGATACAACCGAATGCAACATTGGCACACAGGAGGAGCCTAAGTTGTTCAAATTATCAAGCAGCTTGACCAATGAACAGAGGACGGAGTATACTGAATTATTAAAGGAATTCGCTGATGTGTTTGCATGGACCTATGAAGACCTCAAGACTTATGACACATATGTCATTGAGCAAAAGATCCCACTGAAGGAAGAGGCTAGGCCATTTAGGCAGAAGCTAAGACAGATAAATCCCATGTTGTTGCCTATCATGGAGAAAGAAGTGAAGAATTCCTTAGAGGCCTGGATCATCATCCCCTTGAGATATTCCGAATGGGTGGCCAATTTGGTCCCGGTGAGGAAGAAAAGTGGAGAAATCATGCTCTGTGTCAATTTCAGGAACCTGAATAGGAGCTCAAAGAAAGACAATTACCCCCTACCTAAGATGGAACACATACTGCAGAGGGTAACTGGTGCATCCAGGATATCCATGATCGATGAGTTTTCTGGCTATAATCAGATATCGGTCATGCCTGAAGACAGGGAAAAGACATCCTTCACCACTCCTTGGGGCACATTCATGTATGCCAAAATTCCATTTGGACTAATGAATGCAGGAGCAACATTTCAGCGAGCCATGGATATAGCTTTCATCGGGGAGAAAGACCAGTTTGTAGTGATCTACCTAGATGACATCACGGTCTTCTCCGAGTCTGATAAAGAACACTACTATCACTTAAGGAAAGTTTTATCGAAGTGTCGGAGGTTTGGTCTTTCCCTATATCCCAAGAAATCCGTGTTTGCTATGATGGAGGGCAAGCTATTGGGCCATATAGTATCAATAGAAGGAGTGAGAATTGATCCCAGCAGAGTGGAGGCAATTCAAACCTTGTCACTTCCCAGGTCTAAAAAAGAAGTCCATGCCTTTTTAGGAAAGATCAACTTTCTGAGGAGATTCGTCTCAAATTTTGCTAAACTGGTGAAACACATCACAGCCATTCTTAGAAAGGGAAACGAAGTGAAATGGACCACTGAACCCAGGGAATCTTTTGTCTAAATAAAAAGGGCACTAACTGAGGCACCTGTGCTGATTAGTCCTGATTATTCCAAACCCTTCCTAGTTTTCTCTTTCGCTTCCTTCGATACGGTAGCAACGGTGTTATTATAGAAAAATGAGGAAGGGCGAGAGCAGCCCATTGCCTTCTTTACCAAGGCATTAAGAGATGTAGAGATCAGGTATGAAATCATGGAGAAACAGGCCTATGCCTTGGTGAAATCTCTCAAAGCTTTCAGAGTCTATGTCTTGCACTCAAGGGTAACCGCATACGTTCCTTCAGCTTCTGTGAAGGACATCCTTGTACAACCTGATATAGATGGGAGAAGAGGCAGATGGATCGCTAGAATCCTGGAATTTGACTTGGAGATAAAGCCCACCAAGTTGGTTAAGGGTCAAGGTTTAGCCAAGCTACTGGCTGAATCCAATTGTGAAGCCTTGGGGGTTAGTTTCATTAATACTTGCTCAGGAACTTAGCAAGCTGAGTTGCCCAGCCAACGCTCTCAAGGCAGCTTATCATTGGCAGAATGTGCCTGGTATCGTGACATTTTGTACTTTCTGCAGGAGTTGAGGCCCCCGGATGGAATGGGTAAAAGTAAGGCAAGAGCTTTAAAGCTCAAGGCGGTTAGATATTGCCTCATTGGGCAAGTCTTCTACTGGAGGGACCCTCTGGGGATGCTGCTGAGATGTTTGAACCCACCAGAAGCCCAGAAAGTTATGCTTGATTTCCATAGAGGTCTTTGTGGGGGGCATCATTTATGGAAGACCACAGCTCACAAAATCCTCAGGGCTGGGTATTACTATCCCACTTTATTCATCGATGTCAGCAGAGAAATCAGGGCCTACATCAAATGCCAAAAGTTCTCAGGAAAGCAGCAGCTTAGACCACTACCACTGAAGCTCGTAGTGGCTTCAGCGCCTTTTCAACAGTGGGGGCTAGACTTCATCGGGGAAATCCATCCTCCCTCAAGTGGCCAACACAGATGGATCTTGACTACAACAGATTATTTCACCAAGTGGATAGAAGCTGTCCCCCCCAGAAGTGCATCACACAAAGTAATTATCATCTTTCTGGAGGATATCATAGCCAGATTTGGTTGTCCCAGTAGGATCGTCACTGATAATGTTGTTTCTTTCAAGTTTGAGCCTCTAATTAAGTTTTGTGAGCAGTTCCATATCTCGCTAGTTCACTCCACCCCCTACTATCCCCAGGGTAATGGTTTAGCAGAGTCCTCCAACAAAAGTCTGATAAGGATCATCAAAAGACTATTGGAGGACAACAAAAGGGCCTGGGATTCAAAGCTGAAATTTGCTCTATGGGCTGATCGAGTGACAACGAAGAAATCCCTGGGCACCTCACCTTTTCAGCTGGTCTACAGAGAAGAGGCGGTTTTTCCCACTCAGCTTGCCTTACCTGTGGTGAAGTTCTTTCAAGATTGTGAAGGAGAGCTAGATCATATGATCAGAAGGATTCATCAAATAATGGAAGTACAACATATCAGGGAACAGGTGAGGGACGCAACTCATAGTCATCAGCAAAGGGTCAAACATGCTTTCGACAGAAAGGTCAGGAAGAAGGAGTTCGAGATCGTGGATTTGGTACTTAAGTGGGATGCACCCAGACAGGATAAGGGCAAACACAATAAGTTTGATGCCCTCTGGATCGACCCCTTCAAAATCTTTGAGGTTTTCTCAAAAAACACGTACAGGTTGCAAGACTTGGAGGGTGAAGAGGTCTTCAACAACCCATTAAATGGGCATTTTCTGAAGAAATGTTTTGCTTGAGCCTTAGACGACTCCTTTGTTTGTAAATATTGTCCTTTGGTTCTATAATCTTTTTCTTTTTTGCATATTTTCGTCTTAGTAAATGACTCCATAGCCCAATAGCAAGGCACTGAAGCTGTAGAAGGATTTCTTAGAGGATCACAGGGACGACTCTATCCCCCATGGAGCCTAATGTTAGCAACACTTTTTGTCATGGGCATAAAGGTACCCAGGTCTGTAGGTTGCACGGGAAGCGCCCAAGTGCAGAGCAGGAGAATCTCTTTTCGGGTTACAGGACAAGCGAGCGGGCGAAGTGTTGTTGTCAGCAGTCGAGATCCACCTATAAAGCTGATCGACGGTCACCGGGATTTCGGGGCTGTCAAGTTGCCTGAGATTTAGCACAAGAGGTAGCACCCATAGTTCAAGACAGATATGGGTCATTCGATCTAGTTGCGACAGGTGGCATCCAGTCGGCATTGTGGGGATCAATGTTTCGAGAGACAAGGGACCTCCCATTCATTGCAGCTAAAATTGTCGACGGACGAAATGCCGAGGCACCTTTGGAGCCGAGCCCACGGTTCCAACGCCAGGTCACGTCAAGTGAGCTAGAGGATGAAAGTAGCCCCCTTTTAAATAACGAATGCTATCTCAACCATCCATCTTAAGGACACGCGGTGCGCATCCGTGCCATGTCGACAATCGAGAATTTGAGGGGTAAGCGCTCTTCATCATTTCACATCTCGAAACCCCGAATCGCAAAGCGCCGAAAGTGCCCAAAATTGGGCCCATGGTTTTGGCGCTTGGTCGTAAAGGAGCAGGCTTGAAGGAGGGGCACTAAGGTTTATCATTTGGCAAGACAGGCCCCAAAGCGCCGAGATTGATCTTAGTCGTTCATCCTCGAGGAGCACGTGGTACACAATTAGGCTCTTCGCCTTTTCGCCCATCATGATTTCGAAGCATAAGGAACAACTCTCTCATACCCCCAAAGTGCGAAGCATCGGAGACGTCTCGGACCCGGGCCCGCAGTATTTCCAAATCATTTCAGAACCATCAGATCAGTAGGGGGACACATGGCATTTCGTCCATCGCAATTTTGAAGAGACAAGACCTGCTCCTTCCCATCCACGAACCCCGAAACACCGAAAGCACTCTGGGAGATAGGCGTAGGGTCACGGCCCATGGTCACTTGAGGGAGTAGAATGGGTTGTACAAAAGGTGCTAGAAGCGTCGAGTTGAATTTCAGAAGGGGGGCATTGTGTTCTCCAGATGTTGGTTTTACGTGTTCTAAATCCCGATACCTGCACGAAACGAATGAAGAAGAGGGAGGGTGGTTGAAACCTCACCTCACGCATTAATTGCAAGGTATGGATGTCCCGGTTGAAATCCTGATGGTCCTCTGTACTGGTTCTTTCCGTGGAAGCCATGTCGAGTCCTCGACTCGCCAGGGAAGCCTGCGCATGCTAATTCAGCATTTAAGGGCTCATCTACCCTCTTGCGTGAGCCACGCCGAATTAAGGTGGCGTATGACAGAGAAGTGCAGGCCAGATTTGATTGAAGAGACTCCTCATCCCGAAATTCCAGTAGGCCTCTGTTGGGCAAATGTTTAGGGTATATATGCTTAGTTTTGATATTTTTCAGGGTATCGATGGTAGAGCGAAGCTCCCGATTGTAAAGTTTTAACAGACACTCTAGTTCTCTGGTTATGCATTTGTATGTAAGATTTCTTGTTTTAATGACAAACAATTTTTCTACCCCATCTAGTTTTCGTCTCATACTGAGGGAGTTCATGATTGACTGATTCACATGAATTATTGCAATTATGTTATGATAAAGGATTTATTGTGGCAATATTGTGTTCTCTGGTTTTCTGTGTTTGAATGTAAGAAGATCTTGCGTTTAGACGCCTTCTCCTACAGTGTGTTAGAAACCTGATGTTTACGACATACCATTTCATTTCTCTGATACAAGTCTTCCCCCTACTCACCCTTACTACATTTCATTGTCTGAAGTTTATCTAAGACCTCACTTACCTATGCATGCTAGGCGTAGTTTCGGAGTTGAAACAATATTGTTTTGAGTTAACTTCCATTCGATCACCTCTTTTATAAACAAATCATGACATAAACTGATGGGCATCGGGCTCTGCTCCTGCTGCAATCCAGGAGTGTCTTCCGTCACCAACACACCTAAAAGTGAAAATGCATCCCATGAAATTCATGATGAGGACACAAGGAAGGTGAATCAAGAATGGAGAAACTCCAACTTTGGTTTGAAGACCAACCACGTTCCTAAGATCAATATGAGGAAGTTTGATGGCAAGGACCCAATCACA
>SNQJ01S0002558.1:255213-281057 GCA_010110895.2 Picea sitchensis | reverse complement strand
AACATATGTCCCTCAAGCAAGCCAAGAAGGATAATAAATTATCACCAAAGTACTATGGCCCTTATAAGGTATTGCAAAAGATTGGTACTATGGCATACAAATTGGAGTTGCATGCATCTTCACGAGTACATCCAGTTTTCCATGTTTCATGCTTAAAGAAGGTTATAGGCGACAAGATCCTAGTTCAAACTATATTGCCAGAACTTGATGAGGAAGGAACAATCATATTGGAGCCTGAAGCTATCACTGACACAAGAATTCGCCAGCTGAGGAATAGATCCATTTCAGAGTATCTCATTAAATGGAGGAAACTACGGGCTGAAGATTCCACTTGGGAAGATGAGTCTTTTATACAGAAGCATCCAGAGTTACTCAAGCGTTGTGAACAAAACTTGTCTCAAGGGGAGGGGCATGTTAATCGCTAATATTGGCTCATTACCCCTTAATTGGGCCATATTATATTAGTAATGTTATTTTATTTATGTCGACTTTAGGCCATTAGTTGTAATTATACCTCCTAGTCTCCTATATATACCAAGGAGACATTTTCATTTTGAAACATCTTGTACTTGAACATTTAAGTGGGGTAAAAGGAAGTTGCCCCCTTGAAGAGGCTTATTATAAAAAAATTATCTCTTTTTCAAGGCGTTGAGTACTTTTTATAAGGTTTTTCTATGCTATATTGATATTTGGTTCTTAACAGATTGACTAAATAATTCGTGTCGTATCCATCTCTCCCACTGTTTCTGAGAAACCCTAAAAATTTATTCTCAATCTACAAGTGAAAAAAATGACAAATCACTGCAGAAAAGGTACTTTTAGAGGCGGTCACACCTTTTCTTAAGACACAGAGCGCCCAGGTTGCACTGTGCTAGTGTTTTGGATGCAACCACTCTAGAATTGAAAAAATCGTAAGTCTGGGTGCAACGGTCTCTCCTTTCAACAGGGAGAAGGTGTGATGGTCACGCTTTTCGACTAAGAAAGGGTGTGACTCTGTCTGTTACATGGATTTTGCTCACTGAAACTTTGATTTTCCTTATTCTTTGTCTTGTCTGGCTTGCTCCTAGCAACTTAACTCTGATATCGTGTCAATGTTTCATCGAAACCTACACAGGAGACCTAGCTAAAGCAAGTACAAACAAATCTTATCAAGAAAGGACGAGAGATTCAATATGGAAGAATGAGAAAATATATTCACATTACTCCAATGAGATAACCAATGATGATCATTGTGATATATTAAATGAGTGGAATACACTCATATATAGGAAAGAACATTCCATAATTAAGAAAAACAATCAAGCAGTTAACTTTTCTTAGGAATGCATGCATGCATAATAGTGATGATCTAAATAGAAAGTCTAAAATAGAACTAGTCAGTTAACTCCCACTGAACTAGTGTGTCGAAAATATAAATTTCTCCAACATTGTTATCTTTTGCTAATGTGAAAATATGAGTGTTTTCTTTTAGCATTATTGTGTGAACCAAAGGTTGCATTTTAATTAGGTTTTGCATCAATCTACCTATGTTTTGAAGACCGTGAGTTGACAATGAGTTTTTGGTTCTCAGAATCATACAGAGAGGCATGCGATTGACATTTTGTTCTTTGATGCAAACAAAGGCATTGATAACAGAGATATCTATGCTTGAAGAGGAAGTCACTAATCAAGAGTAGTACATTATTTCTCTCTATAGAAATATGTTTTATCAATGCATAGTTGGATCATTGTCAACACAAAATTAAAATAAGATGTCACCAACACATGCGAATAATGAAGATAAAAATATTCCAAGTACGATTTCAAGGACTTTGTTCACACCAAACAAGTTTCCCCCTCCACACCATTATGTTTCTACCTCCAACCAAGTTTTTCAGATTGCAAATACACAGTTGCAGTCGAAGACAATGCATGCCTCATTATTGAGTACACCATTAACCATGGATGAAATAACTCAAAGTCTTCATTATCAATCTGCTTCTAGGGGGAAGGTATAAGCAACACACTTGGGGCTAAGCTTATCAATTAGTTTCCTTTCCTATTGCACATTTTTTCTTAAAGTAGATTGATTAATTAGGTTACAAACAGAGCCCAACACTCATCTATTTGTTCCGTGGGAAATCTCTGCAAGGTAAGATCTACTATAATGTCGTAGGCGAGAGAAACCCCTATCATTAGTTGAGTCATGGTATGAGATGGGAGCAATAGTCACATACACCCTTTTACCATATTCGAACCTAGTAAACTATGATTCATTTACTTAGGTTTGGATTAAACCTATTCACTAAAGCAAAAGATTGTGAGAAAAATTGCTTAGGGTGAGAAACATTTACCGATTTAGACGACATTGTTGGTCTAGGTGGGATCCTCTATCGTTGTCGCTTTCTATCTCACTGTGGTTCTTGTCGCTCTCTCTCTCTCTCTGTGGCTCTTTCATGGGGTCATTGTGTCTCCTATTATCGCTCTTTGTCTCTGTGGTTGGGATCTTGTGAGGGTTCTATTTGCAGGCAGGGTCGATGCACACGAGTTTTTGTTGAGTGGGTTATATGTTATAACAAGCATATGTGTGTGTGTGTGTGTGTTATATATATGTTATAAGATATATATGTGTGTGTGTGTGTGTTATATATATGCTATAAGATATATATATATATATATATATATATATATATATATATATATATATATATATATATATGTATATATATATATAATATTTATTTATTTTTATTTATTTTTTATTTTTATCTCTGTGTGTGTGTGTTATAACATACTTATATTCACTAATCCCTCTTAACCATAAATAAAATAACACATAGCCCCAATTTGTATCAATCATATAATTCCCCAAAATATTTTAACCCTAACTACGAACCTTTATCAACCTTATCCCCTTTTAATACTAGCACCTATAAACCTTATTTCCAGTTGTTGCAGATCGAGATGGGTTAAAATTTGTAATATTTATGGGACAAGGATTATAAGCATCGTGGGTGATAAGGACATTAGGAATTATGACGATGATGATTAACCCATATAATTAAATATCATCCTCGAGAACATTGTCATCTACATCTGGCTCAACTTCTTCGACTTCGTTTGATGGTGCATTTACCATGATGACAATGATAATAACAATTATGATAATGATGACGAGGACGACAATGATGATGACAATGATGTCGATGGCGATGATGATGCGGAGGAAGAGGAGAACAACAATAATCTTGATTATGGTGATGACGATGATGATGACGATGATGGCGATGATGATGACGACAATGAAGATGACGATGACGACTACATGACACTAACAATGGTGACGATGAGGAGGAGGAGGAGGAGGATGAAAATGTTGATTATGATGCTGACGATATGATGATGACGACATCCCTAATCTAAAAAAAGAGACGAGGAACACAAACAATGGTGTGTAGCATGAAACTAGTCAAAGAATTAGAAGAAAAATGCATCACAAAAGTTCATAATTTCCATTTTGACATATCATTTTCTTTGATTGTAACTTGCAGATGCTTGGAAAAAAATAGAAGTCCACTTTTAATATTATAGAACAAATAAATCGTCATTGCAAGGAAGAATGTACTTATCTTTGATGGTGACTTAACTCAAAGTTTTATAGTACCTAGACACTCTTTGAAAGCCATTTTTCTTCTTCAAAACAATCAAATGTCCATGAGCAACGTGGGACCCATAGGAAGTACAAAAGAAACTTAATATATAGGTTTTTTTAAATAACACATCATCTTGTAAGAAAATAAGAATGATATGTTCATTTGTAGGTAGGTAGGGTTAGAAATAAATTAGAGGTTAAAATGTCTATGTTTTCCATAGATTAGGGTTTTTTATACTTCCTATATATCTCTATATGTATATACATATATATCTGTATACACACACACACACACACACACACACACACACACACACACACACACATATATATATATTAATGGTTAAGAACATATGTTTCCTCCTAAGAGGTCACAAGTTCAAATCTAGAAGGGGGTTAGGGTATATATACCTATGTAGACTTTAGCAGACAAATGGTTGTGTGAAGGGGGTCCCTTGTCCCTAAAACAAGGGGGTCTCATACATCAATTTGGTGTTTGGCTTGGTCGTGACCTTAAAATTAGATTATTATTATTATTATTATTATTATTATTATTATATACACACACACACACACATCGTGTATCCCTCCACATACCCATTTGGAGGGGGCGTCACGTTTCTAGGCATTCCCATTTCTAAAACTAATACATGTTTCTGTTGAAATATTGTAATTGCGAAGTATATTCTAATTACAATTAAGTTATTATTGAATAGATCAATCCCCTTTTGTGGATTGATCATGTCGGGACTTATGTATGACCAAATATCCTTTTGTGGATTGGTCAAAACCTAGTTAAATGGTGCTAATTGAGAATTCAACTCCTAGGGCTAATTAATGTGGTTTTAGCCACTAATTGAAGAAGTCGGTCCAGCTTGGTGAAGAGACACAACCCTAGCACTGCTCAACTAGTATAAATAAGAGAGGATAGCTCCTCATTCTCTCACTCACTCAACCACTCATATAGTGTGCACGTTTTGGAGATAGATGTTGTTGACAGAAGAAGGAGAGAGATGTGCATGCTCAATCTTGGTTATTCTTGGTGGTCTTGTCTTTTATCTTGGCATTGTATTGTAAATCTATATTAAGGAAGTTTTTGCTAGATTTTCTCCCCCGTGAGGGTTTCCCACGATAAAATGTTGTGTACCTTGTGATTGTGTTTCTCTCAGTGATCTTGCTTATGCTATTATTGTATAGTAAATTGAAAATAACTTAATAACAACTCTAAATTTAACATGGTATCAGAGCTAAACTGAGTAGAGCACCTTTCACTGAGTAACCAAAAACGCCAATGTTGTCGTACAAGAAAATTAGGGATTTTTGTTGGAAAAGAATTTATAACTAAAAACTATCTAGGGAAGTGTGGCCTAGCCTAGCGAACTCATTGGCAGATTGAATGCACCTTTTCAGTGGCCAGGGCCTCCAGAAAGTGAAACCCTAGTTTTCACTGGTACCAGAAAACCAGGAAACCAGAACCAGTACCAAGAGTACCAATCCAGATTTTTGTAGGCCCGGTTTCAAGGGGTAAATTTTGGATATTTTGAAATTAGACTTCTCTAGACTACTTGCCTCAGCCCAGTGCATCTAGTCCTTGGATCAGAATTCCAAAATTTGAAAGTTGAAAAATTAGGGTTTCCTCATAAAACCCTAAGTTTCAATTGCAGTACCAGTTGCAGTACAAGTTACAGTTACAGTTGCATTATCAATTGCAGTTGTAGTGCTAGTTCATTCATGCCAGTTGCAACACTAGCTGCAGTACCAGTTGCAATGAAATTTTTTGTGAAGTGTTGGGACTATTGTCCTATTGTCATAGTACACCTTACCCTAGCAGGATACTGTTAGATGTATGTACTTACATACGTTTTAAAATACATTATTATTCTAAATGTTACTTGCAGGAGAAGGGATATTTTGTCATAGATCCAGAACGATCTCAGATCTAGCACATTCAGAGGACTACTACACTGAAGAAGACAGGTTGAAGAAAGAACTTTTCATCTTGAGTGAAGGAGACTTGGAAGAAAATCAACACACTCATTCTTGAAGACAAGACTCCAAGTTCCAGGTTTGATTGATTAAGTTGATAAGACTCAAATTTGCATTTGACAAATTTGATAACTACCTCATTACAAGTAAATACTATAGTTGAGATAATAGTCTTTGAAAAAGTATTATCCTTTGTAGCATGTGAGCATATTGAGATAAATTCTTATTGTAATCATTTACCAGATACAACTAACAACTCCTCTAGGATAAATTTCTCGTGTTGGTTCCAGGTTACCATGAAGGAATTTTGGATCACAATGCTAGAAGAGCGTTGATCTCATTTTGTATTGTATTTCTTACTTTTGATCCTTGCTTTAGGCAGGTCACAAGTAATAGCTCTAGAGGACCTACTGTGATGATTGTTCTCACTATTGTTTTATTATTATAAAATGTGTTACTTGTGTCTGTTGTTTCTCCCTTGTTGATCTTGTTTCAGGTCATAGGTGATAACCTTGAGGAAGTTATAGTGATGGTTACAGAAGGAAACATATTAGATGAGGCATGAAGCAGACTATGTACATGTTCATATATGTACCATAGAAGATTAAGAAGAAACTATTTTTTTGAGATACAAAGTATCCCATATGGATATTGATTGTAAGGAGCAAAAGGATCCAAAGATGACCGAACATTAGAACAAGAACTCACAGTAAACTTGTTCAAAGGATAATGAAGCCACCTTGACAAGAAGCATAATTTGTTTGAAGTCTGACTACACTTTTCATATTAAGACTTGGTATTCAACACCAAGTATATCACGTAGAGATGATGAAGCCATTGTAGACTCAAAATGAGCATGATCTCAGAGAGGATAAGATGGGAAAAGGAGACCATTTTTCAGGACTGGAAAACAGATGCCATAAGTTGAGAAGACTAGATCGTAGCTTCAGAGATCTCTAGGAGACATGAAATCTCCTGGGAAGATTCCCTTGTTTTAGTGTCAGAGAAGGAAGCCAATCATAAGGACTGGATATGGATTTTTCTGTGAGACTAGAAGTTGGTGTTGACTTCCAAGATTGATCTAACATATCAAGCATGTTGCAAATGTACAAAGCCTGATGTGTGTCCAGAGGATTATCCCAGCAAGAGGGAGAAGAATATGACAAGACACTTACTCCAATAACCGAAGAAATAGTTCCAGTATTTGTGAAGACAACCAAAACAACCATAATTCATATACAGTATGAGATATAGGGGGAGCAATCCCCATATTTAAAATTGAGTGGTAGTTGGTGCAGTACATTAGTAGGGCCATGGAGACATGACTACAATAGAAAATAGAGTTACCTCCATGAAAGAATAAGAGTTATTTTAAGTATCAGTTATTGAGACATTCTCAGTTTCAGATGAAGTTGTTGTCATAATAGAGTAGAGGAACTACTCTTAGAGTTCATCAGCTACAGTGAGAATAGAGCAAGTCATTCTCAGCTTCAGAAATAGTACCTACAGGTGCAAAGTCCTAGTTCTAGAGGAACAATTGTAGAGAGAGTAGAGGACATACTCTCAACCAGTGAGATAGATAGTGCTTTGCAGAAAACACATAGAGCTAGCACATGATTGTGCAGATTGAAGTGTACCGGTTTGGTACAATGAGTTGTGAAAATTTGGTTTCGAAGTACATGACAAGAAGGCTCTGTACGGATTGAAGCAAGCTCCTAGAGCTTGGTATGGAAGAATTAACAGTTTCTTGATGAACTTGGGCTTTACCAAGAGTAAAGTTGATTCTAACCTTTACTTCAAGGTTATGAATGATGAGCTAGTTATATTGTTTCTGTATGTGGGTGACTTGTTCTTATCTGGAGAAGAAAATCTCATCACTAATTGTAAGAAGAAGCTCGTTGCAGAATTTGAGATGAAAGACCTGGGCTTGATGCACTATTTATTAGGTCTTGAGGTTAGGTAGAGCCCAGAGAAGATGTTCCTTAACCAAGGGAAGTATGCAGTTGAAATACTGAAGAGGTTTGATATGTTGGAATGTAAAGCCATGAACACACCCATGGAAACAAAGTTGAAGCTCTTGGTTGATAATTCATCAAAATTGGTTGATGCTACGCTGTATAGACAAATCATTGGATTGTTGATGTATCTGACGAATACTAGGCCATATATATGTTTTGTTGTGAACACCTTGAGTCAGTATCTGGTAGAGCCCAGACATGTTCACCTTGTTGCTGCAAAACATGTGATGAGATACCTTAAGGGCACGTTGGACTTTCGTCTCTGTTATAATGGAGATCATGAATTTAGACTAGTTGGTTATACCGATTCAGATTGGGATGGAAGTGTTTCTGACAGAAAGATCACTTCAGGATGTTGTTTTAGTTTGGGTTCAACCATGACTTCGTGGAAAAGTAGGAAGCAAACCAATATTGCTCTCAACACAATAAAAGTAGAATACATTGTTGCATGTTCCGTCGGTTGTGAAGCCATATGGCTTCAGAAGTTGTTGATAGGTCTATTTGATCTGGAGATGGAAGGAACCATGATTCTATGTGATAACCACAGTTGCATAAAGATGACGGAGAACCCTTTATTCCATGATAAGTCTAAGCACATAGAAATCTGGTATCACTACATTCGTTGATCCAGGAGATCAAATTTTGCTCAAAATTCAGTGCTCAGAATCTCTTCAAATCGAACGGGTGCATAGTCCTCATCGTCGTGAACCCAACGCAACTCGTTTGGGTTCAAACGGATGTCGGATGAGAGAGATATCACGTTCTGTTCAAATCGTCAAACAGGCAAAAAAAATGTGTTGACTGTACAGTCTGTACGGATGCTGACGTGGCAGAGCCGTACGACACATGGTAGGGCTGAGTTGGCAGGGTCATACGACACGTGGCAGGTGTTGGTTGGAAGTTGGATGACGAATCATTTCTTGACACGTGGTGTGTTTGTGGCGAATGGAATGGAGACACGTGGCCCAATCAATGGTCGCCACGTGTCACCTGGACAGTGGTTTAAAACTTTGGTAGTCAGCAGGACTCGACCCCGTGACCTCCGGGGCAAGGGGAAGAGCTTTGGGAAGGGCCGCCCAACCGGCATGCCCACATATGATTCTTAATATATATATGGTTTGAAATTTATTTAAGTTGCATGTACTTTGAAATGGGGGCGTGGTCCAGGCCGGGGCTAAGCCCCGGCCCCCGGTCATATGTGTATGCCATGTAACCACCGGCGTGCATGCGCATTCCAACCGTTACCATATGTTATTAAACCTTGGCCCTTTTTGTATGAGCATGCGGTCACATGGACCCATATGTCCATGGTTTTGGCGGTTAGGGGCTAGGTGCACCCTAACCATCCTACAGTTCGCACCGTTTTGCGGTTGCGCCCGATGCTAAGTTTTAACACAAATATGCGCGTCATGGATAGGTTGAGGAGACAGAGGTGCATTCTGGTGATCCAGAAATAGCAAGTTTGAAGGGGAACTTCCAGGAAGCCTATCTTCTTCAATTTTTGGCCAAACGAGGTGCTGAAAAAGCCCAGCTAGGGGTTTTTGGACATTCTGAAGCCATTGGAGCCATCTATTTGGAATTTTGAGCATTGTAAAGCACATATTTTAACACTTTCATCAAATAATACAAAAGATCCATTGGAAGCTGGACCAGGAGATGTAGCCCAAGAGAGGGGTGAACTCCTTTATCATTTGTTGTGTTATGTGTTTTCTGTTCTCTGTTATTTGTTGTTGATTATATGCATCTTGAATATGTAATTTCTATAAAAGTTGTGTTTATGAAATTGATCCATTTGCGTAAGAACACTTGAAATAAAACTTGCAAATATTTTCAAGAATACAAGTCTTTATCATTTTCAGATCATTCGTGATATGGTGCAGAGGGGAGTTATAAAGCTCCAATATGTTGGCACAGGTGAGTAGGTTGCAGATGTGTTGACTAATCCTTTGTCTCATGTAAAGTTTGAATACTTTCGAGACAATCTTGGTATAGTCCGAAAGGACCTCCCTCGAAAGGGGGAGTGATGTTGATGATATTATGGTATCCTGGCCAACAATGGGTAGCTTAGTTAGGATTTTATATCCTAGGGGACTGATCATCTCTAGATAGATCCCAAATGTCTGGTAAGGATGGTCTATCGGAGTACCGATGCATGTATATGTTAGCTATGGTCAGTAGTGGTAGCTCCGTTAGGATTTTTATAATCCTAGGGAATCTTAGGATTCCTGGGAAGATCTTGAAGGTCCGGTAAGGACAATCTATCAGAGTACCACGTGGTAGCTCCCTTAAGATTTTATATCATAGGGAATCTTATGATTCCTACGAAGATCCCTAGGGACTGTCAGAGTACCACAACATGTTGTTGTTACACCTACCTCATTATGTTTCCCTATGATGATGATGTTGTTATCTCAGCCCTGCGTCGATGATGTTATCTCAACCTCGTGTTAATGATTTTGTTGCTCCAACCTTGTTCTATTGATGATGTTGTTGTATCAGCCTCATGTTGTTGATGATGATGTTGTATCAACCTCATGTTGTTGTTGATGATGTTGTATCAACCTCGAGTCGTTGTTGTTGATGATGTACCAACCTTGTGTTGGTGAGATTGTTGCTCTAGCTTCATGCTATTGAGGCTAATGCTTCAGCTTCATGCTGAAGATGATGATGATGATGATGATGATGATGCTTCAACTTCATGCTGAAGATGATGATGATGATGCTTCAACTTCGTGCTGAAGATGATGATGACGACGCTTCAAGTTCATGTTGAAGATGATGATGACGTTGCTACTTTAGCTTCATGCTGAAGATGTTGATGATGATGTATCAGTCTTGTATTGATTGATGATGTTGTATTAGTGTTATACTAATTGATGTTGATGTAGAGAATGATGATGATGATACCATTCCAGGTCCATGTTGTGAATGACGATGATGATACTATTCCAGCTCCATGCTGTGAACGATGATGTTATTGATGATGAGAAAAAAATTCGATGATTTATAGATGTGCCAGTCAATGTTCCATATGCCGATGATGGTGTTGCTCTCTCTCTCTCTCTTGATGATGTTGTGTTGAAGAATACCCTTCTTGTTAAGGGGGAGTGTTGAAATATTGTAACTATGAAGTATATTCTAATTATAATTAAGTTATTATTGAATAGATCAATCCCCTTTTGTGGATTGGTCATGTTAAAATATTGTGTAACTGCAAAGAATATTCTTATCCCCTTTTGTGGATAAAGATAAAATATATTTATTATTGATTAGATCAATCCCCTTTTGTGTATTGATCATGTCAGGCATTGTAATTGACCAAATCCCCTTTTGCGGATTGGTCAAACCCTAATTGTAATAGGCTAATTGAAAAGACGGCCCCATAATATATTAAAGTGGTTATAACCACCCAGAATGAGAAGTCGGCCCTGCCAGTGAAAAGACACTTGTTCAGCACCTGCCAGATTGTATAAATAAGAGAGGCCAAGGCCTCATTTGGACACACACTCAACTCACTCATCTAGTGCACAAGTATTGAAGGAAGCTGCAGTTACAAGTTGTTGGAAGAAGGAAGAGAGAGAGAGGCGCATCCTTGGGAGAGGAATTTATGTGTTGTTTGGTTCATTATCTTGGCATTGTATTGGCTATCTATATTAAGGAAGTTTTGTTGGGTTTTCTTCCCCATGAGGGTTTCCCAGGATAAATGCTTGTGTACTCTTGTGATTGTGTTTCTCTCAGTGATCTTGTCTATGCTATTGTTATCTAGTAAATTGAAAGTAACCTAATAATAGAAGAAACTTTAACATGGTATCAGAGCTAAGCTAAAGAGAGCATCTTTCATAGGAAAAAGAAAAATGTCACTGTTGTCGTACATGAAAATTAGGGTTTTTTATTAAAGAAGTTTTTCAGTCTCAAATCCATCTAGAAAGGTGCGCCCTACCTCAAGGAACATTTTGGCATCCTCAACGCATTTTTTTAGTGGCTAGATCTCCCAGAAAGTGAAACCCTAGTTTTCACAAAGTAATAGAAAACCAGAAGTACCAGTGTACTAGAAGTACCAGAAAACTAGAAGCACTAGTCCAGAAATCCACAGATCAAGTTTGGAAGGGTAAAACTTGGATTTTCTGAAATCTAAACACACCAGGCTACTCGCCTCAATCCAACGCATCTTTTGGTGAGTTCAGTTTTCAGATCCAAGTAATTTGATTTTTTTATTATTTCTATAGCCCAGAGGGCTAGGGTTTCTTCTACAAGAAAGAATGGATACCATCATGAGCGTAGAAGACAGATTGGAAGGATCTAGAAACTTCAGATCTTGGAAGCATAGATTGCAGATGATTCTAGACGAGAATGATCTCCTAGAACCTGTTACAATGGGTGTACCAGAACCAGATGAAGAAGAGAAAAAGACCAAGCATAAGAAGAATGAAAAGAAAGCAAAGAGAATCGTGTCAGATTCAGTAAAAGATCACTTGATCCCTCATGTATCTGAACTACAGACAACAAGGTAAATGTATGAAGCACTAAACATATTATATGAAAGCAAAGACATTAGCCGGAATCCTACCTTAAGAAATCAGCTTCGTAATATGAAGATGGACAACTCAGAATCTGTCACATCCTATCTTATGAGAGTTTCTCAGATCATAGATCAGCTTGCAGCTATTGGAGATGTCATTAGTGACAAAGAACTTGTAACCACAACCCTAAATGGCTTTCCAACATTTTGGATTCCTTTTGTACAAGGAGTGTGTGCAAGAAGCAAGTTACCCAAGTTTGATAAGTTATGGGCAGATTGCACACACGAAGAATCTAGACTTGTAGACCAACAGAAGAGATTAATTGTCAATGAAGAGGAAGCTCTTATAGCTCAAAAGAACAAAAGAAGTTCCTTCAGGAAGAACAATAAATAAGCTAACTCTGTAAGAGTTCCAGACAAGAAGAAATATGTTTCAAAGATCAGATGCTACAACTATCAAAAGTTGGGATACTTTTCCTACGACTGTCCTCAAGGAAAAGGAAAAAGAAAGTATCAAGCACATGTGGCAGAAGAAGAGGAATCTCCTCCCTCAAAGAAAACTCTAGCAGAAATTAAGGATTATGTACTTTAAGTTGAAGATAGTTGATATGAAGAAAGAAAGCAAATGGTGGAGTCCGTAGAGCCTCCCCACACAAAAACAAAAGATAAGTATTCAT
Organism: Picea sitchensis; assembly: GCA_010110895.2. NCBI lineage: Eukaryota > Viridiplantae > Streptophyta > Pinopsida > Pinales > Pinaceae > Picea > Picea sitchensis. The sequence continues at coordinate 268,226 of SNQJ01S0002558.1, read as the reverse complement.
GTTTATTTTTAGTATCTTGTTTACTTTAATACCTTCTCATTACAAGTTAGTTTTTTGTGAGAATGTTAATTAACCTCGTTTTATTTCAGTGTCTATGCAGACTTATGAAGGAAGTATCAAAGAAGAGGATGAAGAAAGAGATAAAATATTTATTTCATGTATGATCACTCATGAGAGTGACAAACAAAGCATACTATAAGTAAGTTTACAAGTCTCGGAAGAAATAACTTATGTCGTGACTTGCAGAAGTTAGACAACACGAGAAGGACGTATGATATGATGACAGTCAGTAAAGACCAGACAATATCTAGTATTTATATAGGAGCAGGAGGCTCCTAAATATGCAGAGCAGAAATATTCAAGATGAAGAAAAAGATGGATACTCAGACATAGTGGATGAGATGCAGGTAACTACAGGTTGCTCCAATACCGTTCTTATAGATGCAGAGGGAACAAGTTGATCCAGTATGAAGACAGAAAGAAAGAAATATGCGAACTCAAGAAGGAACCTAGGATATTACAGAAGAGAACTTCAAGGATGATGATTAGAAACTATCAGTTTGGTGCAAGAGGGAGTTATGTCTCCGAGTTCGAAATAGAAGATCGTGATTTGATGCAGTTAGGAAAGCAGATGGATGGTGCCCAGATATTTTGATCAAGATGAAAGTTATCCAGTAGATGGATGGTGACCAGCAGATGGGTAGCATGGTATTATACCATTGAAATATTTTGGACTACAAGAGACTTTTTTTGGATCCCATAGCTAGACCTTCGTAGAGAAGGAATGAGCAATCCCACAGGTAGACCTTCGTAGAGAAGGAGAAAGAGAAGATACCTTCGTAGAGAAGGGAAATGAGAAATTTTCCAAGGTTGGCCTCTGTCCAAGTGTTGAGTTTTGGATACTCTAGGGACATGCTATAATTCCCTCGTAGAGAGGGGTGTGACCACCCTCGTAGAGAGGAATTTGGATGTTTCTCCAAGGGGCAGTGGGTAGATACTCTCCTCTGGCCAAGGATGGAGTAGCCTGGAACACAAACCTTGACCATGTGGAATGGTTAGTTGGCTCTTGAGGTTTGTGTCATGATCCTACGTGGGTCATGGAAAGGGAGTCTACTCTTGCCCAGACTAGCATCTTAGCTTCTCTAGTTCATTTGGGATGACTAGGAGTGAAGCTATGGTAGTAGTCCTCCCCAGTGGATGGGTGAGATATATGACTACAAGAGAAGGGAGAACATAAAAGGAAGGGCAAAACTCATAGAATATCTTATGTGTGAAGGTAAGACATCTTCTGTGTGAAGATAAGATATCTTCTATGTGAAGATAAGAAAGAAGTATCTTTTGCGTGAAGATGAAAGAAAGAAAGAGTATCTTTTGCGCGAAGATAAAGAGAACAAAACTTTCGATGATTTATAGATATGTCAGTCAGTGATCATGATGCCAGATGACCAAGTGGATTATATTGATGCCTCCTATTATCCAGTTGATGATGTTACCCAGTTGATGATGTTGCCCAGTTGATGATGTTATCCAGTGGATGTTGTTGCCTAGTTGGTGTTGACATCCGATGACCTGTCAAAAGATAAAGAATATCCTTCTTATTAAGAGGGAGTGCTAAAATATTGTGTAACTGCAAAGAATATTCTTGTCCCCTTTTATGGATAAAGATAAAATATATTTATTATTTATTAGATCAATCCCCTTTTATGGATTGATCATGTCGGGCATTGTAATTGACCAAATCCCCTTTTGCGGATTGGTCAAACCCTAATTGTAATAGGCTAAATGAAAATACGACCCCATAATATATTAAAGTGGTTATAACCACCCAGAATGAGAAGTCGACCCTGCCAGTGAAAAGACACTTGTTTAGCACCTGCCAGATTGTATAAATAAGAGAGGCAAGCGCCTCATTTGGACACACACTCAGCTCACTCATCTAGTGCGCAAGTATTGAAGGAAGTTGCAGTTACCAGTTGCCGAAAGAAGGAAGAGAGAGAGAGGCGCATCCTTGGGAGAGGAATTTTTGTCTTGTTTGGTTCATTATATTGGCATTGTATTGGCTATCTATATTAAGGAATCTTTGTTGGGTTTTCTTCCCCTTAAGGGTTTCCCAGGATAAATGCTTGTGTACTCTTGTGATTGTGTTTCTCTCAGTGATCCTGTCTATGCTATTGTTATCTAGTAAATTGAAAGTAACCTAATAATAGCAGAAACTTTAACAGGTCAAACCCTAGTTAAATGGTGCTAATTGAGAAGTCACCCCTTAGGGATAATTAAACTGGTTTTAGCCACTAGTTGAAGAAGTTGACCCAGCTTGGTGAAGAGACACAACCCTATCACTCCTCAGCTAGTATAAATAAGAGAGGATAGCTCTGCATTCTCTCACTCACTCAACCACTCATCTAGTGCACAAGTTTTGGAGATAGTTGCAGTTTCCAGAAGAAGGAGAGAGAGGCACATGCTCAATCTTGGTTATCTTGGTGGTCTTGTCTTTTATCTTGGCATTGTATTGGAAATCTATATTAAGGAAGTTTTTGTTGGGTTTTCTCCCCCATGAGGGTTTCCCAGGACAAAATATTGTGTACCTTGTGATTATTTTTCTCTTAATGATCCTGCTTATGTTATTATTGTATAGTAAATTGAAAAGAACTTAATAGCAGCTCTAAATTTAACAGTTTCAACGTTTCATTCAACTTAGGTGGAAATATGGGCAAAGAACCCATACACATATAATGAAAAGCCTCTAGATAAAGAAACAAAGAGTATGTTGAGGTCTCAAAATAGATGGTACTCAAAATGGTGATAGTCTAATGAAGATCAAGAGCAATGTTCTACCTTTGGAATGAGAGAAATGACAATTAGACTTTCGATAAGCATTGAAAGACACAACATATACCCAAGTGGTTGTTCTAGAAAACCCATGAAAATTGCCACTGGTTACTCAAGTGAACACATACCCAAGTGAAATCCTACAATGAGTTCAACCTTTGTTATTATTTCTCATAATCCACTTTTAATGTGGTGAATATGGCATTCTCCATGGTATCCAACTAAGTAACTACAACAACAACTTAAATATAAGGTTCCAAAACAATGTTGAACAACACGAAACCTTTGAAGATGATTCAATATCCATGTTGTCAATATCTCAATTTATGGTTGTACTCCTTTGTCAACACATAATGTCTCGTAATGTTAAAATTGATTAAAGACATCTTGTATATCATTCTCAAAAGAGAACATATCCATCAAAAGTTCAAAACATCTTCAAGTCATCATAATCCTTCAAGGTTCATAAGTGATCACATCAAATCTAGTTTGGATGTTACTCCACCACCCTTTTATGGGGCCCTTTAACATCACCATTGGAAATATGTACACCTCTTCAACATCAATAGAAAATAATTTGAATATCCATAAATCTTAAACATGACATGAAAAAAAAACTTTCATAACTTCTACCATCATATTCAATATTATTCATTTTCTTGATAACATTACCCCTCTTACTTGATGCTTCTTCATTGAGGGGATATTCCATATGTCCTCTTCTTTGGTAACATGGGAAAAATCCTCCCATGTTTGGCTTCAAACATTTCTTATTGTTCTATTTGGTTTTATATACTTCCCTTTTGTGGCTTGCACTTCAATTAGGTAGTGATAAGCCAAACCTATTACTTGCTACATGTTCATTCTAACAAGGAAAATCGAATCATATATTTAAAAAACTTTGTTGATGACCTATTCTCCACAGTGACACAAGCAAAAAAGAAAGAGAAATAGTTATGTTAGTTAATATAGATGCATGCATACTAAAGAAAATAGCTATAATAGTTAGCATGTATTCATGCCTACTCAAACCTATAATAGTTAGCATGGATGCATGCCTACTCAAACCTATAATAGCTTCTAAGTTTAATGATGCTTGATTTACTTATCAATCGCTACATTAATTATTCTAACCACAACATTCGATGCTTTCTTTGATCATTAAACCACCATATGAACCAAAACTTGCATTTGTGTGAATTATCATGATACACTAGTATGATACTGACATCATAGGTTGTATTAGCACTCACACTAGCCTTATGCTAGTGTATGTTGATGTATGTTGTGAGATGCCTTCTCTCGCGCTTCACCATGAACATCATAACCTTTTCACTCTTATCAGTTCCTTACCAACATTGGGCACGCCTCATTCCTTCACTCACATCGAATCAACATTGTCTCCCTTAGCCTATTACCTTCGCTAGTTCGACACTAATTGTTGTTTCCTAATGCCTCTTTGCTTCCTTAGTGCTTAGGTAGGGTTCCCCATTTTTTCCTCTCCTCTTTCCCTTGGTCCTTGGTCATTGGTTTGGATTTACTAGATAATGTGAGGCACTTGTTTGGGGCATTCTCTTACTCTATGGGACCGATTTGTGACTCCCTTCACATTTATGTTGTAATTTTGTTGTTTGATTATTGAATGCTTTGTGTGAGTTGTATTTGAGTCTCAAAACCATCCCATACCGTAAACACATGCATCTATTATAACCATGCCAATTTTCAGTGCATACAATCACAATATGAAAAAATTTCAACATTGGCCCCATTCACAGGTCACTCTGTGTGGGGTCAAATTAAAGAATATTTTCCGCTAATCAGTAATTAATTGACAACCTTGAAAATTGTTAGATGAACCAAAGTCAAAATTGGAGATGATGGTATAAACCTAAATGAGCTTATCTTGGTTTTAGACCTTAATGTGCATGGTAGATGAGCTCTTGAAGCATCCTTTAGGCCCTTGAATACTATTTTTTTTATCCATATACCATGTACAAAACCTTAAGAGTCATCTATAGTTCATAAAACCTTGTAATGGTGCCAATACGACACACAGGCCAAAGATTTCATTTATAGGGCCTATGTGGTGGTTTTAGACCTTATGCATGGTTTGAGAGTCCTAAAAGCATATTGTATGCCTTAAGACATTTATATTTCCTCCTCATACCACGGAATCACTTGGAGAAACATAGTTTGAAAAAATTCAATGCTGGCCCCTTTCACTGGTCGTTGTTTCTGGAAATTTCCGACAAAGATGCTATAAGAACGACAAACATGTTCATTGAAACCTCATCACAATACGATGATAACGATGATGACAAATACGATGATGGATAATTTCATCTCCTTTACATTTATGTTGTAATTTTGTCGTTTGATTGTTGAATTATTTGTGTGAGTCGTATTTGAGTCTCGAAACCCTCCCATACCATCAACGAATACATCTACTATAACCATGTCAAATTTTAGTGCACACGAGCACAAACTAAAAAAAAATCAACGTTGACTCCATACACAGGTCACTCTGTGCGAGGGAAAATTAAAGAATAATTTCCTTTATTTGGTAATTAATGGACAACTTTCAAAATTGTTAGACGAACCAAAGTTAAACTTGGAGATGATGGTATAAACTTGAATGGGCTTCTCTTGGTTTTAGACCTTGTGCATGGTAGATGATATTTTAAAGCATCCTTTAGGTCCTTGAATACTATTTTTTTTATCCATATACCATGTACAAAATCTTAAGAGTCATTTATAGTTCATAAAACCTTGTAATGGTGCCAATATGACACATATGCCAAAGATTTGATTTATAGGGCATATGTGGTGGTTTTAGACCCTATTTTTATAACCCTAAATTGAACCACACATGCTTACCTGGCATCAGGCTAACTCATATCCCTTCATTGCCAAAACATCTGTTGAACAACCTCTTTGAAAATCCTCTTGGGTCAAGGCCCACGCGCCCTAACCCATTACTGCATGCGTGTGCACACTGGCAGGCCCACTACAACCCGCGTGTACCTAACAAAACACAAAAATAGGAAAGTTGTCGACGGAACAATAAGCTATGGGTTAGTTAACTGAAACTCCCGTCCATGCATGGCCGAGAGTTCATCCAAAACCCTAGCTCCTTCTATCCTATAAAAGAAGGGGTAGGGGTACCATTTGAAAGAGGAAAATTATAGCGAAGAAACTCTGCCCATTTGTTGAATCCATTGTCCCAACCCTTTAGCCTTTCCTCAAGCCAAAGGAGAATTAACGAAAAGCAGTTGGAGGACAAAAGAAGAGGAGGAGCCCAGGATCAGGATCAAGGAGAGGTGGTCGGTCTCGACTTTGATTGTAAGTTGATTCATTTTTCAAATAATAAAATAATACTTTTCCCGTCCCAATGCATGAGTTATCTATGGTTTGTTTAATTTATGCTTAATTTCTAACCCTCAAGTAGAAAAGTAGCATGCATGCGTAGTTGTTTGTCTTGATTGCAGGTTATCTTTGGAAGGAGCAGCGCAAGCAAGCAGTCAAAGCGCAACGGAGGATCTACACCAAACATCAGTAACAAGGTTAGTAGTTCCTTTCCATGCATGTATCGTGAAAGAGGGGTTTAAGTTTTGGGTGGTAGGTTCAAAAGTCATTTCTTTACGGTCAAAATCTGCATGCAAGTCTGACCCTAGTTTGCTAGTCCGTAGGGTATTTTTCCCAACAACAGAGTTGGTGACCATACTGGGGAGAATACTCTTTTAGGGTTTTCAAATTTAGTTGAGGTTTTTGGGTAGTTTAAAAAGATTAGATTGTATGTTTCTTTGCCTGTCTTTTCCTGTAAGGTTTGAACGAGCAGGGAGCCTGGTTCTTCATACCAGTTTTCCCTGACTTCTGCTTGACGGTAGTTGTCAGGACACACAGAGGTACACGCGGCCTGCAGAAATCCTGCACGCGTGTACCCACGCCCTAACCTCTTACAACCCGTGTGTAAATGCTAGCTGTAGAGGTTTCAGTAGCGTGTAGGAGTTCCGAGAACTTGAGAGGCAATCCTCCTCTTCCCTGTCAGAATTATACATTCTCAAGGGGTTTTCTGGATCCTGTCTGAGTCTTGTTGGTTCACAGTCCTGTCTCAGTTTGTCTTTTTGTGTTTTGTTATTCCTTGCAATTATTTTTCTTTTCTGTTAGAAGAAGCATCCAAGCCTTCAAGAGACCCTGGTTATCAGTACCAGAGGCCTCTTCCTAGTCTGGGCTACCCGTGTTTATTTTTGTCTTAGAATTTATACATACATGTGGCATGTACAAGGTCAGACCGCGTGTACACGTTGCCTGTTTCAGCTCAGTACGCGTTTGCACGCGTGTTGTTTTAGTGACTGTAGCGTGCTTGACAGGCTACTTTTTAATCAGGGTGGGGCAGTCATCCCCTCCTTTGATGAGAAGTATTCCTCTCACGTGTTTGAGTTTAGGGGTTGAACAGTCAGTAGGTTAGGTCCTCTTACCCTTAGCCTACTTTTTCTCAGTTGATAGTTGACAGAAAACATAAAAATAAAAATTTTGTTTTATGGTTTTTAGACAAGCGTAAGAATCTTTGTTTTCTTGATTGCCATTGTGTGCCTTTACTTTGATTCTTTGCGATCTGCGCTTTAAGCCAGAATTTGTCTTTCTTGGTTTTGTGCTTGTCAGTATTTTCCCTTTGTTGCTTGATTAGCACTTAAATAAAATAAAATAAAAAGAGAAAAAAAAAAACTTTTCATTTTCTTCTTTGTTGGAAGATTGTGTTTCTGCATCAATAGCCAGGGAGAAGTCTTTTTGTTCATAAGTTTTTTGCAGTGCATTTAGAGCATAAGTAGCTCGTAATCAAGCGAAATTCCTTTATGTTTGCTGCATAAAATCTTAGAAAAATTGAAAAGAAAAAGAAATCTTTCTTTGTGAAAAGTTGTTGATTTTTGCATTTAGTAAAAGTCTTTTGTTTCCAGCTTTTTTCATTCGTTTTTGCTTTAGTATTTACACATCATCAGTTTCACCTTCATACCCCGTGATGTAAGAAATCCCATAAAAGCAACGCTAATTTAAAATCTATTAGACTTTTTGTTTGTAGGGTTCACAAACTAGTTCAGGACTAGGGCCTTGGATTAGGTTGGAGAGGAAACTCTCCAAGGCCATTCAAAACCAAACATTGGAGTCTGTGATAGGGAGTGTAGAAGTCTAGTTTCGTGGAAGTTATCTGAGGCCCCCCTCTAACACAGGGGATAAACACGAGGTCGCGCGAGGAAAGGTAGCGGAGATAACCCCTCCAAAGTTGGACCAAGCGTAGTGGAGAACACATATCGAGGGCTTATTTTGGGATTATGTCATTTGCATTTGCCACGAGGCTTCGTGGGCCTCGAATCAGTTCGAGGTCCTCAGTTGTCTTCTGGACCATTTTCTCTCGATACCCTTGACAGGTTTTGGGCTTGATACCCTGCTCATTGTGGTCTACCCGACTTTCGACTGTACCCGCCTGGTGACTGTTCGCGTGCTGGCAACCTAGTTGCCAATCTTTTTAGGGATATACACAGGTGATTGCGGGGGTATACCGCGGTACCTAGGACAGACATCGGGCCATGCTTTGCAGAGTATACCCGGAGGGTGCTTCCGTGTTCGAGTTGCACTTGCACCGGTAAGTTGCTCTAGTGTTGGTTGTTGTAACTGTTCTTCAAAATAGTTTAGTGATTGCTTGTCTTATCTCTTAGGGGCTTCTTTTTAGTGTGTGTTACTATTTGAACGTGTAGAATACCTTAGTGTGTCTTGGATCTTCTCACACAGTGGAGGATCCCGAGCTCCGCCGGTCACGAAGGCTTCTAGGCCTGCCGCCAGTTATACTGGAGCCACCCCCGCCACCATTAAGGTGGAAGCTAGACCAACAAGGGTCTTTTGAAGTGACCGGGTTACAAACCATTGTGCCCGAACAACTCCTAGAGGAATCAACCACCAATATTGGCTCGGCTGAAACCCCAACCACTGATACTTGGCCACAAGTTATTGTACCAATCCAATTTTTCGAACGCTTGTCAATGCCTCACACAGCTATGGAAACAAATGATGTTACTTCCTCTGGGAATTCTTCCATTCCCACCATAGTTTCTACCACAGGAGAATCATCTCCTAACTTGTCGTCGTCAGTCCGGGCCACCATGGTCTCGGCCGCAACTACATCGCAAAGTGGACCGAACCCGTCTATGGCGGCGGCCACAACTTCCTTCACACCTAGTGTGACAGGCTCTCCGTTCTCATACGGTATGCCTAGTTCGGGTACAAGTCCTGCACTCACTTACTCCACTTTACAGACTTTGGGTCTGGGGGCAGGGAGCTCTAACGCTCCTCTGCAAGGTCAACTTGGGGGCACTCCTATCCCTTTTAACGATTTTCCTTAAGTTGGAGGTCATATTCCTCCTTCGTCCCCTTCACTTGGTGGTCCGCATCAGTAGTCCATCAGGCAGCCTGCACACACTAGTTTATTTGGAGCCGGGAGTCAAGGAACACCTGTGCACAGTATGCTGGTAGGTTCATCACCATTTGTTTGGAATGAGACGTTTGGTAACAACACTTTCGCATCCACCACTTTCTCGTCTGGGGCACTCCCATTTATGGACAGTCTACTCCGGCGTAGGGTACTATTCCTGCGCCGGGGGCACATATAGCAAGACCTTGGAACTCAGGACAAGGATCCGTTCCCTCCTCTGGAATGTTGTTCTGGGGTAATTCTTTCCACAGTCAATGGAACCCTGGACAGACTACTATGCCTCTCACGTCAGGACCAGCATGGGGTAATCCTTCCCAAAGTCCTTCAAACATGATGCATGTCGAACATCCTTTATGGGAAATCAGCCAATGATGTCTCCACAGATGCAAAATCCTTATGTTGGTTAGGGCCATGGTTTCTACCAGAATCTGGGCCAGCAGCCAAACTTTTCCTGGCAACTTGGTGCCAGTCAAACTCCAGGACCCTTTTTCCCAGGTTATCAGTAGCAACCCAAACTACCATTCCTGGCGACGTTACACTTGCCAGATTTGACAAGGTTGTTAAATGATCCTATTTGTAACGATCCACGTTGGCCTCCTATGCCAACGAAGTTGCCTTTGGACATTCCAAATTTCGAGGCCAAGCCTAATGAAGATCCAGGTGATCATGTGACTACCTTCCATCTTTGGTGTTCATCTAACTCATTGAAAGATGACTCTGTTCAGTTGTGATTGTTTCAACGCACTCTTCTCGAGAGTGTCGCGAAATGGTACATCGAGCTCAATCGCTCAAGATACTCTTCTTTTGGCGAACTGGCAATGGCCTTCCTTAACCATTTCCAGTTACCTGTGAGATACGATGCTGGCACAGAGTTGCTCGCCAATTTCGAACAGACAACAACGGACCATATCTCTGATCATATCCGAGAGTGGAGACGCCCGAAGAGTCTAATCAAAGTACCAGTCCCACCAACATTCCTGCTTGAGTGGTTCCTTAAGTCTTTGGTCCCACAATTATCCAAAGACGTCGCGACTTCTGGAGTTTTCTCTGAAGAAGATGCCATCATGAGGGCTCAACAGTTTGAGCTCATCTATTATCAGTCTGGTTTATTATACAACATCCTGTCGGATGCACCACGATCGATACTAGATAAAACTAGACAGAGAGTTGGACCACATGCCGATGGTATTGTTGGTTCAGCACAAACCAAGCCTGTTGAACAATTGACAAAACAGTTGCAACAATTATCTATACAACACACAGCGGCCAGCCAGACTACTACTTTGGCTGCTCCTCCTACCCAAACGTCGGAAGTACACTCCGTGCAGTTGACTAACCCAAAGGCCACCCAGCAGCCTGAAGGGGATAAAAAACAATGAAAGAAGGGTAAGGGGGATAAAAAACCCACTGATAATGCTGGCGGGGACAACACGGAAAAATGAAAGGCGAGGTATCCGTGCAACTTGTGTGTGGAAGACCACCCGACCCATCTTTTTCCTCGACTTGCAGAGGCCCAAAAGTTTGTCACACAACAATAACAAGCAGTGTTGACTAATCCCTTTCAACATGGGAAAAATCTCACTCAAGCTTCTGCAAGCACAGAAGGGGGAAGTCAAGGACCCCCTCCGTCTTCGAACAACCCCACGAATGTCTATATGGTGAAAGGTGATGCTTTTCTATCAACTAGAGCACATGCCTATAGTCAACCAAGCACTTCCGAGAAGGGAAAATAAGTCGAACTCCCATCTCTTCCTCTACAGATTGAGAAGACGTTGGGAGAAACAATGACACGCATTCCAAAGGGTGCATTTAAGAAAGCTTCTCACAACCCAAACACAAGGGCCGCCCAGAATTACTCTGTGGTGGAGGATTTATCACAAACCCCTTGTGCGATGTCTGCTTTGGAGGTCCTCCAAAGCTGCCCTGCATAGAGGAAAACCTTGTTAACCGCTTTGGGCTCTACTGAGACTTGTAATCTGGGTACCATCATGTTAGATACAACCGACTTAAAACCTCGTCTACCTTACCACGTAGCGTTTTAGATAGTAGTGGCTCATCCCACGAAAACGTTTACACGAAATATCTTCCACACAGTGGTCGACGAGGGCGCCTCGACATGCGTTATGTCGTTAGCATGTTGGAAGTCCATAGGCCAACCCATTTTGTCTCCATCACCTACCCTCCTCACTGCTTTCGATGGTCGTTCTTTCCGACCACATGGCATCATTCCTTATTTCCCTATGCAGTTAGGAGGGAAAAACGTGTTTGTCGAAGTAGAGGTAGTCGATGCTCCCCTCGACTATAACCTCTTGTTAGGATGGAGTTGGACTTATGTTATGCAAGATGTGGTTGCTACAGTTTTCTGAGTCTTTTTGTTTCCACACGAGGGTCGGATAGTGAACATCGATCAACTATCCTTCTCCAGACCTGACCCAGCTTTGGGGGCATCCACGGTCCCGATGATTGATAATCCTCAACCAAGTGTCGTGAACGTAGGAGTTGGTTTGTGCCCATCCTTGATGGGTACCTTCGATTACCCACCTCCTCACGACGATGTCAAATTTATATCTAATCACCATAAGGTTGAGATTTTTCAAGTTTCGTCGTTCCGCACGACTTACTTTGAGGATCCTTGGATTCTTCCTTCCCCATCAGCCATGATGGATGAGACAAGGCACCCAGGCATGTCCATGCCCTTGTCGGCCGCTGAGGTAGCGTACTCTTTAGTTCAGCAAGCTTTAACTAACCCTGATCTGACTCTTGCACAAGTGTTAGATCCACTTCTAGAGCCTATTTGGGCTCAGGGTTCTTTCGCTAACATCGATTTGTTAGACTTAGTCTTGCCTTTTGATGAAGCAGTAATCGAAGCAATGACTAGTCCGGACAAACCTTGGGAAGATCTTCATCACAGATCATATTTCCTCCCAAAGTTAAGCCGAATCAAAGTAGGAGAATTCACCGTAACTATGACTGGAGATAGGTCTTGTCATACTAATCCCTTAGCTACACACAAGATCTACGATGAGGGTAATATGGCAACCATTTTTGAAACGATACCTATCAACATCTCCAGAACCCCTGGCGTCATAGACAATATTTTCGTCGAAGCATACAGCTCCCCCGAGGAGATGCCAGGCATTGACCCACAAAGAGTCTATCATGAGCTAACTTTGTTGTTTTTCAAGCTCACTTTGAGATCCGAAAGCAACATCCGGCGAGACTACATTTATGTTTTTCGATCTCGTCCGGATTAACTGAGAAAAGTAACCATTATGGAGTCTTCTTTAAGCCCTTTTCAGACTCCTTAAAGATGAAAAGATTGTCGAGTGACCTTGTTTATTCACACTCGTTAAATTGGTCCAGAAGAACGTTCCTTAAACGGGTTTTCTTTTAAGCCCTTTTTCATACCCTTTAAACATGAAAAGATTGTCGAGTGATCTTATGGCCTTTCACGCTCATTAAACTGAAATTTGAAGTCACGTCTGTCCGGCGGTAGTTTACCCCTTTTTCGGTCCGGACGGTCAACTGTACAAACAAAGGTATACTCTATAGAAATTTTGTTCTTTAGAAGAGTACTCTCAGGTATAATTTTATCCCTTTTTCGGGCCTGAGGGACTAAATTTACGAAAAAGAAACCCCCACGGAGTCCATAGTTAAGCTCTTTTCAGACTCCCTAAAATTGAAAAGATCGTCGAGTGACCTT
>SNQJ01S0002558.1:223810-246798 GCA_010110895.2 Picea sitchensis | reverse complement strand
CCATGGGGATTTGGAGGAAGAGATTTATATGCAACAACCATAGGGGTATGAGGTCAAAGGGAAGGAGAATTTGGTATGCATGTTGAAGAAGAGATTGTATGGCCTAAAGCAAGCTCCAAGGCAGTGGTATTTGAAGTTTGACAGGTTTATGACAAAACAGGGTTATAGTAGATGTCATTTTGATCACTGTGTTTATTTTAAAAGGCTAGAAAATGGAAGCTATATTATCTTGCTATTGTATGTAGATGACATGCTTGTTGTAGGGTCTAATATGCATGATATAAATGTGCTCAATAAGAAATTAGCTAATTCATTTGTGATGAAGGATTTGGGTGTTGCAAAGAAAATCCTTGGTATGAGAATAACAAAAGACAGGAAAAATCACAAATTGACATTGTCTCAGGGTGAGTACATAGAGAAGGTGTTGGAGAGGTTTAGAATGCAGAATGAAAAAACAGTTAGTACACCTTTGGCCAACCATTTCAAATTAATTAAGGAAATGTGTCCCAAGACACAGGAGGAGATAAAATACATGTCCAGGGTCCCTTATTCATCAGCAGTTGGCAGATTAATGTATGTGATGGTTTGCACAAGACCAGATATTGCACATGCAGTGGGAGTTGTGAGAAGGTATATGAAAAATCCAGGTAAAGAACATTGGGAGGTAGTAAAGTGGATTCTCGAGTATTTGAGAGGTACTACTACTCATGCATTATGTTTTGGAGGATCAGACACTTTTCTACAGGGATATGTTGATTAAGATATGGCAGGTGATAAAGATAGCAGGAGGAGCACCACAGGGTATGTTTTTACTATAGGTGGAACAACAATAAGATGGATTTCGAAACTGCAAAAGGTTGTTTCACTTTCAACAACAAAATCAAAGTATGTTACGGCTACAGAGGCTAGTAAAGAAATGATTTGGTTACAGAGGTTTATGGAGGAATTGAGAAAGAAGCAGGAGAACAACAGGTTGTACTGTGACAGTGAGAGTGCCATTCATCTTGCAAAGAACTCAACCTTCCATTTGAAGACTAAGCATATACAGTTGAGGTACCATTTCATACGATCTATCTTGGAAGATGGACATTTGAAGTTGGAAAAGATACACACTAGCCAGAATCCTGCAGACATGTTAACAAAGGGAGTAACCAGGGAGAAACTGAGTTCTTGCTCAGTTTCAGTTGATCTTCAAGCATGAATATGAAGATGAGAAATTTTCCAGGTCTAAGAAGATTCATAGTACAACAGATACAACAACGGTGGAGTTGTTGAGACCAGTCTCCAAGTGGGAGATTGTTAGTTGTGGAGCCTGATTATCTTCCTGATTCATAGGTCTTTGTTTTCAACCGTGTTCATACCCCATGAAGACTTTACACCCCAGAGGAATGTACACTCTTCCACTCGGGGGACTGCATAGGGGGGTCACCTCCTCTGTGGGGTTCGGGGGCAAGCAGGCCCCCAGTGAGGGTTTGGGGGCGAAGCCCCCAAAGGAAAAATTCCCTTGTAAATGTATATTTTAATTTCATTGTAATTTTGGACCGTTCATTATAAGGTCGCAGATCTAACGGTAAAAATGATGTTAGGGTTTTTTTGCCCCAGAAGGCAACCATCTTTTATGAGGTAAATGTATTGCGGCTAAGCATGAGAGCGAATATTGTTTTCTAAGATAGGAGACTGTGAGAGAATGAATAGGAAGTTACAACGGGTTTGTTGTAGGTTGTATCCCTTCATTTGCTGGATAATAATAAAGGAAGGACCTGACAATTTCTCTGGTGGACATAGCCCACACTGGGTGAACCACGTATATCTGTGTCTCTATTGTATTGTGTATCTTTTGTATTTTATTTCCGCGTTTGTTTTATTTTATTGCTCTGTGATCCTATTTTTCTAACATTTTCCTGCGAGGTCCACCACGAACCCGGTGACCTGTGTGGGGCGATTCTTTCTTACAAGATTGTTAGCTATGAGTTGGAAAGCGAGGCGCACTATGCCATTCTGGATAGAGGCTACCTTGTAGCCTCACTTTCCCTTCTCAATTTCGTCGTATGCCTCCTTGATGCGCGATGTCGGGGAGAGATATGAGGTCTTCCCTGGGTAGAATTGCTGAGGGTCAGGTACCTGCATGCTCAATCATGTAATTGAGTGGATCAACGTTGGATCCACAGTAATCCACCTATCGAGACACATGTATCCACCATGATAGCATGACAAGAGGATTTTAACACAAGCGTTGACCTCCTGATGTCAGCCAAAATGAGGAATCTTCATAACGTTAAGTATCGTGGACTGCGCCAGCCCCTTTATCCATGGTTGGGCGACAATGTGAGGCTTCTTCTCGGTGGTCTTTTTCAAATATCTATGGGGCTTGAGCATGGCATAGTTCTTTGTGTCTCCAAGGTTGAAATCATTGATCTTCAGTAGAGGGATCTGTCCCAACTGACTTCCCACTACACGTATTCCCTTTGGAATGTACGCGGTGATCAATTTGTACTCGAAGTCCCGTGGGATGTTGTCGTTGTTAACCATGCTAGCCAAAGGCAGGATATAATCAGGTAAGATCGACGGGATCTGTTATGCATTAGCCAGATCGTCACAATGCTTACTTTGATTCTCAACCGTGGGGTTAGTACGACCTGAACGCTGTCTAGTTGAAGGGGAAGCATGGAGTCCCCAAGTCGATGATGCCTGAACACCTTCAGACATAGCTCTATCAGCGATAAACTTCTTCAGAACCGCTTCGACGAATTTCTCTAACTCAGTCTGTTCACCCGACATTCTCTCTTTTAAACGGACAGGTCAGGGTAGGTGAATAGACAGATGGAGTAAAAAACGGATGGCGAGGTCTACGTTCTGAAATCATAGTTTGACACAATCAAATCTTTGATAACTCAGTTAATTCCAGATGGTGAAAAGTGGTCCCAGCGCAGCGACCAATGGGTTAAATAAGTGAGTGTCGTAACAGATTCTTCCAACAGGCAGGAATGCTTCCATTAATGTGAATCTATCTGTTAGGGCACGGTCTCAATGTCCAACGACGGTCTATCCTCCCATAAATGTGTTTCCTGGCCATTCTAGAGCGTCGTTCTAACGATCGGGGTGCCTCCAATGGTCATATAGCTTCGGTAGGAAGAAGTCCTATTATGCGTGGTTCTGTTGTTCCGACAAGGTTCAAATCCTGCAAGCTTGCCTCCAGCGAACTTCTCTGTAACTCCCTGTATATTTTCCAACTTGGATTTGTTCTTACTAAGATTCCTTGCCTTCTTTCCTGTGATCTGAGTCTCTCTAATTGTTTCTGGAATTCCCTTTCCATTTTTATTCTTATCTTCTCCTAGTGTAGTGACTTCGCATTGCTGATGTGCTCTCAAAGGGTTCGGAGTTAATACCTCTTCTCTTATTAAATCCAGGGTGGGTATACTTTCTTCTTGCATGGATAGGTCCTTCAAACCTTCTTGCATTCTTTTAACCTCGACAACTAATTCTCTTTCCTTATGTTGCTTCGACTCAACTTCTTGTTCTTCTACCAGTCAATCTATTTTTCTAGCTATGGAATCCCTTATTTCTTGCTTTTTCTTTTATGTAGCTTCTTCCTTTGCTTTCCTTCTGATATGATCTTTCTCAATCTAAGTCTTACCTAGCAAAAGGGGGAAATGGGCGTTGTTCTCAACAAACTTAATGACTTCAAATTCCTCTTCAGTCGATGTTCCATGAATAATAACAGGTACATTAGTAACTCTTCCACATAGGGTTATCATCTTTCCTTTGAACAAGCCTATCCGTCCCAATGAAGGTACCACAATAGGCTTCCCCAAAATTTTCCAAGTGCCTTCTGTCATAATATTCACTTGTGTCTCTTCATCCAAGACACATTATATGTCGAAGTCTCCTATTCTTGCACGTATGCGTTGTTTTACTTTCAAGATCTCTGGTAAACTGACATCTTTGTGATCATCCATAATTTCTTTCAACTGTTCTAATGTAGTCTGAAATTTCTCTGATTCTTTCCCTTAATGATTCTTTAACATGCTCTTATTCTCTTGATCCATGTTCATTTGTTCTACTTTAGCAACCATTCTTGGACAATCCTCAACCTCATGACCAACGATTTTACAACAAAGTCAAATAGGACCTATACCAGGGCATTCCTTAGCAAGATGTCCCAGTCTTCTGTAGTTATAACATAGTGTCAATCCTCTCTTTCTTTTAAACATTCCCCAACCTCTCCTGTACTACGCACTAGGATCATAGTGTTGGCCCTGCAATCTGCAAAAATTCTTTCTAGGTTCCTGCATCCAATTATTAGTCTAAAAATTCTTTCTATGCACAGGAATAACATATCTTTCTTTATTTCTATCAAATTTATTCAGACCAACTCTTTCTTCCAACTATGCCCTATCTTTCAGACTAGGACAAAGTCTATTAAACATACCTAAATTCATGCTTTTGAAACAAACATTTCCACGTATCTTATTCTATCAAAGCACAAAGCTTTACCTCTTTCAAGATCTTACCTCTTTTTTTCAGATTGGGCTTCTTTCTTAGCACAGAGCTTCGCAAGTCAAGTAGATTACTGCGCACTACAACAACATATCTACGCACAAAGATTTTCTTTTCTTTACTTCAATTCCCAACAATCACAGTTTCAGGTCCCAACAACGAAACCATTTGTTGCCACGGGGGAAGACTCGGGGTTAAACGCTTCAACAATGCACCAACAAAACCCTAACTACCGGCCCTTTTGGCAACACCTGCGAAGCAGGCGAAGTCTCACCCGAGGTAGAGGCAGGGGGGGTTACAGGACTCAGGTGTTTGTAACCAAGCTGGGACACAAATATGTGATTACAATTACCTTGCAGAGTACTTAAGAACCACATGCATTAGTTTATCAACTTTATTCACATAACAGAACAAACCCTACGAATAGATCGATGCAGTAACATGAACAAAATACACATCACACTTAGCATCATAAGTTATATCTAGCACATTCAACATACATAAATCATTAAGCATTCATAGATCTATCTATCAAACATAACAATCAATGCACTAAGAAGACCCACATCATAAACATCATAGCACAAAGCAAAGTATCAACACATGATATACGTGGTTCACTCCAGTGTGGAGCTACATCCACCAACTGCTTCTTCTTCTTTATTAGGCTTCAATCTCTTACATTGATCTGCTCCTGTGCACTAAGCCACAGAGCCAAGCTTCGCACTGGACAGGTGACCTGTGCACTAAGCACCAAATCCACCTTCCCAAAATCAGGTCAAGACACAGAGCCAACTCCTCTATCAAGAACAGAGCCATACATACACAGTCTGTTGCACTAAACAACCCAAAACTACGTGCATTTAGCCTTGCAAGCTATCGACTCCTTTCTACATTACATTCTTACTTATTTATACTTTTACATTTACAAAAAGGCCTAATCATGGGTAAACCCATGGGACGACATCCCATAACTCATTACAAAACCCTAAGAACCCCATTCTGGGTCCACAAAGCCCACAAAACAAGTGAGATCTGTGATCTTAGCTCCTCCTAGGTGCTCCTTCCTTGAGCATTGCGTTGAAGTCCAAAAAGTGGTCAAACCTGACCAAGATTTCCTCAAAACTTGGTCGAAGGCCAACAACTCCTCTACATCATCTTCTTCTTCAATATCATCTTCTTCCGTTACATTATACTTTACCGACCTTCTTCTTGGATCATATATAACAACATATTACCAACCCCCTTTACATGGAACCTCTGAGAAAAACACCGATTCGCATTGGCTTGGAAGAACATAGGGCTCTAATCATGGCTTAGCATTCCTTGTATTAACCATGGTAAATATGTTAGCATGCTTGTTATATAGTTATTTGCCACCTGATCACTTGATGGGCATCATCTAAGGGTTATCAGTATGAAAAAAATGAATCATACTACTTTTCCCCTAAGTTTCTAGTCCTTTTTTTCCTGGTCGTTGGTTGTCCCTTTACAGCTTGTGACCAAAAAGTGTTGGTCGCTCCTTGTCCTCTTGCAAAGGGCGATCGATCGCTCCCTGCAAGAATGAGGGATGCGACTGGGTCTGTTACTCCCTATTTAGGATTGGTTTCGTGAGATGAGATTAAACTCCAGATTCTTCATGGTTTGACCTCGAGAAGCTTTTCATCTTGGGCACGTAGATCTTATCCAAACTGCCCTTTGATATTATCTCTACTATCCTATAAATAATGGGGGTATCTCATGGGAAAAGGGAGGAGAAAGAAGAAAACAAACTTAATCTGTCAGTTTGATTACAGAACTTGGGAAAGGACCGCATCAACTTCTTGTAAGGTGTAATCCATTTGTTTTATCAATAGAATATGTACAAGATGTTTCCCTCTACTCAGATGTGTATGTGATTGGTATGTTTCCTTGTGCATAATTAATGTTTTCATGTATTATGATACATTATTAGATCTATTGTTGATTTATACATGATTAGTTTGATCTTGTGAAAGGTTTATGTGTCTATGTGTGTGTAGATCTAAGCTGGTAAGAGCGAAGGGCATCTTCATGGAAGTTAGCAACTAAGGAGCATGCAAGGACAACCGTCAGATCACCGAGTAAGCCTTTCATTCCATCAACTTGTAGATTCTTTTCGTGTAAGGATTAGATCTAGGAAAATTTGTTGTTTACATCTCTATTTTGTCTTAGGTCTAGGAAGAGCCTAAGGGAGTTACCTCCTACAGGGTTCATTTACCCTACAACAATGTTGATTAAAAATTCTATCAAGATCACATTCATTCATTCGTAACCTGTACCATTTGACGTCAAACATAACTAATTTGAAGGATTTAAAGTCACACTCAAGTATATCATTCAAAAACCCATGGTATCGATTTTCAGAGGCTTATGGATGTGTGTCACTTCTAGAAGAAACATTAGTAACCTGAAATACTGCAGTTATCCCACTTTCAAAAGTTTTCATCTTTTCATCCAACTTTTTGATGCAAAGTTTGTGGCCATTACACCACATAGCCTTGTGGTGTTTCAACTGAAATATGCTAGACACATAAAAAATGCATTGTCAATTGATAAACATATTTATACTTGGAAATTATGCAAATTAATAAAAAAACCATGCCATATACATCAATATAATATTCAAAAAAAAAAAATAGTATGGGTGAATATGCTTGCATGTTTATCTTTTAAACCATATGTTAAATTGATTTCCCTCTTTGTAAGATTGGTATCTCCTTTACGTTCAACTTCTTTGACCAATGTAGCCACACCATACCATGATAAACTACCATTATTATATTATATAGATCGTCGAATCCATACCTTCATCCAATCGAGATTGTTTACAATGTGTAAATGTATTGCATCCCACTCTCGACCAACTATATTAAAATAAAACAATTCACATATAATCAGTTACCATGATATACCTTCATAATAATGGATTATGTAGGAAGACTAAAAATTAAATAAGTACAATATACATTAAAAAAAAAAAAAAAAGTCAAATGTATTGTAAATCCCAATCATCTACTTACATGTGACTTTCCTCATTCTACCTTTCCCCAATAGGTGCTCCCCTTCAAATTTGTTGATGGAGTTGACATCCCAAATGTGATCCACATTAATACTTGCAGCTATTTTAGGAATATATTGAGTAATATAAACCATGGTTTGATATACCATATATCCCTCTACCATAGAACCCTCAAGATGTGCTCTTTGTCTAACCAAAACCTTCAATGATTTCAAGTGCCTCTCAACCATCCACATTGACCTTTTGTGTACAGGTCCACACTTTTCAATCTCTTCAACTTGGTGTATGAGGTAGTCTTCTTGTGCATTGAAAAATGTCAGAGGTAGATACTTTTGCATTTCACACATTAGACGAGGAATTTGTATCCTTCAATACTTTGTATCTTCTTTATAGATTTCTTTATATGACAACCATCTACAAATGATGCAAGCAAATCACAGGTTTCAACAAAAAAGTATATAGTACTACATTACAAGTAAAACACATGCAATCAAATATAAGTTGTACAACGAATTGAATAAATTACACTTTGCATATAAATTGCCACTTACCTCATGTATTTGCCAAGATCATATATAACTTGTTTGACATTGTTGTCAAAGTTGTTTGGGAGAGATAGAGGTAGAACATATGTAACAAAAAAATGAATCATCATTTATTCCCAAATTAGTAGAAAAAAAAAACACTAACAAGATTTTTCACCAATATAGAAATATATACACCAATAATTACCTTAATCAAGATATGCCAATCATGAGTTTTTACCCCACCTAATTCAACTTTCTTTGTTAGGATATTCTTTATGTTTGAAGAAAATCCAGTGTGAAATTTAATTTTTTCAATAACCTATTATACATCCTTGCTTTGCTGCTATGTCAATAACCATGGAAGGGCGCTTATATTTTGGTCTCCATCGCTATTTGAATGAATCACACTTTGCATTTCATGATTGGCCTCCTTAATGTCATTACAAATATTGGCAGTTTTTTCTTTGTCACTCCTTCCATTTAATATTCACCATAACGTTTCTGTTACATTCTTCTTGATGTGCATTGTATCAAACAAATGAACAATTTCTAGGTTCTCATAGTAGGGGAGCCTACTGAATTGTACAAGATAACTTTTCATTCCTCGTGGAAGTGCTCCATTATTAATGCCTTCATGACGACCGTCAAGGCAAAGCATATAAATTAAAGATATTACAACAATACTTGCCAAAACAAAAATTAACAGAAACTGGTAAAATATATATTAGATGTGTGTAAGAATCCATAGATTTTACAAAAAAATGGTTGATATAAACCTTCGAGTGATGCCACTTAGAGAGAGTCTTTTACAAAAACGGGGAGTATTTTTTGAACAAAGTTTTTTGATACATCCCCCTTGCTTAACAAAATTTCTGAAAGTAGAGTTCCCTGGATAACTCCGGTAGTAGATTTCGTTGATACAGATTGTAAGACAAAACATTAAAATTTCGTATCTTAGTTACCCTTTTCCATTTTGACATCTTGTAAATCCAACGTATTTTTTGGGTGCGGCTCGTTCAAGTCTGGGATCTGGTTGACTGAGTTCGACTGCACATTCTTTGAATTTTCCTGCTGCTCCCCCGGGTTGCTTGGAGGTGGATGTGTGCCTTCCAGTTGCTCTAATCTTCTCTGCATTGTCTCCATTTTCATGCGATGGTCCTCTATTTGGCTTCGTTGAGCGTATCTCTCATCCTAGAGATTTTCAATCATGTGTCTATGCTGGGATAATGTTTCAAGTTCAAAGGCCCTGTTGGCTCCAATTGCTCCAAGTTGCACTATAATTCTGCTACACCCGCCACACTCCTCTTCCCATGAATCCTCAACCCAGTTTCCCAAGTCCACAGGAGCACCTTTACCTTTCTGCATTGCTTCATATGCTGAAGATATTTCGGTCCTAACAATTTCATGAATTTTCTGTAGGAGACAATTTGGAGACCACAGACTAGCCAGGAGGGCGCCAACCTTCAGCAAGAGAACAATCGGGGACGAGGTCGATAGTCCAAACGGGGGGTAAGCTGTGTAATCTGGGAACGCTTCAAACCTTGGATATTCTCAGAAATTATGAGGATAACGGTTCGGTAGCCACATGTTGTGTAAGGAGGTGTATAAAATCGACGAGGTGTTGAGAGAGATCAGGGGCGACAGTTTAGGCGAGGCAAGGAGAGAGGAGAAACACAGGGCCCTGAGAGCTGAGAAGGAGGGCTCAGGTCAAGAATTCTGAGGAAGCTGAGGACTGGGACACCAAGAGTAACAAAGAGAGAACAAGAGATACATGAGATGGGTCGAGTTGGTGTTGATAAATAGGGCCTGGGCTCCCAGTAGAAAGAAAGGAGCAGATGGATTTAGCCAAATAACCAAATTTCTAGACAAATTCAAGATCAAGGACAATGCCATGATTTCCCATGGATCCATTAATGGAAAGAGCATGCTAAATTGCTTGCGCGAAGGTAAGTCCCTGCGAACCGTTCCATCAGACGCCATGAGCCCGAGCCTGTAGCTGCAACTGACATCTAGAAGGCAAATGTGCTCCGCGGGATGGATTTCTCATACCGCTTCCATCATCGTCTGGTGCCCGGTGACATAATCTCCCACAATATCTGTTGGGTTGTCCTTCTTATCACCTCACAACATGATGGTTATGGTTATATCATTACCCACTGCTTCACCTCAGATGGTGTGTCTCAAACGTGCTCCATGCCACCTGTTCAAACCAGAGTTTCCCTGATCCACGTGGTCGTTGATGTGATCCACCCTTGTGCTATTGACGACATGCTTCCCACACTTGGATGGACGGGTTTTCACCTCTGTCGGGCTCTCTCCCCCCCTTTTGCCTCTTGGTACTTGAGGGTCGCAGGCCCTTCTCCTATTAATGTGTCCTTTGTTTTTGTTTAAGGCATCGATGATGCGCCTTCTTGTTTTGGCCCCCGCCATTTCATAATGATACTTGGTCATTAACACAGGGGGGTTGAGGTTATCACTATGTCTACACTTAGGGAACCAGGCATTTTCCCAATGGTTGCATTCGCCATTTTGTCTGCTTCAATGTTGTTTTCTCTCATTATGTGATATAAGGTTATCTTAATGTCACGAGAATCCACTCTTATTCTATCTGTGACTTTCTTTAGGCTTAGATATCGAGGGTTGGATCCGTGAACCATCATTCTTATTATATTTTTGGAGTCTCCAAGAACGTTCAGCTCTCAGATTTTCTGAGTCTGGGCATGTTGTATGCCATTTAGAAGAGTGTAGGCCTCAGCTTTATTATTAGTATCCATCCCAATATTCCAATGATAGCTTAGGGATATTTTTCCTCCACGTTCGAAGAGAACCTCCCTGGTGCCTGCCTCCCCTGGGTTTCCCTTGATGCTCCATCAAAACATAGAATATGGATTTGTTGCTTTTGAATCCAGAGTTCTATGTTGTGGACACTGTGAAACTGCCAACACGATCTATGCATTGCAGATGGGTGCTTAAATGGCTTAAGATTAAAACTTGTCATCCAATCTTTTTCTCGGTCATTCCAATTGATTGGATCTTTAACATTTAGAGGTTTTGAGTTCATACTTTCTGAGAGAAGTAGCTTGGCCTTAGTGGCTACAGTTTGGGGGGGAGAAACAGTCCCTTGAATTTATTTTTTTGTTTCTAGGTAATCATATCTGCAAGCAAACAAACTTGGGCACCGCCCTCAAAATGTGCTTCATGACTGGTTTTTCCTTGAAGGATCCCTAATAGTACTTGTCCCAATTTCCCAATCTGGGATTGGGAGTTGAGGGCCATCTTATCTTTCTGGATAGATCTTTGTAGGCTACTTTCCAAATAGTTTGCGAGAAGGGGCAGTTCCATAAGAGATGGTGGATATTATCTTGACTGCTTTGGCAAAGAGGGCAGTTGGAGGGGTCGTGAAAGCCTCTTTTCATTAGGTTCTCTCCTGTGAGAATTTTCCCATGGGATAAGGTCCAAATGAAGAAGTTAACTTTGGGGAGGGAGTCATGGCTCCAAACATTTTTCCATTTTGTTGAATTCCGATGCTCTCTCGTGTTGGAGAAGTTCAGGTTATATCCTTCTTTTACCGAGTATCCATTTATAACCCATCCTCGGTTGTTTGAAGTGGTTTTAAGGATGGGGGTTTCCCCTTTCAGGATAGAAGTCAGACAGTGCGCCTGGTTGGTCAAGTACTCAGGTACTCTCCCCAGGTCCCAATCCTTCCAACTTCCATTCTTGTTCTAGACTGAGATATCATAGAGGGTGTATTTTCGTTCATCCAACGTCCATCTTTTTAAATCGCAAATTTCTGCTTCATAGGATTTGAGATCCACCCCTAGAATTGGATCTTGCCAGATTCTGATAATTTTTCCATTTCCCGGGATCCAGGAAAGATGTTCTTTAAAAAAGGGAGTAGCGACCCTTATTAATTTGCAGATTTGGGATCATGTTTGCATGGTTTGTGATTTATCCATGCTTCTTTTTCTTTTACCAAGTATGTACTTTTTTATGAGAGCCATTTTCCACCAATCATTTTCTCCTATGACTATCCTCCAGAGAAGTTTAGCGCCCATTGCTAAGTTGGTAACTTTAGGGTCTCTGATTCCAAGACCTCCACTTTTTTGGGGCAAGGTGACCATATCCCAATTCACCAGGTGGAATTTTTTGTGATTGAATTTTTCTCCTTGCCACAAAAATTTGCGGATGAGCTGCGCCAAGTCTTTTAGGATTCCCTTTGGAGCTAGAAGGGTATAAAATTGAAATATGGGGAGGGCTGGACCGATTTGATCAGGACCACCCTTCATGTTGGATTGAGCCATCTTGACCCCCATGATTCCATCTTTTCTTTAACCTTTTGGAGAGATAAATTCCAAAACTCGCCTGGGAGCGCTTTAATGCACAGAGGGAGACCTAAATACTTGAAGGATTTCCAGTTTTGGGTGATGACGAATCCCATTATTTGAGCAATTCCTGCTCTGATGACTGCAGAAACATTCCAAACGTAGATTTGACATTTTTCTTTGTTCAAGAGCCCTCCTGAGACTAGAAGGAAGGTGTCCAGAACTTGCAGAATTATTCTGGCCAGAGTTTTTGAGGCCCCGCTCAAGAGGATTGTGTCATCTACAAATTGGGAGTGGTTCAGTCTTTTGACCCCTTGGGAAATTTTGATTCCTGGAATAGTGGCATTTGTGCTTTCCCATTCAATATTGTGATTTAGGGATTCAACCATGATCACAAAAAGGAGGGGGGGAGAGGGGGCATCCCTATCTTAAACCTCTGGACACTTTGAAGAAGGGCCCAGGTCTTCCATTTAGGAGGGGTGCTATCTAGGGGGAGGTAATACAGGAGTCCATCTAGGCAATGAAGTTTTGACTGAAACCAAATTTTTCCATCACTTTAAAGAGGAAATTATGTTCCATGCTGTCAAAAGCATTTGCCATATCGAGCTTTATATCCATACATGATTCTCCTCGAGAGCTGCTAGAGTGGATTTCCTCTTGAACCGGGATGAAGTTGTCCCAAATCTGACGGTCTACTGCAAATCCTCCTTGACTTGGAAGGATTAGGGATCTAAGAAGAGGATTTAACCTGTTGGTGATTATTTTGGAGAAGATCTTGTAGGAAATATTGTAGAGAGAGATGAGTCTGAAGCGATCTAAAGAAGAGGATCCAAATTATTTTGGGATGAGAGCTAATGAGGAGGAGTTGGTGGCCCCTCCCAACTTTTTTTCCTTGTGTGCAAATCTTATCATCCTTATGAAGTCCTTTTTAATTATTTGTCAACATTTTTTGTAGAAGTGTAGAGTGAAGTCGTCTGGATCCGGGGCTTTGTCTTCTTGAAATTGATTCAGAGATTTTAGAATTTCTGCTTTTTCAATTGGTCTGTCCAGATGCATATTGTCTTCCACTGTAATCTTACTGGGGATGTGTTTGAGAAAGGCATCTATTGTTTCATTATTAGCCCTACCCGACGTCAAGTACAAATTTTGGAATTGCATTGAGGCTTGTTGTTTGATTTGGTTGAAGTCCTTAAGGATTTCCCCTTCTGGGGTTTTGATTTCTGAGATTTAATTTGCCCAATTTCTGACTTTTGCTTGTTTGTGAAAGAAGGAGGTGTTATAGTCCCCTTCTTTCAACCATAGGCTTCTGGACTTTAAGCGCCAAGTGATTTCCTCTCCTACTAGTGCTTTCATATATTCCTTGTGAATTTTTTGTTCTCTTATGATGTGATTTTGCTAGATCTCAGTAGTTTCCATTTCCTCCTACATATTTTCGAGTTGTAGCTTTTTGTCTCTGGCGTTGCTTTTCTAAGAGCTTTTTGCCCAAATCTTTAGGAAATATTTTACCAATTTTAGCTTATGCTCCCATATGTAATTGGGTGAACCAGAGATCCACTGATTCCATATTTGAGCAATGGATTGGATGAGCTCTGGGAAATCCAACCAAAGGGGGTTGAATTTGAAGGGGATGGGGCCCCAATTGTTTTGGGCTTCAAAGACTAGTCTGATGGGTCAGTGATCTAAACTTGCCTAGGGGAGGTTCAAGGAGAACGATTTGTCTGGAAGTGCCAAGAGCGAGTTATTGATTAGGAAGTGATCTAACCTTGTCGCTATGTGCCCTGGGCCAACTCTTCTATTATTCCAAGTGAACATTCCCTTGTCTGAAGGGACGTCAAAGAGATCCAAGTCCAAGATAAGATCTCTCACAATAGAGCCACCTTGTTTTTCCTTTGTCCCTCTGGTTGTATTGAAGTCTCTAGCAATAATAAGGTTTCTGGGGGTATTGTCAGTGGCTAGATCCAGAAGGGATTGCTAGCATTCATTTTTTTCTATATAGTTATTGGGCATATAAACATTTATTCTGGAGTATTGTGTACCTGAGTCTTTATTAAAGAGATTGACCATTAGCCATAATTGTGTCTACACCTGATCTTTTAGTTTGAATTCCTCAGTCTTCAAGAAAGTTCTTATTCCTCCTGATGCCCCTCTAGAACTAACTACTCTTCCTTCACTTTTATTCCAATTTTTTTGAAGGTCTTTGAGGGTTTCCTGCTCCCTCATTTTCGTCTCCTGGAGCATGAGAATTGAGGGCTTTTCTATTTCAATCAATTTTCTAACTTCATCTTTTTTGACCCTGCTTCCTAATCCTCTGCAATTCCGGGAGACGACTTTCATCATTTATCAGTGTGTTTTGGCGCCCCCCCCCTTTTGAGGGGTGTGAAGTTGCTCCCTTATGGTGGGATGCCTTGTTTTTTCCAGATTTTCCATCTTTCTTTAGTGCCTCCTCTATTGTTTTTTGGATGCCCAGTTCTTTTTCTCTGTCTGCAGCCGATTCTCTTTTATTCCTTTGGGATTTTCTTCCATCTTTATTTGTGTTGGACGGTTGAGTTAACTCCAGGTCAAAATCACTATCTGAAGTGTCATGTCGTTCCTCTTATGACATTTCTGGAATCTCCGGGGTTTGGCTGGGGAATGATTTTTCTGCTGAGTCCCCACTTAAGTCCAGGACTTTTTTTCTTTTTCTTTACCTTTATTGTTCACTTCTCTTCTCTCTTCTTGTCCCTTTCTATTATTCTCTTCCTAGGATTCCCTAATTTCCTCTATATCTCCTTATAAGTTGAGGCCGACGTATCTGTTATGGCTGGATTATCCTTTGTGTGGAGAGCCTGGACGTGCTTCTTTTGGATCTGCGGGTTTTTCCCGTTGGCTCTGATTCGAGATGGACTGAGTTTTTCCATTTTCTTTTTTCCGCTTTGGTTGCTGCCATTGATCTTGTTTTGGATCTTGATCCTGCGTTTCTTTGGCCTGGGGGCAGGATTTGGAAAAATGACCATATTTGTGACAAGCTTTACATTTGAAGGGGATTTGTTCATAGTCTACTTGTTGGATGTATGACCAACTATCTAGATTCAGTTGTATTGTTTCTGGGAGTCCTTTTTCCAGATCTACTTCCATGCAAATCTTGGCGCATGCCTGTAAACCCTCTCGTGGTTCAACATGATCGATATACTTTCCTAGAGTGTTTCCTATGTTCCTTATGGTTTCATCATTCCAACAATGGAGGGGAAGGAAAGGTAGTCTTAACCAGACAGGGACTGCTGAGGGTATATCATTTTCTGGGCTAAAATCAGGAGTCCACTTATTTAAGTACATTCCTCTTTCCCCCATGAAGTAAGGTCTGCTTCGAAATATCAGATCTCTATCTTCTTTTTTTTCAAACAGGAAGGCAAAGAATCCCTTACCACATAAGGTTGTCGACATTTTTCCCTGGATCAGTTTGCACCAGTTCGCTTCTAGCTAGAGGTGCATGGATTTTAGGGATGGCCAAAGTCCGGTAAATTGCCCAATCAATCCTCTGTCTACCATTCTAAGAGCAAGGGGCCGCACTGAGGGAGCGAAGACGGTCACCTTACGAATTTCAACTGTTTTTTTAACAAATCTCGAGGAGGGTGGCTTGGGGATTTTAGCGTAAGACGAAATAAGGGCCTGGAAGGCCTGTAGGTCCGACGGTGAGGATCCCGGGGGCAGATCCCCTCCCTCAGAGGGAGCCATTAAGGCTCTGACAACCCTGAACGTTAAACCCTAAAAGCAGAGCCACGACCGCGAGCTTCTCCCTTTCCTAGCACTAAAAAATTGTTATAATCATGGTTAACAATACTTGCCAATTAGTACAATGAACAAAATGAAATAAAAATATAAAATATTCCAAACATTTCATGTATGATGCATAGACGATTTGATCCATACCTTGACGATTTCTATTATATTGCAACTTCCATAGACGAGGTGTCGTTCTCCGTGATTTTAATCTAGTCTCTTCTTTCCCATTGAAAATATGTTTTTTGGTACTTCGATACCTATGGTTCTTAGAGAGGAAGTGCTTATACTCATCAAACACCTCCTTTCCTAAAATTCTTGAATGACGAGATTTCATCTTAGGACCACAAACTGGACATTCAAATTTACCCTTTGTTTGCATACTTGCAAGAGATGGATTAAATTTTATATCAATTATTCGAAGTATGTTTAATGAAGGGATTATATAAAAAGCATGCATGATATGAAATTCATAAAATTAAACACTATTAGAGTGCAGTAAAATGTTATAACATACCACATAAATGTGTTATCCATGGGGCATCGTGAATTGCCCATACAAGCATTGCATCGAATTGAAATTCCCTTTACACACCTACTGGTCTAGAGATATCATACATAGTGATGCCATTGTATAACTCTAGTATCGTCGATAAGTGGCTTGATACATACATTCATATGTTTGACTTGGTACTTACCTAATTGATTAAACATATAGTACATAATTACTACATATATGAGTAAATAAAAA
Source organism: Picea sitchensis (assembly GCA_010110895.2). Lineage (NCBI taxonomy): Eukaryota > Viridiplantae > Streptophyta > Pinopsida > Pinales > Pinaceae > Picea > Picea sitchensis. The sequence continues at coordinate 229,905 of SNQJ01S0002558.1, read as the reverse complement.
AATATCAAACATAATTATAAGACATAATTGAACATATCTAAGTACACAAAAAAATATAAGACATAATTATGAAACAAACAAGACAAATGAGATGTTACAGTGTTAAAAGAAATTATTCTAAACAAATATCTAGAACAATCATTGCCAACATTATGTGCTCCATCTTTATTGACATCCATGGAGGAATGTTATTGTTGATAACAAAAACATGCCACATCGAGTAAGTAGATTTGAGCTCTCCAAATGGATTGACGCCGTCAACTACCAATGAAAGCCTAAGATTACGAGGTTCGACTTTAAAATGTGGCCATATTTCCTCTATCTTCTTAAATGCAGATCCATTTGTTGAAATATTGTAACTGTGAAGTATATTCTACTTATTATTGAGTTATTATCTTATAGATCAATCCCCTTTTGTGGATTGATCATGTCGGGACTTGTGTATGAGCAAATCCCCTTTTGTGGATTGGTCAAACCCTACTTAAATGATATTATTTGAGAAGTCGTCTCCCAGGGCTAATTAAAGTGTCTTTAGCCACTAGTTGGAGAAGTCGGCCTTGCGTAATGAAGAGACACCACCCTAGCACTCCTCGGCTAGAATAAATAAGAGAGGCTAGCGCGTCATTCACTCACTCACTCAAGTCACTCATTTAGTGAACAAGTTTGAAGGAAGTTGCAGTTAGAAGAAGGAGAAGAGAGAGGCGCATTGCTCAGTCTTGGATATTCTCTAATGTTTGGTCTTTTATCTTGGCATTGTATTGGCAATCTATAATAAGGAAGTTTTTGCTAGGTTTTCTCCCCCACGAGGGTTTCTTAGGATAAAATGTTGTGTACCTTGTGATTGTGTTTCTTTTAGTGATCCTACTTATGCTATTATTGTCTAGTAAATTGAAAAGAACTTAATAGCAGCTTTAAATTTAACACGGTATAAGAGCTTGACTAAATAGAGCATCTTTTATCGAGTAACCAAAAACATCATTATTGTCGTAAAAGAAAATTAGGGCTTTTTGTTGGAAAATAATTTCAGCCTAAAAACTATCTAGGGAAGTGTGCCCTAGCCTAGAGAACTCATTGGCAGCTCGAGCACACATTTTCAGTGGCCAGAGCCTCTAGAAATTGAAACCCTAGTTTTCACAGAAAACCAGAAAACCAAGAAACCAGAACTAGTACCAGAAGTACCAGTCCAGATTTGCGCAGGCTCAGTTTCAAGGGGTAAAATTTTGATTTTCTGAAATCTGACTGCACCAACCTACTTGCCTCAGCCAAGCGCACCTCTTGGTAAGTTCATATTTAAATTTTGAGCACTTTCAATTTTTGGTCATTTTCCCAGCTCCAGGTCAAGATGTATGCAAGCACCAAGCTTATTGACAAGTTATAAGGTGTGGATAACTTTTGTGCCTAGAAGTATAGGATTGCACTCATTCTTGAAGAGAATAGCCTTGCAAGATTTATCAGGGAAAATGTACCAGAACCCGCAGATGCTACAGCTAAATCAAAGTACCAAAAGGATATGGTTAGGGCCAAAAGAATAATTACAGACTCTATTAAATATAACTTTATCCCTCAAATGGCTTCCAAGAACACTCCAAAAGAGATGTTTGATGCCCTAACCATAATGTATGAAGGAAAGAACATTAACCAGAAGATGAACTTGAGAGCCCAACTCAAGAATACAAAGATGCAGAAAGGAGAAACAATTCATGACTATTTCTCTAGGATTTCTCAATTCAAGGAACAACTAGAAGCAATTGGAGACAACCTAGATGAAGATGAACTCATAATGACAACTCTTAATGGTCTCATAAGACCTTGGGATGCCTTCATCCAAACTATTTGTGCCCGAAAGGAGAAACTATAATTTGACAGTCTTTGGGAAGAATTTGTTCAAGAAGAAGTAAGAGTAGCTAACCGAGAAGCAATACTATTAAGGGATGAAGATCAAACCCTAGTTTCTCATGCTAAAGGAGGAAAGAAAAGGTCTCACTTCAAGAAGGAGACCCACCTACACAAGGAATCTCACTCTCCAAAGATATTCACCTACTCCCATAAAGAATCACACCCTCCAAGGAGATTCCAGGAGTTTCAAAAAGGTCAAAGAAGAGAAAAGGATTTCTCCTCTTATCAATGTTACCATTGTGATAAGATGGGACATATTGCTAAGAATTGTCCAACTAGAAGAGAAGAATACAAGAAGAGAAATAACAAAAGACATCATGCCCATGCAGTTGAAGATGATGAGCCACCCACAAAGATGATTAAAGAAAATATTGAAGACTATGTTTTATTCTTTGCCCTCTCAGGATCTATGCCACCTGGAGAGGACACTTGACTCATAGATAGTGGTGCTTCTAAGCACATGACAGGTCAGAGAGACATTCTCTCTAACCTTACAGAAAATAACTTTCCCCAAAAAGTTACACTTGGAGATGATTACCAGTACCTTATCAAAGGAGTGGGACAATCCACATACAAACTTGATTTAGGGACCCCAATGAAGATAAAGGATGTACTATATGTACCAAGTTTGACAAAGAACTTAATTTGTATCTCAGCTTTAGATAAGAAAGGTTTCAGGGTTGCATTCATAGATGGTGAAGTTTTTATGTGACCTAAAGGAAAAACCATAGAAGATGCATTTTTTATTGGAACAAAAGAAGGTGGCCTATATAAGTTAAAAGGTCACTTAGATGTAGCCTTGACTCACTCCACTGAGAGTCCATGTCAACTTTGACATAGAAGACTAGCTCACATCAACTATAAATCCTTACCATATGTGAGCAAGGTAGTTACAGGTCTACCAGAATTCAAGGTTGATCATGAAGGTGTGTGCAAGGGATGTGCACAAGGAAAGAACATAAAGAATCCTTTCCTGAAGAGCAACAATAAAGTATAAGGAATATTGGAGCTCATCCACTCAGATGTATGTGGCCCAATGCCATCAACCTCTCTTAGTGGGTATGTATACTATGTGTCATTTATCGATGATTATTCTCGCAAGACTTGGGTTTACTTCTTGAAATCAAAATATGAAGTGTTTGGAAAATTCAAGGAATCCAATGCCTTGATAGAGAATCTCTCTGAAAGAAAGACCAAGACATTCAAGTCAGATATTGGAGGAGAATACACCTCAAAAGAGTTTGTAAGCCTTTGTAGAGATGTCGATATTAAGAGGGAGCTCACCACTCCCTACAGTCCTCAACAAAATGGTGTAGCAGAAAGAAAGAACATAACTATAATGGAAGCAATGAAGACTATGTTCCACGATCAAGATCTTCCAATGCACTTATGGGTGGGAGCATCAAGAACATCAGTGTATGTTCAAAACAAATTGTTCCATAGTGCACTTGGATTCAAAACCCCTGAAGAAATGTTCTCCAGAAAGAATCCAGAAGTAAGCCATCTCAAGATATTTGGCTATCCAGTGTTTGTACACATTCTGAAGGAAAAGGGAACTAAGTTGGACCCTTCAGGAAAGAACGAAATATTTGTGGGATACTGTGAGGTATCAAAGGGCTTCAAAATTTACATATCGGGTTACCATCATATTGAGATCAACGAAGATGTAACCTTTGATGAAGATGCAACACCCAATAAATCAAGGAGATGTAAGCTTGAAGAAGTATATGAAGAAGAACTTGTAGCTCCTAGAGTTGCAGAGCCAATGAGAGAAGTTGCAGCTTCCTGTGATGATGAGATTCCAGAAGATCATGATATGACAGAATCTCAAGAGCCTCCCCCAATGACAATCTCTCACAAGAGAAATCCAACTTGGGCAAAATAACTTATTCAAGATGGAGAGAAGTATGGTGCCCTAGAAGGAACCATGAGACAAATTAAGAACCTAAGCCATTCTCTAGTTATATGGCATTGATGTGTGATCTCATAGAAAAGGAGCCTACTTGCTTTGAAGAAGCCATTTAAAAGAAAGAATGGGAATATGCCATGACAAAAGAATACCAATCCATTATAAAGAATGATGTATGGGAAATAGTTCCCAGACTGAAGAACAAAGATGTGGTATATTCCAAATGGCTATACAAGATAAAACATGATGTTGATGAAAGTATTGAAAAACATAAAGAAACGTTTGTAGCTCGTGTCTTTTCTCAAAAGGAAGGCATTGATTATGAAGAGACGTTTGATCATGTAGCCAGATACACTTCTATCAGAACCATCATAGCTCTGGAAGCCAAGATGAAGTGGAATTTACACCAGATGGATGTGGAAAAAACCTTCTTAAATGGTGTTATTGAAGAAGAAGTGTATATAGAACAACCTCAAGGGTTTGAAGTTGAAGATAGAAAGACTCATGTCTATGGGTTGAAGAAGGCTCTATACAGGTTGAAGCAAGCTCCTAGAGCTTGGTATGGAAGAATTGATAGTTTCCTAATGAACTTGGGATTTACCAAGAGTAAAGTTGATTCTAACCTTTACTTCAAGGTTATGAATGATGAGCCAATTATATTGTTGTTGTATGTGGATGACTTATTCTTAACTGGAGAAGAAACTCTCATCACTGATTGTAAGAAGAATCTCACTATAGAATTTGAGATGAAAGACCTATGCCTAATGCATTATTTCTTAGGTCTTGAGGTTTGGCAGAGCCCATAGAAGATCTTCCTTAACTAAGGGAAGCATGCAGTTGAAATACTGAAGAGGTTTGATATGTTGGAGTGTAAATCTATGAACACACCCATGCAAACAAAGTTGAAGCTCCTGGTTGATACTTCGTCAGAATTGGTTGATTCTATGTTGTATAGACAGATCATTGGATCATTGATGTATCTGACGAATACCAGGCCATATATATGTTTTGCTATGAACACCTTGAGTTAGTATCTAGTAGAGCTCGAACGTTTTCACCTTGTTGCTGCAAAACATGTGATGAGATACCTTAAGGGTACGTTGGACTATGGTCTCTGTTATAATGGAGATCATGACTTCAGATTGATTGGTTATACCGATTCAGATTGGGCTGGAAGTGTTTTTGACAGAAAGAACACTTCAGGATGTTGTTTTAGTTTGGGTTCAACCATGACTTCATGGCAGAGTAGGAAGCAATCCAGTATTTCTCTCAGCACGACAGAAGCGGAGCACATTACTGCATGTTCTGCTAGTTATGAAGCCATATGGCTTCGAAAGTTGTTGACAGGTCTATTTGATATGGAGATGGAAGCAACAATGATTCTATTCCATAATCATAATTGCATAAAGATGTCAAAGAACCCTATGTTGCATGACAAGGTGAAGCACATAGAAATCCGGTATCACTACATTTGTGATATGGTGCAGAGGGGAGCTATAAAGCTCCAATATGTTGGCATATATGAGCAAGTTGCAGATGTGTTGACCAAGACTCTATCTCGTGTAAAGCTTGAATACTTTCGAGACAAGCTTGGTATAGTCCGAAAGGACCTGCCTCGAAAGGGGGAGTGATGTTGATGATACTATGGTATCCTGGCCAACAACGGGTAGCTCAGTTAGGATTTTATATCCTAGGGGACATATTTGTTAGAATATGAAATATGTGTGCTCGTTTTACCATTGACAATACCCTTGTCACCCAACCATAGGCCGAAGACACCCTCTGAGCACCTTAACCTTGACAGAGAATCATTCTGGAAGCAAACCCTAGGCTAGATAGCCAAACAAAGGGTAGCGCACCTTTCCCCAAGGATAGTGCATCAACAAGAGTTGATCAAATAGTCCAAACCCTAGCTAAGATATAGTCCAAGCCAAATGTGATCTGCTAGCTGCTGCAACTGCAATGGCAACTCTCCTCAAACCTACGCACAAGACTAGGCACTACAGTGCGCACAAGACTGGGCACTGCAATTCTGAGACTGCCTACTAGAATGAGATCTGGCCTCCTGTATTTATACTAATTCTGGCTAACTGCCTGGGCCGACTTTTCATTCTGGGTATCTATTTGTTTAGTATATTTATTATTTATGGTCGACTTCTTCTCTTGGAGGCTAATAACCTAATATAAATTATCTTCTTGAGTCGACAAGTCTTCTAGGGTTATTAGCCAACTCATTAGGGTTTCTTCTTGCTTCCCGGAGTATTCTATCCTTGTCAGGTTTACACGTGGA
>SNQJ01S0002558.1:211348-222719 GCA_010110895.2 Picea sitchensis | reverse complement strand
TGTGTTTCTTTAGTTCTCGGGTCCATGGAGTTTCTTATAGATTCCATGCCCTAAAGATTCCATCATAGGATCACGGATGTGGATGGACAACCAGGGATACTTTAAGGCTTCTCTTTGAAGAATACATATTGTCTTTCATGGCTGTTATCGTGGATATATACTTCATCATCTTCAATGGATCATAGGATTAGCTCCCTCCTAATTCTTGCTTCATGTATGAGTGCATATAATCATCTCCCTCCGTCTAATGGAGTCCAGGCTTCCATCTACATCCTTATTATCTTCTACAATATATAATTGGCTCTCTTGTCTAACAGAGTCCATGCTTTCGTCTTGTTGTCTTCTACAAAACATCATAAGTCTTTTTCCTATTTCCTCTCGATTGCTGACTTCTTTCTGTCTTTGCTTCTTCTAAGTCTCTTCATGATTGATTCAACTTATCTTGCAATAGCTTCCACATGATTTGTATTTCATCCTTTCATGTGTATTATCTAATGATATCCATTCTTATCTTGTTGTTCTTCCATAGGTATAGTTCTTCTTGGAACACATTATCTTCCAAGAGATAGATATACAAGATATGTACAGAGACGATGCAAACAAGATATGTACAAGAAATAAGAAGAGTTTTGTTACCTTTAGAAAAAGAAGTCTCTTCCAACCTGCTTAGTCTTCTTTGTAGGTTCCTTTTCTTCGGCAATTGATGCTTCGTGTTTCTCCTTCCTTTTCTTTAGCTCGCAACAATGATTCTTGTAGTGACCATACTTTCGACAGTTGAAGCATTGTACTTATGAAATGTCTTTCTCTTGATTTGGCTTCCTCCTTGAACCAAAATTCCTTTTGTTCCTGAAGTTCTTGAATATTGTTGTGAAGGCTTGATCATCATACTTCTTTTGGGGTTTCTCTTTTGCACTGATCCTTGATTCTTCTTGAGCACAGCGAGTCCAAAGTTCTTCAAATGTCAGATACGCCTTTCTTGTGTTCATGCTTGCGGAAAATGCATCCCACGTCTTGGGAATACCATTGAGTAATATGTTTACCAACTAATTCTATGAGATGATGACGCAGACCCCCGACCCTCGGGCCGAGATCCGCTCAGGATTGTTCTAAATCTACCCCTAAGTCTGATTGACTCTCCGACTTCCCCACAGGGAATCACACACACACACACAATGGTTTTTTTCCACAGGTCCTTGTAAGTTAAGCCTGCGTGAGAAAACGCCAGGCTCTAACTCTAATCTCCTGACCACAATAATAAGATCACGCCCTTTCCCAAATTGGGAGTTTAGGTTTCGTGAAATCGCGATTCCTATTGTCGAGTTTCTCGGCTCTTCAACCCACCGAAACCCAAAATGTCGATTCACCGAAATGTTTGGCCGCGTCCTCCTCCACAACTGTGTCGGGTTTCGCGACGTCGGGAACTCTGGAGCAAAGAACCATGACTCCTTGTCTTCGAAAACATCGAATTGTTGAACCCCGATGTGTTTAGCGAAGACTGGCTCTTCTCGCCTGTGATCGGGACTTTTCGCCGATTCGGAATTTCAGACTTCGCGATTTCATGAATCTGGCTGCAAGACTTCCGACTCTTCAACCTTCAAACCCCAAAATGGCACCTTCCATGGGATCAACGACTAATAAACCTCTGTTCGATCCGACAACCCACGTTATTTCAGGCTTCCAGGTATCGGGAGTTCGAAACTCTCGATCCCAAAATGCTGCCTCCTCTGCTTCCCAACACCTGAAGTGCCGAAATCCCGAAATTCATGCCCAAGTCCTGTTGCGACTCACGAATTCGGGATTTTCACTCCACTATGCCCCGACTCCTTGTCGTCAGGACTCCCAAAATGCCGAACTCCGAAATTCTGAAGCGCCAAAAGTTCTACGCCTCGTCTTCGCAAACGATAATCCATTTCGTGATTCGATAGTTCGAGTGACCAAGGGATTTGGCTTGCACTTCGGACTTACAAACCCCAATTTTTCGAAACGATCTTGATCTTGGAACCAATGTGATGGGTTCGTCCAACCCTTATCCACCCTGCAACTCCTTTGGATCCTACGGTCCTCGCGACTTCGCGATTTCTCCATGGAGAATTTCGACCATTCGATTTCTTCCTCAAGAATCTCTGTGAAACGAGCAGATGTTCTTTCACCGGAACATAACCTTTTGCGAGGCGACTTCGACCCCGTCTTCCTTTGAACACTTCAAAGGTGCTAACCCTTATGAGCTTTCTCTTACAAACTCAAGCCTCAAAAGGACTCATGCACGCACCCCTTGCGACAGATTTTCAAATACTTCTGGGTATTTGATCTCTCGACTCTGTGCACTCTTTACAACAACAATCCTTCACCTTTCAACCTTAGTTGGTAAGTTTAAGGCCTCGACTAGCCTGTGCACACCTTGCATGACTTTTGTGCTTCACCTGCACTTCTGCTGAAATGAGCACAACGGTATCCCTCCTGAGCTTTCTGAGATAAAAATCGGAACTTTGTCAACGCACACTTTGTGGACGTTTCACAGCACTCCTTGCAGGAACTCTCTCTCGGGAAGAGAAACAATTGAAACTCATTCTTCTGCTCTCAGACTTCATACATTCAACATGAAATCATACACACACAACATAGCATCATAACAAATGCATAACAGAGAGAATAAAACAATTGTAAGCATACCATTCAGCATATGTAAACAATAAACATCATAACACCATGAAATCTGAGTCAAAGCTCCATATATTAACTCAAACACTCTTGTACATGGGTTCTTCTCTACAACTCTCTGCTACAGCTCTCTTCTTCTGTTCTATGCTAATGTGTTAATGATACAATAATACAAAGGCGAGGGTGTCTATATCTATTTTCCCTCTTGCTCTTCTAAACTATCTAATCTACAATTCAAATCTACCTACTCTCATTAACTGGGCTTAAATGCCTTTTACATTGACAGATGAGAGCAAATCACTCATGATCTGTTTACAACAGCCAGATATAAATGCAAGTATGCTTCTAGCTATTACATTAATATCCGCTTCTTAATTTTTCAAAAACATTTCAAAACGTGTAAAATGTATGCTGCACTCCTCCAACTATCTTCCGCCTTCGTGCTCGCTCGCTGCTTACGATGCTCCTGCATCAGATGATCTCTTCAATAGCTTGTAGTTGATCTCTTAACTGAGAAATTCTCACAAAGTATGATGTTATGTTGTCATCATCATTCATCTTCATGTCACGGAGCTCATTCTTCAAACTCATTACTTGTCCAATGTTTCTGACTGAGAAGAGGTTTGTCAGGGCATCATACATCTTCTTCAATGAGTCAAGATGGGATATGTAGGGTATCAAGTGGTCTTTTATGGATTCCACTATGATACTCATAGTATTAATGTCATCATCTTTGAACTTCTCCATAGCTGCAACATTTTGCGGTTCCTTCTCTTTCCCTTCTTCAAACTCTGGTTTCACGATCTTTCCTTTCATGATATCCAACACTTTATTCTTGGCAAGGATGAGGTCAATCCTTTTCTTCCACGCTCTGAAGTTACAGGCTCCATCTAACTTGTTCTCTGACTTCACAGAATAAGTCATGGTTGCTTTGACTTGGTCAAACCCTAGATTTGACCACAAACTCACGTCTTGGCTTGCTGAGAGTATCATGAGATGAATTAGGCTAGAGCGCACTGATTTATTTGGAGATTAGGTCAATCCATTCATTTAAGGTTCCTTAACAAGAGGATTAGGGTTTCTGCATCTGCTCCTGCTAGTAACCCTAGCGACAATGTCTTAGAAGTTGCTTCTGCTAGTAACCCTAGCGGCAGTTCCTCAACGAGCTCAATATCCTAGTGGTTATGTTTCCTTCCATCATTTAGACTGAATGAAGGAGGTGTGGTCTCATAACCTGTTACAATATGAAAGATATGTGCTCGTTTTACCATTGGCAATACCCTTGTCACCCAACCATAGGCCGAAGCCACCCTCCAAGCACCTTAACCTTGACAGATAATCATTCTGGAAGCAAACCCTAGGCTAGATAGCCAAACAAAGGGTAGCGCACCTTTCCCCAAGGATAGTGCATCAACAAGAGTTGATCAGATAGTCCAAACCCTAGCCAAGATATAGTCCAAGCCAAACGTGATCTGCTAGCTGTAGAAGCTGCAATGGCAGCTCTCCTCAAACCTGCGCACAAGAATGGGCACTGCAGTGCGCACAAGACTGGGAACTGCAATTCTGAGACTGCCTGCTAGAATGAGAACTGGCCTCCTGTATTTATACTAATTCTGGCTAACTTCCTGGGCCGACTTCTCATTCTAGGTATCTATCTATTCAGTATATTTATTATTTATGGTTGACTTCTTCTCTTGGAGGCTAATAACCTAATATAAATTATCTTCTTGAGCCGACAAGTCTTCTAGGGTTATTAGCCAACTCATTAGGGTTTCTTCTTGCTTCCCGGACTATTATATCCTTGTCAGGTTTACACGTGGAGGTAAATACCTCCCGCAACTACCATAATATCAACAATATTATCCCTGGACAGATCCCGAAGGTCCGTTAAGGACAGTCTGCTAGAGTACCTGTGCATGCATATGCTAGTTGTGGTCAGTAGTGGTAGCTCCGTTAGGATTTTTATGATCCTAGGGAATCTTATGATTCCTGGGCAGATCCCGAAGGTTCGGTAAGGACGGTTTGTCAGAGTACCATGTGGTAGCTCCGTTAGGCTTTTATATCCTAGGGAATCTCATGATTCTTGGGAAGATCCCTAGGGACTGTCAGAGTACCACAAAATGTTGTTGATACACCTGCCTCAATTTGTTGCTATATGATGATGATGTTGTTATCTCAATCGCATGTTGATGATGTTGTTGTTTTGGCCTCGTGTCGTGATGATGTTGTTGCTCCAACCTCATGCTGTGATGATGTTGTTGCTCCAGCCTCATGTTGTTGATGATGATGTTGTTTATGATGTTGTTATAACTTTTATGCTAACTAATGTTGATGTTTCAGATTCCATCTCCATGCTGTGAACAATGATGATGATGCTATTCCAACTCCATGCTGTGAATGATGATGGTGATGATACTCCAACTCCATGCTGTGAATGATGATGTTATTGATGATGAGAAAAAATTCTGATGATGTATAGATATGCCAGTCAGTGTTCAAAGATGTTGTTGATGTTGCTGCCCCCTCTCTCTCTCTCTCTCTTAATGATGTTGTAGAATGCCCTTCTTGTTAAGGGGGAGTGTTGAAATATTGTAACTGCGAAGTATATTCTACTTATTATTGGGTTATTATCTTATATATCAATCCCCTTTTATGGATTAATAATGTCGGGACTTATGTATGACCAAATCCCCTTTTGTGGATTGATCAAACCCTAATTAAATGATACTATTTGAGAAGTCAGCCCCCATGGATAATTAAAGTGGCTTTAGCCACTAGTTGGAGAAGTTGACCCTGTCTAATGAAGAGACATCACCCTCGCGCTCCTCGGCTAGTATAAATAAGAGAGGCTAGCACCTCATTCACTCACTCACTCGAGTCACTCATCTAGTGTGCAAGTTTGAAGGAAGTTGCAGTTAGAAGAAGGAGAAGAGAGAGACACATTGCTCATTCTTTGATATTCTCTAGTGTTTGGTATTTTATCTTGGCATTGTATTGGCAATCTTATTAAGGAATTTTTTGTTGGGTTTTCTCCCCTGTGAGGGTCTCCTAGGATAAAATTTTGTGTACCTTATGATTGTGTTTCTTTCAATGATCCTGGTTATGTTATTATTGTCTAGTAAATTGAAAAGAACTTAATAGCAGCTCTAAATTTAACACCATTTGCAGGGATTTTAAGAACACCATCTTTACTTTTGTTCTTTTCATGGAAATCCATAAACCGTGCTATGCTTTTGCACTTGAACAATCGTCGCAAATATGAAATTATGGGAGTATAAGGAAGAACCTTGCGAGACACCTTTTTTGTTACTTGATCGGTTCGATATCTACTAATTTGACATTTTAGGCATTCTTATTTCGACGCATATTCTCCATAATATAAAATATGATCATTAGGACATGCATGAATAGATTGATACTCCGTTCCAATATCTTTCATAATGGCATGTAAATTTTGGTATGTGCGACACAAAACATTTGACAGTGGTAACATAAATTCACCTAAAAATCTCCAACATAAAAAATCAAAACTGATTAATGTAAAGAATATTAATCGTACATATTACATCCAAATTTTACAAATGATCAACTAACAATAAAAATAGAGGAAAAAATAAAATCTTTATCATCATGTACTAAATGTGACAAAATATATTACATACCTTAGGAGCTGTGTGATACAAGTGTTTGACAAACTATTCATAACCTTTAAGTTCACTAGCAACAATAGAACATAGAGAAGACTTGTTTTGGAGCCTTCATAAAGAGATCTTGCCTTTTCAAGTACAAGTATATCAAAAACACCATCAAGCTAATTGTCATCATCATCCATTTAAACATTATTAAATGTCTCATGGATCAATATATTTGTCCCATCTTCTTCAATTGTGTTATTTGCATCATCATCATCATCTTCCATAGGATCATTAACTTGATCTTCAATATTCGCTCTATGTTCCTGAACATACGCTTTTACAACCACGTCTTCCTCCACAGGAAGTGCCCTAGGGCGTCGTTCCTTTATAATTACAAACAATCAAGTAATATTAGTGTATATAACAAATATTGAAACGATACAAACGTTTACAAATATAATATAGGAAAACAAAGACAACAAACACAAAGACAAAGATAACTTAGGTGAGAGCAAGAAACAAAGACAACAAATCAATGATGAAGCTTGTGCAATTTATCAAGATGTTTATGAATATGTTGAAAAACTATAGGAAAATTGTTAATTTTCTTGACGTGTAGAAAGAAAGACACTCTGTGAGATATATAGTCACAACCAACAAAAACAACATATTATTATTTTGCCTTCATCATTATTTCATATTCTTTCTTGATTCACTTGGAGACCACAAGTTTTAAGTGGATGGAAAATTTCCCCGTCCCAACTTGGAGACCACAATTTAATTTATAAGGGGTTGAGAGTTGATGGATTAGGGGTTATTGCATTAGTGGTCCAAGGGTTAGGGGTTAAGGGTTTAGGGTTTAAGCTGGGGTAATTAGGGGTCAGGGATAGGGGTACTTAATGGTTTAGGGGTTTATAAGGGGTGAAGGGATAAGGGATTAGGGATTAACAAGTTATTGACCATCCAAGGGCAGGGGTACTTAGGAGTTGGTATTCTATATGGAGCAACCAATTAGTTGGTGAGAGAGAGAAACAAAGGCAACAAATCAATGATGAAGCTTGTGCAATTTATCCAAATGTTTATGAATATGTTGAAAAAATATAGGAAAAATGTTACTTTTCTTGACATGTAGAAAGAGAGGCAATTTGTGAGATATATAGTCACAACCAACAAAAACAAAATATTCTTATTTTTCCTTCATCATTATTTCATATTCTTTCTTGATTTCACTTGGAGACCACAAGTGTTAAGTGGATGGCAACTTACCCTAGCCCAACTTGGAGACCATGATTTAATTTATAAGGGGTTGGGAGTTGAGGGATTAGGGGTTAACGCATTAGTGATGCAAGGGTTAGGGGTTAGGGGTTAAGGTGTTGGGGTTTAAGGGGTAATTAAGGGTCAATGATAGGGGTACTTAATGGTTTAGGGGTTTATAAGGGTTCAAGGGGTAAGGGATTAGGGGTTAACATGTTATTGGTCATCCAAGGGTTAGGGTACTTAGGAGTTGGTATTCTATATGGAGCAATCAACTTAGGTGAGAGTTGTTGATATTATGGTAGCTACGGGAGGTATTTACCTCCACATGTAAACCTGATGAGAATAGAATATTCCGGGAAGCAAGAAGAAACCCTAATTAGTTGGCTAATAACCCTAGAAGACAAGTCGGCTCAAGAGGATAATTTGTATTAGGTTATTAGCCTCCAAGAGAAGAAGTCGGCTAAAGGAAATATTATATACTAAGTAAATAAGCACCCAGAATGAGAAGTCGGCCCAGGTAGTTTGCCAGTTTTAGTATAAATACAGGAGGTCAGTCTTCATTCTGGCAGGCATTCTCAGAACTACAGAAGCAACACTTGTGTGCACTGCAGTTAGCCAGTTTGTGTGCAAGTTTGGAGGAGAGTTGTCGTTGCAGCTGCTGCAATTAGCAGATTTCGGTTTTGGACTGGACTCTCTCTTGGTTATGGTTTGGACTCTCTGATCAACTCTTGTTACTCTTGTTTGGTGCGCTATCCTTGGAGAGAGGTGTGCTATCTTGTTTGGTTATCTAGCCTAGGGTTTGCTTCCAGAATGATTCTCTGTCAAGGTTAAGGTGCTCGGGGGTGGCTTTGGCCTATGATTGGGTGACAATAATGATATTCTCTATGGTTAAACGATCACATCCATCTTATTCTAACAGGTTATGGGCCCACACCTCCTTCATTCAGTCTAACCACTGGAAGGGAGCATAGCCATAAGGATACTAAGATCGTTGAAGAACTATCGCTAGGGTTTCTAGGAGGAGCAGTTACTAAAGCAATGTCGCTAGGGTTACTAGCAGGTGTAGTTGTAGAAACCTTAATCCTCTCGTTGAGGCACCTTAATTGAAGGGATTGATCTAATTTCCAGATAGACTAGTGCGCCCTAGCCTAGTGCATCTCCTGGTTCTCTCAGCAAGCCAAGATGTCGAGGTTGAGTTTTTGGTCAAATCTAGGGTTGACCAAGTCAAATACAACCATGACTTACTCTATGAAGTCAAAAAACAAGTTATATGGGGCTTCTAACTTCAGAGCATGGAAGACAAGGATTGATCTCATCCTTGTCAAGAATAAAGTGTTGGATATCGTGAAAGGAAAGATTGTGGAACCAGAGTTTGAAGAGGGAAAAGAAAAGGAACCGCAGAACGTTGTAGTTATGCATAAGTTCAAAGACAATGACATCAATGCCATGAGTATCATAGTGGATTTTATAAAAGACCACCTGATACCCTACATCTCCCATCTTGATTTGTCTAAGAAGATATAAGATGCCTTAACAAACCTCTTCTCAATCAAAAACATTGGACAAGTAATGAGTCTGAAGAATGAGCTCCATGACATGAAGATGAATGATGATGACAACATAACATCATACTTTGTGAGAATATCTCAGTTAAGAGATCAACTACAAGATATTGAAGAGATCATTTCAGAGAAGGAATTGGTAAACATAGTACTCAATGCTCTTCCCAAGACATGGGATGCATTTGCCGCAAGCATGAAAACAAGGAAGGAGTATCCTACATTTGAATAACTTTGGACTTGTTGTTCACAAGAAGAATCAAGGATCGGTGCAAAATAGAAACCCCAAAAGAAGTATGATGATCAAGCCTTCACAACAAGGTTCAAGGATTTCAGGAATAAAAAGAAGTTTGGCTCCAAGAAGAAACCAAATCAAGAGAAATATATGTCAAGAATACAATGCTTCAATTGTCGAAAGTATGTTCACTACAAGAATCATTGTCCTTATTTAAAGAAAAGGAAGGAATCACATGAAGCATCAGTTGTCGAAGAAAGGGAACCCTCAAAGAAAGCCAAGTAGGACAAAACAAACTTCTTCTTCTAATACAATGTAACAATACTCTTCATAATTCTTGTACATACAATGTTTTCTGTACATATCTTGTATATCTTTTTCTTAGAAGATAATATGTTCCAAGAAAAACTATACCTATGGAAGAAAAACAAGATACAGATTGCTATCACTATGACTACAAGTCAGACAATACACATGAAATGATGAAGTACATCAACAACCCCTGGTAACAACTCATGTGGAAGTTATTACATAAGTAACAACTGCAAGATAAACCAAAATCAAAATCAATCTTGAAGAAACCTAGAAGAAGTAAAGACAAAAAGAAGTCAGCAATCAAGAGGAAACTGGAAAAAGATTTGTGACACTTTACATAAGGCAATAAGGATGTAGATGGAAGTGTGGACTCTCCTAGATGGAGGGAGTCGATTATATATTTCCAAAAGAAGAGCATGCATTCATACATGAAGCAAGGATTAGGAGGGAGCTAAACCTATGATCCATTGAAGATGATGGAGTATATATCCATGGTAGCGGCCATGAAAAACAGTACGTGTTCAGTTTGACTTTAGAAGAAGCCTTCTTCGAAAAGAAGCCTTAAAGTATCCCCGGTTGTCCATCCACATCCATGATCCTATGATGAAAGAAAGAAGTGGAATATTCAGGGCATGGAATCTATAGAAAACTCCATGGACCCAAGAGCTAAAGAGAAACATGAGGAAGAACATGAAGATTCCAAGAAAGAAAGAAAAGCCAGAAGAACCAGTCATTGTATCGAGAATCAAAAGACTACCAGCCTGATATGAACTCACTAAAAACAATCAAGCAAAGGAACTGAAAGTTGTGATGAAGAACAATGTATGGAAGACTTATGAATGAAAGCATTGCGAGATCCAGAACTAGAGTTTCTCCCAGATGGAGGGAGAAGACTATGATGATTGTTTGTTCCAGTAAATCAGACATACCTTTACATGAGCCATTATATCGGTTGCAATATCCATGGTTTAGAGTTTACATCAAATGAATGCAAAGACTGCTCTCCAAAATAATTGAACACAAAACATATGTAGAACAACCTCAAGGCTTTGAGGTATACTAGGAAGAGACTCTTGTATGTAGATGGAAGAAGGTTTTTGTATGGATTCAAACAACTTGGTGCGGAGCCTCCAATGCACAACAGAAGCGTGGTGAAAAACCTTCTACAACAAAGATATTGTATCAGAATGGTTACTCAAAACTCAAGGATGATGGATTGCCAATCCATGAAAAAGCTCTCATGATTACAGAAGAAGTACCACTTGGATATGTTCCAAGTTTGACCTTTGCCACGATGTTATGAGCTAACATGAAATAAAAGAGATGAATTCAACTATGATGATCAGAGCTATATGAAAGCCTTCAGAAAACCAGTGTTCCAGAAAGACCGAAGTACAATGAGATCAAGCATTACATTCTCCATGATGAAGTCTAGAAAGGAGAAGTGGTTCTCCAATATATATCTCCACAGATGAGAAGATAAGCAGACATTTTGGTAAAGCCTGTGTTCAAGATGAAAGAGTTTGTGTACTCAAGCTAGAGCTCGTGGAGACGACTTCCTTATTGAAAAAGGAAGAGATGAATCCCAGGTTGGGAGGGAGCACTGATGTGTTATTGATTTATGGACAGTCATTTTTCAGTTCGAAAAATGGTCCAGGATGAGCAGTTCCTTTCCAGTTCGGAAAGTGGTTTGAGATTTCTGACGGATAGGC
>SNQJ01S0002558.1:155819-181166 GCA_010110895.2 Picea sitchensis | reverse complement strand
GAACAATATATAGCAAAGGATCTGATACACCCACTAGTGCTCATCCACTAGGGGCACATCCATAGGGATGTCATAGCTTTGATTCACTACATTACACAAAAGAACCAGGTCTTCACACGTTCACTTGTGCTTGTCCATAGGCACGTCCACTCTACAGATATGCTTTCCCACTGCCACCGATAGGAGAATCATTTGGAGTCTTCTCGTCAACTTTGCTGCTCAGAGGAGGCTAATACATCATCTTCATTTCTGTTCTCATGACGATGCACCCAACACTTTGGGATTTCACACGTTCACCTTGTGCTCAGCCACAGGCACATCCTAACTCAACAGATCGCTTTTCCACTGGATAATCATCTGGAGTTCTTCTCAACTCTCTGAATGGAGGAGGTCAACTTTACGTTCCTAGCTCTGTCTCAGGCAGGAACCACGTACCCTTCTTAGGGGCTTTCTCTTAGGTTTGTAAGCTGAGAGAAAGACTTCACATAGCTGCAATGATCCACACCTAACAGGTTTGTAAGCTGGAGAATGTCTCACATAGCTACATTCATCAACAAAGGAGTCAAGGGCAACGACAACCTTAACCCACCAACGACTGCAAGAATGAGAAGTAAGGGAAGGCCGCAGCCTCCAAAATAGTAAGAGGAAGGTCCGCAGCTTCCTTATACAGCAAGGGGAAAGTTTGCCCAACAAGAAGGAAGGTCCGCTCCACTCTAGAACACCAAGAGGAGAGATTCACGACACCCTATCCTAGCAGCCACAACAAATATGAAGCTTCCAACAAACAAGGAGAAGATCTATGGAGGTCGTTCCTCAAAACAGTAGGAGAGAGAGTCCATCAAGGAGGCTGTACTTAAAGCAAAGAACAAACTGAAGCAGCCACTGAAAATTAGACCAAGAGAAGAGTGAGTGTGTATGTTAGTCACACAATACAAAGGGTAGGGTCTAATTTATAGTTTGGGAGAGGGGTTAGGGTAATTAGAATTAGAATTAATTATTGACATTTAATTAATATAAATATTAATTAATATGTCAATTAATATTTAATTAAAACCCTAATCACATAAATAAAACCTTAATCCCATAAATAAAATCCCCATCACATAAAACAAGAGTGAAGGCAAACAACAAAGGGTTACCTTTTAAGACAAAGTCAAGCGGAGTTACATAATGGCAAAACATGTCCACACGAGTCTCATAGTGACCTATAAACTTTATCATCACTGCATAAGGGGGTACATCAACAATGTGATCAGGTCCATCTTCATAGACACTCCTAGATACATCCCAGAAGAGAGGAAGAGGATCACACATCAACACATCTTGGTATTACACCAAGATCTACCTGGTCAAGAACCATGTTGCCCTAGAACACATCTGGGGGCCCTAGAACACATCTTGGGTCTTATCCACCAAGGTACAAGACCAAGGATCAACCCATGCATTAAGCAAGGGTTCCCTGGAACACATCCAGGGGCCCTAGACACATCTAGCGACTTATTGCTTGTCCAAGACCAAGAACCCCAGTTATCTACTGGGGGCCCTCACAAGGGTCTTGCTGCTTGGTTTTAGACCAAGAACCCCAGTCATCTACTGGGGGCCCTCACACAAGTCTTTCTGCTTGGTTCTAGACCAAGAACCCCAGTCATCTACTGGGGGCCCTCACAAGGGTCTTTTGCCATGACTCTCATTGCTTGGTCTCATACCAAGAAACCCGAGGAGTGTGTTGTGGGCCCTAGTCTACAACTAGGGTCTTTTCCATCCTCAGGAGAATGGCTCTTGCAGCTGCATTAATTTCAACACTCCCTCTCAGCAAGAGAGGCATTCTCAACAACACCAAGCTTGTCTCGAAAGTACACATACTTTGTCAATGACAGAGGCTTGGTCAAAATATCTGTGTTTTGTTCCACCATCGGAATATACTGAATATTGAGAATGTTCTTCTGCACTATGTCTCGAACATAGTGATATCTCATCTCAATGTGTTTTGTCATAGAAACACAGGAATCACGGAGAGCTTTACACAACTCTGGTTATCACCGTGGATTACTGTGTGTTCCAACTCATCACTAAACAAATATGAGAGTAGCTTTCTGAGCTACGCTGCTTCTATACTGGCAGCACTTGTAGCAATGTATTCTGCCTCTACAGTGCTCTGGGCTGTGGAGCCCTGTTTCGTGCTGGACCATGAGAATATAGTTGAACCCAAGCTAAAACAATATCCGAAAGTACTCTTCCGATCCACTGTATTGCCCATCCAATCTAAATATGTATAACCATGAAGCATTACACCTCCACTGAAGTGTATCTAAGCCCATATGCTATAGTCTCTCGAACATATCTAAGAAAAGGTTTAACAACAACCATATGAATATGCTTCGGTTCACACATGAGCTGGATGAGGGCATTCACTACATGATAAATATCCGGTCTGGTGTGTATAAGATACATCAAGAACCCAATGATGTCTTCCGGATCTGAAACTGTAGCTTGATCTTGTAACTTCTTTAGTTTGGAAAACATCGGTGTGGATATGGACTTACAGTCCAACATGCCAAGTCTGCGGAGCATATCAACTACGTACTTGCTCTTGTGAGAGAAGCTTCTCATCTGGTTTCTGCCACACCTCTAAGCTCAGAAAGTAATGCAAAAGACCCAAGTCTTTCATTTCAACTTCTGCTGAAGAGCTCCCTCTTAGTCTGAGGCTTGAGCTATCAAAAATTTCCTTTCATGTAAGGAATAGATCATCCTAAGATAACATGATGATTTCGTACAATCTTTATATAAAGATTGGGATCTGCGATACTCTTGGTGAACCCAAAACTCTGTAGAGAGATTGTCAATACTTTCATACCAAGCTCTCGGAGCTTGTTACAATCTATGGGATTCTTTCCCATGGATAACCTCTTGCTCAACTTCACTGTTAAGTAAATCAGTCTTAACATCTATCTAGTGAAGTTTCCAAATAAAAATCTGCGACAAGAGAGATAAAGATCCTGATGGAAGTAAGGATTTTGTCATAGATAATCCCTTCTTTCTAAGAGAAATCAAGAGTCACAAATTTAACCTCAATACTGCCATCTGCTGTAGGTTATGGTCTAACTCATATGCAGGGACTGCTCCCTCTGAGTCTCATAAAATATTTGCCTCCTTGCATGTGCAAACTGGCTCCCTTTGAACCTTTAAGATCCTTTGATTCTGATCTGGTGTCATATGATGTATCTCTTCACGATGTTCTTGGTGCCAGTACCAAGTTTAATATGAAAAACTGAGTCAGACTTATTGATCTCCTGTGCCAAGGATAATGGCTCAATTTCAATCTAAGGACTCTTGATTAAAAGGAGATATCTGTAGGGTTCCCAAAACGAGGAAAAATACCCCAACTACTAAGATAATTTGTTGGACTCCTTAACCAAGAAAATAACCCAAGGTTACAGGTTGTCTTTCATATCAGGGATAATAGACCAACATACAACTGAGTTTCTAAACCAGGGAGAAAGACCTAGCTTACATCAATTAAAATAAGTATGTGCTGAGATCACAACTTCCTTGGTCATATAACAAGAATACAAATAAGATTCTGACAATATTTCATTGAGACACCGGTTCATAAATATGACAGGAAGGTAAACATAGCTCTTCTTGCTGTCATTTGTAGTCACAAAATGAATGTAAATGGTGTATACCTGGACTTACCTTGAACTTGCTTGGGCTGAAGACATACTTGTACTTTGCAGCCTGTTACCAACTGAAGCTATCTAAGACATCTTCAGTGTATGCGGATGTTTGACATGTATCTGTTATTTTAAGTAATTCCATATCCTCAAGAGATTATCCCACTGTCCTGTGGATAATACATTATTCATCCATATGCTAAGAGTTAACAATACATCTTAAAGAATGAGGCCAAAGACTGTATTGTCCCAAATTATGTTCTTACAAAAATCAGCTCTCACATGTTTCTCTCAAAGACAAACACCAAAGAATTGCCAAGTTTCCACCACTCAATGTATTATGGTTAACTTTAAAGCTCGTGTACTCTTTGTAGTACAAAACATATGGATGACCATTAAGTGCATAAGGTGCTATCATTCACTGAAGTTACACAGTTTCCCATTTTAAAATTCCTTTACCAGTGATTCTGTCAATGCCATTGTAATTTACCAAAAGCTTATTTAAAGAAAGCTAAGAACTCACCAAGCATCAATAACAATAACATTATAATGGCTGAAACCTATCTCTTGTGATCTTCAAGATGATGGTTACATTTCCAAGCATTCTGTATTAGATCTTCAACTAGCTTGGCCTAGCTCAGAAGTGAGAATGGGTTACTGGGCGTAAGTGTCATCATTTAATTTGCAGTCAAAGGAAAGGAAAAAAAGGCTTGAAAATCAACAGATAACCATGGGTAAACTAGAGGATTACTAGGAGTCCCCCTTCAGAACCCAGAAGCCCTAACATGGTCTGAATCAAGATCAACAATGCATAGTAATTAGCCTTCGCCAGTTTGGAATCTACAATTTAAGTCCAATCCATTCCCTTCACCTTGGAAGGCAGGAATTTTCATACTTAGTCATAATTTATGTGCTTGAATTTATGGTTCAAGGATTGCCCTTCTGTCTCAAGAAGTGGCTTAAATCTACAAAAGGATTGCTCACAGTAGGGCTGAAAGAACTGTTGGTAATGACCAACTCCTATAAACAACCCATATTTGTTGTTCACTACTTTCAGATTAGACTTGGACCAGTGGCTGCCTCAGCCTTAAAACAAGTTAGGTTTTAGAGTCTAAAAGAAGGAGTCATACTGTAAATAGGATGAAACAAACTTACTGCTGGTCTACAAGAACATTCCCTTGAAAAGGATCTATGTTGGCTCAAGAGTTTGTCACTAAAGAGCTCTTTTTCACGCCCTATGCTCTGATACCATGTTAGATTTTAGGGAAAAAGTAAAACAGTGACATTCCTTTAAATTCTGTTCACTAATACAAATTTAGATCAGCACATTAAACCAAGATATAAACAGATCTGTATGCATGCAATTAAAATTCTGAACATAAACAAATTTCCTGAGTGCAGAAAAACAAATCTTAGCTTACCTCTTAGCCAATGAAGAATGTGTACCTGTCACATGTAGATGTATGCCTCTGTAAGTAATGCTCAGATGAAGTTTAGGTTCATATATCAAACCTCTAGGGTTTGATCTCTGTCAAGAGAAATGTGGGACAGTTTTGCCATGGATAGTAAAACCCTAATGGAAACAATAATAAACCAAAGTCATAAAAGCAAATAACCCCAATGAGAAAAACTCCAATAAACAGTAATAACACAGCAAGGAAATCAATTCACAAGAAAACCCTGTGATTTGAAAACAAGTGTCAAACCCACCATCAAGCGAACACAAACTCAGATCTGAAGATACAAGAGGCTCCATAAACAAACTAACTCAGATCTGGTAGTACAAGAGGCTCCATAAACAAACTAACTCATAAACAAACTAACTCAGATTTGGTAGTACAAGAGGCTTCATAAACAAACTAACTCAGATCTGAAGATACAAGAGGCTCCATAAACAAACTAACTCAGATCTAGTAGTACAAGAGGCTCCATAAACAAACTAACTCAGATCTGAAGATACAAGAGGCTCCATAAACAAACTAACTCAGATCTGGTAGTACAAGAGGCTCCATAAACAAACTAACTCAGATCTGGTAGTACAAGAGGCTCCATAAACAATCTAACTCAGATCTGAAAGTACAAGAGGCTCCTCAAGCAAATACGAGATCAGATCTGAAAATACCCATGGTTCCATAAGCAAACAAACTTAGATCTGGTAGTATCAAAGGCTCCATAAGTAAACAAACATAAATCTGAAATGTTAAAGTTTTTGCTATTATTAGGTTACTTTCAATTTACTAGATAACAATAGCATAGATAGGATCATTGAGAGAAACACAATCACAAGAGTACACAACATTTATCCTGGGAAACCCTCATGGGGAAGAAAACCCAGCAAAACTTCCTTAATATAGATCACAATCACAGAAGTACACAAGCATTTACCTGAAACCCTCATGGGGAAGGTTCCTGTCTCCTTAATATAGATAGCCAATACAATGCCAAGACAAATGAACCAAACAACACGTAAATTCCTCTCCCAAGGATGCTTCTCTCTCTCTCTCCTTCTTCCTCAAAATTCGGTAACTGCAGCCTTTAAATACTTGGCGACTAGGCAGAGTGAGCTCAGTGGGGAAATGTGAGGCGCTATCTCTTTATTTATACAAAATTCAACAAAGTAATCGACTAGTGTCTTTTCATTATCGGGCCGACTTTCTCATTCCTAATGTATTATAACCACCTTTTATTTAATCAGCCTACTCTATTTTGCCTTTATTGCTATTTAGGGTTTGACCAATCCTAAGAATAAGGATTTGTCAACTATAATGGTCTACATGATCAATCCACAAAAGGGGATTGATCTAATCAATAATAAATATATTTTATCTTTATCCACAAAGGATAAGAATATTCTTTGCGCTAATATTTTAACACTCCCTCTTAACAAGTTAGGTATTCTTATCTTTAGACAAAAGCCTTCCGGATGTCAACATCAATCCATTCAGGGTGCTTAACATCCACTGGATAACATCATCAACTGGAAAACAACATCAAATAGATAACATCATCAACTAGGCAAAATCATCAACTAGGTAACATCATCAACTCGATAACAAGAGGCATCAATATAATCCACTCTAATAACTGGCATCATGATCACCGACCATATATCTATAAATCATCGAAGTTTTGTTCTCTTTATCTTCACAGTAAGACACCTTTTCTTCTTCTGCCTCGCCAGAAGATATTTCTTTCTTATCTTCACACAAAGATATCTTATCTTCACACGTAAGATGTCTTATCTTCTGCCACGAAGATATCCCAAGGAGTTTTGGTAGGCCTTCTTATGCTCTCCTTCCTCTCGTAGCTACTCCGTTCCCACCCATCCATTGGGAGGACTACTACCATAGCTTCATCCTGAAGTCATCCCATTACGAACTAGGTGCTTAAGATGCTAGCCCGGCAAGACTAGATTCCCTTTCCATGATCCACGTAGGATCACTCTATTACACAAACCTCAAGAGCCAACTACCATTCTACATGGTCAAGGCTTGTGTTCCGTGCTACTCCACCCTGGCCGAGGAGAGTCCGTCACCGCTTCCCCTTGGAGAAATATCCACATTCCTCTCACGAGGGTGGTCACACCCTCTACTAGGGTATTCTGGAATGTCCCTAGAGTATCCAAACTCAACACTTGATGCAGGCCAACCTGACACACCCTCTTTATCCCCTTCTCTCATTGTCTCTTCTCTTTTTCCTTCTAATGAAGGTCTACTTTGTGGGATTTCTCTTCCTTCTCAATGGCTGTCTTTTCTCTTTTCTCCCTTCTTTTTTTTTTTTTTTTTATATATATATATATCTTGTGGTCCAAAATCTTCCATGGTATAATACCATGCTACCCATCCTACTGGCACCATCCATCTCCTTTTCCTAATTGTATCAAATCACGATCCTCCATTTCAACTCGTAGACATAGCTCCCTCTTGCACCAAACTAATAGCTTCTAATCATCATCCTGGAAGTTTTTCTCAGAATATGTCCTCTGCCTTCTTTGAGTTCAAAATTATTTCTTTCTGGACTTCATACCTGAACAACCCGCTTCCCTCTCAAGATTTAATAGGTGAAATCGGAAATTGAAAGTCTCAGAAGTTACCTCAAGGTTTTGGCTCAACTCTATCTAGGCATTCCACATCTTCACCCTGTAATATTTCTTTGTTCTTCAGATTCTTTAGGGAGCCTCTGCCCTACAACATCGGATATTGTTTGGTCTTCTATTGACTATCACCATATCAGGCACGCCCTTTCTCTTTATGCTGCCTAATTAAAAGAAATTATGGTATAAGTTCTTTCTTCCGGACTGTAAACTTACTTCTATGCTATGTTTCTCTGAAATAAATATTTTTATCTCTTTCTTCATCCTCTTCTTTATGGCTCTCCTTCATAAGTCTGCATAGATACTAAAGTAAAACGAGGTTAATAAACATTCTCACAAAACCAATGCAATGACACAAACGCCTGTATCAAATTTTCTTATCTCTATTAAAGTAAACAAGATACTAGAAATAAACATGAATACTTATCTTTTGTTTTTGTGTGGGGAGGCTCCATGGACTCCACCATTTGCTATCTTTCTTCAGATCAACTATCTTCAACTTAAAGTACATAACCCTCAATTTCTGCTCAAGCTTTCTTTGAGGGAGGAGATTCCTCTTCCTCTGCCACATGTGCTTGATACTTTCTTTTCCCCTTTCCTTGAGGACAGTCATAGGAAAAGTGTCCCAACTTTTGACAGTTGTAGCATCTAATCTTTGAAACATCTTTCTTCTTACCTGAAACTCTTACGGAGTTAGCTTCTTTATTGTTCTTCCTGAAGGAACTTCTTTTGTTCTTTTGAGCTGTAAGAGCTTCCTCTTCATCAACATTTAATCTCTTCTGTTGGTCTGCAAGTCTAGATTCTTCGTGTGTGCAATCTGCCCATAACTTATCAAACTTGGGTAACTTGCTTCTTGTACACACTCCTTGTACAAAAGGAATCCAAAATGTTGGAAACCCATTTAGGGTTGTGGTTACAAGCTCTTTGTCACTAATGACATCTCCAATAGCTGCAAGCTGATATCTGATCTGAGAAACTCTCATAAGATAGGATGTGACATATTCTGAGTTTTCCATCTTCATATTACGAAGCTGATTCCTTAAGGAAAGATTCTGGCTAATGTCTTTGCTTTCATATAACCTGCTGAGTGCTTCATACATTTGCCTTGTTGTCTGTAGTTCGGAAATATGAGGGATCAAGTGATCCTTTACTGAATGTGACACGATTCTCTTTGCTTTCTTTTCATTCTTCTTATGCTTGGTCTTTTGCTCTTCTTCATCTGGTTCTGGTACACCCACTGCAACATGTTCTAGGAGATCATTCTCGTCTAGAATCATCTACAACCTATGCTTCCAAGATCTGAAGTTTCTAGATCCTTCTACTTGTCTTCTACCCTCATGCTGGTAGCCATTCTTTCTTGTAGAAGAAACCCTAGCCCTCCGGGCTATAGAAATAATAGAAAAATCAAATTTCTTGGATCTGAAAACTGAACTCACTAAAAGATGCGCTGGACTGAGGCGTGTAGCCTGGTGTGTTTAGATTTCAGAAAATCCAACTTTTACCCCTCCAAACTTGATCTGCGGATTTCTGGACTGGTGCTTCTGGTTTTTTGGTACTTCTGGTACTCTGGTACTTTGTGAAAACTAGGGTTTCACTTTCCAGGAGATCTAGCCACTGAAAAGTTGCACTGAGGATGCCAAAATGTTCCTTGAGGTAGGGCACACCTTTCTAGATGGATTTGGGGTTGAAATTCTTCTTCAATAAAAAGCCCAAATTTGCATGTACGACAACAGTGATGTTTTTCTTTTTCCTGTGAAAGATGCTCTCTTCAGCTTAGCTCTAATACCATGTTAAAGTTTTTGCTATTATTAGGTTACTTTCAATTTACTAGACAATAGCATAGATAGGATCACTGAGAGAAACACAATCACAAGAGTACACAACATTTATCCTGGGAAACCCTCATGGGGAAGAAAACCTAGCAAAACTTCCTTAATATAGATAGCCAATACAATGCCAAGACAATGAACCAAACAACACAGAAATTCCTCTCCCATGGATGCGCCTCTCTCTCTCTTCCTTCTTCCGACAACTGGTAACTGTAGCTTCCTTCAATACTTGCGCACTAGATGAGTGAGCTGAGTGTGTACAAATGAGGCGCCCTCTCTTATTTATACAATCTGGCAGGCGCTGAACTGGGGTGTCTTTTCACTGGCTGGGCCGACTTCTCATTTTGGGTGGTTATAACCACCTTTATTTAATCTGGGGGCCGACTTCTCATTCTGCCTATTACAATTAGGGTTTGACCAATCCACAAAAGGGGATTTGGTCAATTATAATGCCCGACATGATCAATCCACAAAAGGGGATTGATCTAATCAATAATAAATATATTTTATCTTTATCCACAAAAGGGGATAAGAATATTCTTTGCAGTTACACAATATTTTAACATGAAATACCAATGGCTTCATAAGTAAATAAACATAGATCTGAAAGTATCAAAGTCAAACCCTCCACAGACAATTCTTCCTTTGGAAAACTGGACAGCAAGAGGGAGAAGGAGTCAAGGGCAGCGACAACCTTAACCCACCAACGACTGCAAGAATGAGAAGTAAGGGAAGGCTGCAGCCTCCAAAACAGTAAGAGGAAGGTCCGCTACTTCCTTATACAGCAAGGGGAAAGTCTGCCCAGCAAGAAGGAAGGTCCGCTCCACTCTAGAACACCAAGAGGAGAGATCCGCGACACCCTATCCTAGCAGCCACAACAAATATGAAGCTTCCAGCAAACAAGGAGAAGATCTATGGAGGCCGTTCCTCAAAACAGTAGGAGAGAGAGTCCATCAAGGAGGCCATACTTAGAGCAAAGAACAAACTGAAGTAGCCACCGAAAATTAGACCAAGAGAAGAGTGAGTGTGTATGTAAGTCACACAATACAATTTAGGTTCTAGAGTCTAAAAGGAGTCATACTGTAAATAGGATGAAACAAACTTACTGCTGATCTACAAGAACATCCCTTGAAAAGGATCTACGTAGGCTCAAGAGTTTGTCACTAAAGAGCTCTTTTTCACGCCCTATGCTCTGATACCATGTTAGATTTTAGGGAAAAAGTAAAACAATGACATTCTTTTAAATTCTGTTCTCTAATACAATTTTAGATCAACACATTAAACCAAGATATAAACAGATCTGTATGCATGAAATTAAAATTCTGAACATAAACAAATTTCCTGAGTGCAGAAAAACAAATCTTAGCTTACGTCTTAGCCAATGAAGAATGTGTACCTGTCACATGTAGATGTATGCCTTTGTAAGTAATGCTCAGACGAAGTTTAGGTTCATATATCAAACCTCTAGGGTTTGATCTCTGTCAAGATAACTGTGGGACATTTTTTCCATGGATAGTAAAACCCCAATGGAAACAATAATAAACCAAAGTCATAAAAGCAAATAACCCCAATGAGAAAAACTCCAATAAACAGTGATAACACAGAAAGGAAATCAATTCACAAGAAAACCCTCTGATCTGAAAACAAGTGTCAAACCCACCATCAAGCAAACACAAACTCAGATCTGAAGATACAAGAGGCTCCGTAAACAAACTAACTCAGATTTGGTAGTACAAGAGGCTCCATAAACAAACTAACTCAGATTTGAAGATACAGGAGGCTCCATAAACAAACTAACTCAGATCTGGTAGTACAAGAGGCTCCATAAACAAACTAACTCAGATCTGAAGATACAAGAGGCTCCATAAACAAACTAACTCAGATCTGGTAGTACAAGAGGCTTCATAAACAAACTAACTCAGATCTGGTAGTACAAGAGGCTCCATAAACAATCTAACTCAGATCTGAAAGTACAAGAGGTTCCTCAAGAAAATACGAGATCAGATCTGAAAATACCCATGGTTCCATAAGCAAACAAACTTAGATCTGGAAGTATCAAAGGCTCTTTAAGTAAACAAACATAGATCTGAAATACCAATGGCTTCATAAGTAAATAAACATAGATCTGAAAGTATCAAAGTCAAACCCTCCACAGGCAATTCTTCCTTTGGAAAACTGGACAGCAAGAGGGAGAAGGAGTCAAGGGAAGTGACAGCCTTAACCCACCAACGACTGCAAGAATGAGAAGTAAGGGAAGGCTGCAGCCTCCAAAACAGTAAGAGGAAGGTCCACGACTTCCTTATACAACAAGGGGAAAGTCTGCCCAGCAAGAAGGAAGGTCTGCTTCACTCTAGAACACCAAGAGGAGAGATCCGCGACACCCTATCCTAGCAGCCACAACAAATATGAAGCTTCCAACAAACAAGGAGAAGATCTATGGAGGCCGTTCCTCAAAACAGTAGGAGAGAGAGTCCATCAAGGAGGCCATACTTAGAGCAAAGAATAAACTGAAGTAGCCACTGAAAATTAGACCAAGAGAAGAGTGAGTGTGTATGTAAGTCACACAATACAAAGGGTAGGGTCTAATTTATAGTTTGGGAGAGGGGTTAGGGTAATTAGAATTATAATTAATTATTGACATTTAATTAAAACCCTAATCACATAAATAAAACCTTAATCCCATAAATAAAATCCCCATCACATAAAACAAGATCTCCATCACATAAAATAAGAGTGAAGGCAAACAACAAAGGGTTACCTTTTAAGACAAAGTCAAGGGGAGTTACATAATGGCAAAACATGTCCACATGAGTCTCATAGTGACCTATAAACTTTATCATCATTTCATAAGGGGGTACATCAAGAATGTGATCAAGTCCATCTTCATAGACACTCCTAGATACATCCCAGGAGAGAGGAAGAGGATCATACATCGACACATCTTGGTATTACACCAAGATCTACCTGGTCAAGAACCAGGTTGCCCTAGAACACATCTGGGGGCCCTAGAACACATCTAGGGTCTTATCCACCAAGGTACAAGACCAAGGATCAACCCATGCATTAAGCAAGGGTTCCCTGGAACACATCCAGGGGCCCTAGACACATCTAGGGAGTTGTGCTTGGTCCAAGACCAAGAACCCCAGTCATCTACTGGGGGCCCTCAGAAGGGTCTTTCTGCTTGGTTCTAGACCAAGAACCCCAGTCATCCACTGGGGGCCCTCACAAGGGTCTTTAGCCATGGCTCTCACTGCTTGGTCTCATATGCCCCAGGAGTGTGCTGGGGGCCCTAGTCTACAGCTAGGGTCTTTTCTGTCCTCAGGAGAATGGCTCTTGCAGCTGCATTAATTTCAACAGTAACATCACTGAATAATGAATTAGTCACTTCTGTTGCGTGATCTTAACTGTGTAAAGTGTCTTCAGTTTCAAATGTACGGAATTCTGACTGCTTGCATTTGAAGCAAGTCCAACTTCCTTGGCTGCTTATGATATGTTAATAACAGTGAGCACCATACAATACTCACAGAAGAAGCTTCCATGGCAGCCCCAACAATCCATGGAGGAAGATGGTGTCCAGTGAATGGAAACAATAATCTAACTGGTATTGGGATGCCCATTACATTATAATCCAAAGCCCACAAGTAATTAAGTCTGATTTGTGTCAACGTGCTCCTTGAAAGGTCAATGGCAGTAATGACACCTTCCAATCTGCTTCTCATCAGTACTATGGCAGCGGCTGCAAGGGTATATCTGTACAAGAAACAATTACCATGCCCACATCAGCAGCCACCAGTGCTGGAGAGTTGTTGATGCCATCTCCCACCATTGCAACTGTCATCCCAAACATATCTAGAACCAAAAGCACGGGGAAACGAGTTTTCTTCGTACAAAACTGAATACTCTTATACAGTGAAATTTTTAGAGCTCAACAAAAGTTTCTAACCTTTTTCAATAGTCATACTAAAATTGCACATGACCAGGTTAAAAATATAGGGAGGAACAAATGCTTGGCAGAGGCTTAGGGGCAAAAGGAAACTGAAATATAAGTACCTCTAACTCTTTCATTTTCTGCTCTTTTCCCTAAGGGAGCATTTCTTCCATGACAATGCCAATTCCAACCTCCTTGGCAATGGCGTTTGCAGTATATGCCAATTGTCTCTTGTGACCATAATACTTTTAAGTTTTAACTTTCATCGATTTCAAAATGGACATCACGTCTTGTACCTCTGGCTTAACTGAATTTGACGTTGCAAATATTCCTACCAACTCTCCAATGATAGACACCAAAAATCTAGTTCGAACCATCTCTTTAATCTTCTTTCAAAATGTTATAAGCATCTTCAGAAATAGCGATTTCAGAACCTAACATCAGCTTGACATTGCCTACAAGAATATTTTTGTTGTGTACTCTAGCACTTGCACCGTGGCCAGTTATTGACACAAAATCTTGTGCTTCAGGCATCTTACTTGCCTTTGAACTTTCTTCTCTCAAACTTTTGACATACTCAACCACAGCTTGGGCCAAAGGAATCTCACTGTTTCTCTGAAGCACAACCCGAAATGCAAGTTAGGTATTGAGACATATAATCCCTTTTCTTTGAGCATAATTAAAATGCAGAATGCTTGTGAATATTAATTTAGGTAAAGATCAATCAGTGAATGTTGTGAATGCTTGTGCAGGATGCTTGTTGATTTAAACTGGATCTACATAAGTAATGAATTTATTGATGCTATAGATTAGCAAGATTAGGATTCGAGCATCTCAAAGATGCGTTGATTTTATCAAATTTTGGGACATCTTTTGCACATTTTTGAGGCCTTAAATAATGTGTTTTGGCCTCGCAACAGCTTAGGGTTGCTGCAGGTTTTCCAAACCTTGGATAGAGATTGGTCTTCTAATCAAGATCTTTCCAACGAGCTATTGTGCACCTAAAACAAAGTTCACATGAGAATGTTTGGACCCTGGCAAGGAAATGGTCCAAATATTTCCCGCATGTTCAAGTGGTGACCATGTCAGCTCCCCATAATTTGAATATGTGGAGTTAGTAAGAAGTATGAATCCACTAGACTTCTAGAAACATCATGGAGATTCCAATAGGGTTTCGAAAAAACCTAACCCCAATTCTAGCTATTAAAAACCTAGTAGGAGGAGAGAAGAGGGTTCACTTTTTTCTGACTAGTTGTTCACTGTTCCATAGTATGAGCAGGAATGTGGAGGAGACGCTAACAACACAGGGAGACAAAGCATATTATGGAGGACTGTAGAGGACCATAGTGTTTGATAACTTCACAATAAGCTTGGAAAGCTTTGTATTATGTATTTTAATCTCCATAATATAAGAAGATAGAAGGCACAATCCTTCATTGAATGTTGGTTTTCTGGTATGGGTTTCTAGGGTAAATATTTGTATCATTGTGTTTGTCTTGTTATTTTGTCGAAGGTGTTTTTTAAGGGGATGGTTCACGTAGGCTTTTCATCGTCTGTCCTCAGCCTATCAACGGAGGACACGTACTGGATTTTTTGTTGTTGTTGATGTATTAGCATTGGACAGGTACTTCCATAGAGGCTCGGTGTCTAGCATGTGGAAGTCGTCCTTGTAACCTCTCAAAAAACCTTAGGAGTTCACTTTATGTGTAATAATTAAAGTGAATGTTCTTTTTAATTAAGTTAAATGCCTAAGTTATTTGGCATTAGTAACTTAAGTGAGAGTTTGATTAAGTCCTAGCCATTGGATCTAAAGTGAAAGTGAGATTAGATCTCAGTCTTTGATCACTTTGGAGATCTAGGGTTAGTGATTGATTCGGTTAAATTTCAATGTAAAAAAAGACAGCCTAGGTGAGAGGATGAGACACACACTGAGAGAAAGTGAGATCTCATTGAGTGGTGTGGGTGAAGAGAGTTCATCCAAGTGTAAGTGGGCAGGGCTAAGGAAAGGTGCAAAGGGGCAGCGAGGGAGATAGCAGCCAGGTGGGCTATCGCTGCATTGTAATCCTCTGAAGGGCCATTATCCGAGGAAGGGAACCCAATATTATTAAAAGAAGATCTGGTTTTCTCGCAACGGTTTTTCCAGGGGTCTTTACCAGAATATCTTGTGCAATGTGTGATTGGTTTCTGTTTTAATGCTTCCCTTGAATTTATTGTTGAGTAACCTAGCTGTGCTTTAATTCAATAAGTGTGTTTTATTCAGAATTAATTGCCAGGTGCTAGGTTCAGGTAAAATCAACATTTTTCTTTTTAATTTTTTTCATTTGCCATGTCCCTGCCACGTGTCACAATTATGCTGTTTCCTTCTTTTGTTTTGGTGTTCCACTTTCTGCGTGAGGCTTTCCTGTCTTGAATGTATTTTGCTTGCACTGTGTCCCTGTAATTAATGATACCCCCTCCTACATTTATTGGAAGCCACTTTGTCCAGCATCTGTACCCAAACACACTATCACCCAAACACACTATCGGCAGGTGAGGTCGGCATGCCACTTGTGCAGGTCGGTTCTCTTGGCTGTTCTGTTCCCCAGTTTTGATATATATACAAATTCTATTTACATTTGCTGGACCTCCTCTTGTTTGATGGTCACTCCCCTGTACTGGATAGTGATTTCAGATCTGTACTTTATAGCCCATAGCATTGTGCTCGAGTGATTGGATTGGGTCGTGCTTGTAAATTCAGCCTTTTTGTTCTTGTCATACTCGTTTGGCCTTGTTGGAATAGCAGGTTTGTTAATATTTTTTTTAATTCACCTACAATATCTGTTGACTGTGTCTATACCTATGTTGCTATGAATGTAATCAGTCACAAGCGAGAGTATCCTCTCTGCATCCATATGCCAACTAAAGCAGACTGACGTGTGGAAGCATTTAAAAGCTTTGAAAAGCTGTGGAAAATAAGTTCTGGAAGGCTATAAATGGCAGCTGGGTTGAAAAATATGGTAGCGCAGCAGTTCTTAGTCAGTGGATTTCCACCTTGCCTTTCTAGAATACAAAATCCATCTCAACCCAGCGAGTACTCGGCGTTAAATTGTCGGTTAATCTCATTGCACATCTCAGCCCTGAGAATCTCAAAGCATCGAGGGAGACTGTAAGTCCCTTATATTTGCTCATTCTCAATGAGGTAGTAGATTTTTTTCTATGTTATTATTCTTTCGAGATGTTTCCAGTAGTAATCAATGGTTAGATGCCTTTCCTGGGCTGGTTGTTAATTTTCATGGCTTCCAATAGCGACCCTAGATAAGCGGAGAACTACTGTTTATTTGCTCCAAACAAATTATTACGGCATTTTTGTTCAGTTGGAACTCTAGTTTGAAGCAGAAAGCTCAATGGCTTGTTGTCGAATTCAGGTGATGAGTAGTTTAATCTTTAGATCCAGGAGATTTTTCTGATTATAAGCTTTTATCACCATGGTCAATCAAAGACCTGAGAAGGCATTTATCTGATTTGTTATCGCTCTTTTTTGATGGCTCAAATGCCATTTTTACGGTGGGCTTTTATGCCACTTCAATGGCTTTCAAATGTAGGCCTGTGTGCCATTTTAAATGTAGGGTTGTGTGCCATTTGTAGTAGATGATTGGTGAGAGTGTTTTTGCACTCTCATTTTTCTTTCAAAGTGGTGCAGCACCTGAGAAGTATAATTTCCGGTCTTACTTTGAATAGAAATTGCAGTGTTTCTCTTGGGAGATTAAAAAAAAAGTTGGGTTTTATAATACCAACTCAAAAAAAATTGAGCTAAAACTGTTGGGCACATACAACGCTCATCTCCTCTTCCTGGATTTCAGAGCACACTTTGCTTCTCTCATTGCCGTAAAAGCTTACAATAATTTCACTATGTACACAAAACAAAACTGCAATGCAACATTACAAAGTAGTAAGTGGTTAATGACAGTAAGTGGTTGATGACAAAGAGAATGCCTTGTAAAAGACATAATATTTTTAAGATGGCGACACTCAACAGTTGGGTGCCTTGTAAAAGAAAAAAACCCAAACCCAATTTCCATGCTAAAGGCATGGAAGAAGGTGGTTTAGTCTTCAACTACATGAAACACGCGATCCATTTTTTCAGTACTACTAGAATTTATGTAATCGACTCAAATCCCCTCAGCAGAGTCCCAAGGTAACTGTAGAGCGAGCTCACAACAAGGTTGCGTTGTCAAAGAAAAGGTGGGTCGATAGGTGTACCGATCAGCAATTATCAAGTTTCTATTAACAGTGTCTTCATTGAACTGTCTTTGTCTTTTTATTATTATATGTATTTTCTTTTTTTTCTATGCTATTAAAAATATATCCAGCTAATATAATAGGTTACTGTATTTGAGCTTCCATTCTAAACAAATTTTTGAAAACAATGGAAAAAAAATCCTCCCATCCATAGAGTATCCAGAGTTAAGACTGGTGAACAAAATTCCCATCCATTTTTCTTTAAAATCCGAGTTAAATGTGGTCAAATAACAAGTTATTAGACTCCCCGGATGGGGTGCCACGCGGAAAGGAAGGGCACGTGGAGGCGCGTAGGGAGAGGCCATTTATGGTGGCTCTCACCTCACACCATAGCCATTTATGAAAGCTCTCACCTCCGTTGGCCTCCGTTTTTGAAAACAATGGAAAAAAAATCCTCCCATCCATAGAGTATCCAGAGTTAAGACTGGTGAACAAAATTCCCATCCATTTTTCTTTAAAATCCGAGTTAAATGTGGTCAAATAACAAGTTATTAGACTCCCCGGATGGGGTGCCACGCGGAAAGGAAGGGCACGTGGAGGCGTGCAGGGAGAGGCCATTTATGGTGGCTTTCACCTCACACCATAGCCATTTATGAAAGTTCTCACCTCCGTCGGCCTCCGTTTATCGATGGGGCCTCTCACGAGTGAGCACAGGCCGGCCAGCGAGAGCATTAAGCTCTCGGCTTTAATCACTGCAGCCATTGTTTATGTCATAATCCGCCTTACCGGTACTCTCAGAATGCATTCGAAGCTCGTCAAGCAGAGTAGGAATCGCAGAGCAGGAGACATCCTGGCATTGGCCCTCATTCTCACTATGCCGCGAGCGAGGGGGAGACCCCGCAGGGGAGCAGGCTGGTACGCGGCTGAGTCCAGGGAGAAAAGACACAAGAGGTTTGAACGAGCTCTGCTCCTGGCCAAGAGGAAGTGATGCAGGGGGACCAC
This sequence comes from Picea sitchensis, assembly GCA_010110895.2. Taxonomy (NCBI): domain Eukaryota; kingdom Viridiplantae; phylum Streptophyta; class Pinopsida; order Pinales; family Pinaceae; genus Picea; species Picea sitchensis. The sequence continues at coordinate 162,422 of SNQJ01S0002558.1, read as the reverse complement.
AACAACAAGCTCGCCCCCCCAAACGTTCGTCGAGGAAATTCCGTTCATGGAGCTCCCACCGAACTTCTCTGAGAGCCGAATGTTTACAGTTCCAGATAATTGGAACCCTCCGGCGTGCATTGAAGAAGCAGCACCACCGCCCAGCTTGAGAGAGACCCACGGCCCCAGCGACGCTCCTAATGAAGAGTTCGCCACTTGCCTGGTAGAGGAGGAGCTGCCGGAAAGCACAACTGAGTCGCAGTCGCAGAGGAAGACGCAGGGTCACTAGGAAACGGATGCCAAAACAAAGTCGCCACCACCGCCACCACTCCTACACCCGGAGCACTTGAACCTGATCTTTGAGGTCCGCAGTCTGATGGATGATCAAATTTTCAGAGCCGTCCGCGTTGGCCAACGTTTGGACATGCTTTATGCAGCCTACTCCAGTGCCGCACCTAGGCGATAATGCCCCACCTGTGCTCAGCCCTATGTCATTCCTGTCAACAGCGGCAAGGCGAAGGACGACTGCGAGGACTCCGGTGAATAGGTTCTTCTGTTTCGCATGGTCTCTAACTCCATTTCTTTTGGTGTTTATCAGAGCTGTAGCTCTTTAGTTATTAGCCTAGTTAGCGTTAGCATAGGCTTTACTCAATTGCTGATGGAAATGGACATGCACCCTGGTTTCCTTCGGGCAGGGTGGTGAAACGAGCTGTTTGATTTTGCATGCTACTGTGGATAGCCCAGCTGTCCTGGTTTCCTGCATAGGCAGGACAGTTGGCGTATGTTTGTCAAGTGTATTTCTTTTTTGAAGTTTTAATATAACAGGATTCTGTCAAGTGTATTTTTGAAGTTTTAACATAACAGATCTCGTGATTCTACTCTTTTACTTAAAAAAAAAAAAAACAAGTTATTAGACTATCTTGTCAAATGTTGTTCTAATTCCACTCATAACAAGTTTGTAATGACGTGCTAGCTAGGCGTATGGCTATTAAATATCGTTCCTCGATAATTAGAGATGGTTATTAAATATATATATATATATATATATATATATATATATATATATATATAATAGCCATCTCTAATTATATATAGAGAGAGAGATGGTTATTATATATATATATATATATATATATATATATATATATATAATAGCCATTCTTCTCATAATTAGAGATGCATAGCTATATATATATATATATATATATACATATATATATATATATACTACACTAATGATATATCTTTGGGCCAACCATGTATATAAAAATATTTGTCAACATGGTCAGGGTTTATAAAGCATCTAAACATTTCATTTTTGTTTCTAAGTTATTTAATATAAAGATTTTTAAATATCAATTCTTATTCTCAAAGTTATGATCTTTCTGGAATATATATATATATATGTGTGTGTGGGAGGGATAAAACACAAGAAACCCGCGAGTAACTAGTGACCAATGTAAAACTCACATCTTTCCAATTGAAACGCATGTCTCACTCTAAACCAAAACCAATTGAGTTAACTATCGAAATATATATATATATATATATATATATATATATATATATATATATATATAAATATAAACACTTTTAATAAGAAAATGGATCAATTATTACAAATTCCATATTCAATAAACTCCATGTACTAAGCATTTCTGTTTGATATGGCACAACGTTGGAATCCAATGTACACTATTTTTGAGATCCCCCAAGGGACATAGGGGTATGTTGAAGCGTTTATTTTTTTTATAATTATTTTATCTTTATATTGCATATGTATATATTTGTATGTTGTTCAACAATTTATGTGTTTATTAAGGTTATAAGAATTTGTTGCAATATTTTTAGGTTAATATTTTTTTATCAGTTATATTAATTTTACCATTTATATATAACAAGATTTTTGTTATGTCAATTAAGTATAATTCAATTGGTTTTGAGAAAAAGTTGTTACTTTTTCCACCATGAATTGGTACCATCCTTGGAATGAGTATGTTAATCATTTTTTCACTTTGTAACATGTTTGTTTTTAATGAGTGAAGATTAGTTATATGATCTATTCATGAATTGGTACCATCTTTGAAATGAATATGTTTATCATTTTTCCAAAATACCAATCATTCATGTCATGATATTTAAATAATTCCATTTTGTTAAACCATTACTATGTTGTTTAGCTCACTAGCCTATAAGAATGTAGTTCATTGTTTGTATTAAAACATTTTATCTTGTTTACACCATTTACACCATTATACATTTTAGTTTTTAAAGAAACATTTTATGCATTTTCAAAAAAACCTTACTCTATTGTTTACTTTGTTTTGAGATTACTAGTGAGAAATAACTTTGATTTACAAATTTATCAAAAAAGTTAGGAATGGTGAACCCATGACCATTTGCATTAGATTTATGGATAACTTTGAGTTACATAGAATACAAATCCAAATCCATGTTATCTGTAGACCATTTGCATTAGACTTATGGATAACTTTGAGTTAACATAAAATACAATCTCAAATCCATGTTATCCATCTTGGAAGGTGCAATCTTTGAAGACTAGAGTTGAAAAAAAAATTTACAAGGAAATTTAATGTTCTTATAAAAAACAATCTTCATCTCTAGTTTCCATATAAAAAATCCATTCTCCAAAAGTGAAATACACATTAAAACATGAGTCGAAAGATTAACTCATCTCTAGTTTCCATATAAAAGATCCATTCTTCAAAAGTGAAGTAGGCATGGAAACATGAATCTAAAGATCAATTCAAAATGGTCTCTTAAGCACAAACACACAAAGACCCCCACTAAATGCATAGTTGAAAACAATGAATGTATATACATTCATTTTTTATTTATTTATATTTCTCTATATATATTTCATGGTTTCCTATTTTTTTTATAAAAAAATATATATCTATTTTATTTTATCTACTTCATTATAAATATATATTAAATATATGCACATACATATAACATACTTACCATTTTATGATAATTGATATAATTTAATTTCAATTATAATTTATTAAATTGGAATTTAACTTTTCATATAATTTAATTTCAATTATAATTTACTAAATTGGAATTTAACTTTTTCATATTACTGGTGTAATATTTAAAATATTTAAAATATATATCTGAATACATAAAAATAAATAAATAATGCTTGTCACATATATTATATATCATTTAATTACATATAACATACTTACCACATACATATTACTTACCATTATATGATAATTGATATAATTTAATTTCAATTATAATTTACTAAATTGAAATTTAACTTTTTCATTTACTGATGTAATATTTAAAGTACTTTAAATATATATGTGCATACATAAAAAAAAAATACTTGCCACATATATTATATATCATTTAATTACATATAACATACTTATCTTGCCACATATATTATATATCATTTAATTACATATAACATACTTATAACATAACATACTTACCACATACATATATGTGATATTATATATCATTTAATTACATATAACATACTTACCACATAACATACTTACCACATACATATATGTGATATTATATATCATTTAATTACATATAACATACTTACCACATATAGATTATGATATTATATATCATTTAATTACATATAACATACTTACCACATACATATTATGATAGTAGATATAATTTAATTTCAATATATAATTTACCAAATTATATATTATTGATAGTAGATATAATTTAATTTCAATTATAATTTACCAAATTATATATTATTGATAGTAGATATAATTTAATTTCAATTATAATTTACCAAATTATATATTATTGATAGTAGATATAATTTAATTTCAATTATAATTTACTAAATTATATATCATTTAATTACATATAGCATACATATTATAATAGTAGATATAATTTAATTTCAATTATAATTTACTAAATTGGAATTTAACCTTTTCATTTACTAGTGTAATATTTAAAATTATTTAAAGTACTTAAAATATTTATGCATACATAAACATACTTGCCACATACATTATATATCATTTAATTTCAATTATAGATTATGAAATTGAAATTTAACTTGTACCATTAAAAGTACTTGATATATATTATTTATTAGTTATATTTCTAAAAAATGTTAATTTTTAAAAACAATTTCCACTTGCCACATATATTATATATCATTTAATTTTAATTATAAATTATGAAATTGAAATTTAACTTGTATCATTAAAGTACTTACATTATATATCATTTAATTTCAATTATAGATTATGAAATTGAAATTTAATGTGTACCATTAAAGTACTTGATATATATTATTTATTATTTATATTTTTAAAAAATGTTGATTTTTAAAAACAATTTCCATATATTTACATGTAAAAGATAATGGTATACATACAATATATTATTTATTATTTATATTTCTAGAAAATGTTGATTTTTAAAAACAATTTCCATAATAGTATAAATACAATATGTTTTTCCTAAGATAATAATATACATACAATATATTATTTATTATTTATATTTCTAAAAAATGTTGATTTTTAAAAACAATTTCTATATATTTACATGTAAAAGGCAATGGTATACATACAATATGTTGTTCCTAATGCTATTTCTATTATAAATTCTTATTTATTTTTGTGTATAACATAAGAAATTAAATATTCTAAAAAAATTATGTTATATTGATTCCTATTTTTTTAATAATGTGTAATATAATAAATTAAATATTCTAAAAAAATATGTTAGGTTAATTTTGACAAATTTATAATAAAAATCAAATACTTTTCAATTCAATGCATATTTTATTATTCAAGATATTAACTTTACATTTCAATCCATATTTTAATATTAAAAAGGGTACAAATAAATATTATAAAAAAAAATGTCATGTTATTCCCTAGTTTCTAGTGACAAATTTATAATAGAAATCAAATACTTTTCAATCCAATGTATATTTTATTATTCAAGATATTAACTTTACATTTCAATCCATATTTTAATATTAAAAAAGGTACAAATAAATATTTAAAAAAAATATGTTATGTTGATTCCTAATTCCTAGTGACAAATTTATAATAGAAATCAAATACTTTTCAATCCCATGTATATTTTATTATTCAATGTATATTTTATTATTCAAGATATTAACTTTACATTTCAATCCATATTTTAATATTAAAAAAGGTATAAATTTGAAAGAAGTAAATTTAATAAATTATATATTTTATTTTATTATTCAATGTATATTTTATTATTCAAGATATTAACTTTACATTTCAATCCATATTTTAATATTAAAAAAGATATAAATTTGAAAGAAGTAAATTTAATAAATTATATATTTTGAGCTCTAAGATCTATCATCACAAACATTGTATCCTCAATGTGAATTTTTAAAGTTGTATTATTCTTTGTTTTGTAAATAAAAAAGTTCTATTACCTCAAAAAGCCATCATAACAATACATAGCTGGATTAAGACCAAAGACTGACCCCATGTTCTGCCAAACAGATGGAAACCATAATATGTGGTTGTGTGATGTGATGTTTGGACAAGAGCAAAAATTTGTCACATGTTTTGCCAAATAGAGGGAAACCAGAACATGAAGCTGATAGTCTTAAGGTCTGAACAGTTTGAGTGATGCATGCCTCCATGAACAAAAATGCTTGGATTTCTATAATGATTTTGACAATTACAATGCATAGCAACATAAAAGAGACACTGTAGAATTAGTTAGTGGATGAACTCGATTTTCCTTTGTCGCCATGGTTGCACCCAACATGAGCGAAGACGAACGACTAAGCACTGGTCAAGCATCTTCTTTGATCCGACGCACCTGAGAGAGCATCAAACAAGAAGTCTAGGTGACTGCTGAGCAGAGTGTTCATGTGGAGTTTCTCTTGCATATCCCAACGCATTTCGAAAATGAGGGCTAAATGATCTGGTGAAAGACGACAGGTGGAGTTCGGTCCCTGATCCAGAGCAATTGAAGAAGGGTGGCCTTAAGGAGGAGGAGTCTCTTCATGGCGCACCTCCAACAAAACCTCTTCTTCGATGATGCATGTATCCAAATCCAAAGCAATGACATCGCCAGGGGTGGAGCAGCCAACGAGGGAAGGTGGGTCGTTGGGGTCAGGAACTGTGTACATGAGAGAAGTTGGTGGAATTTGAACCGGGATGGTAGGTATTTCTTCCACAATAGCCATGGGAGGTTCTTCCACCACCTCGTCGTGGGTCGAGGAGGGGGGTAGGGTTGTAGAGGAATTGTCGTGGCAGACTAGAGAAGTCGAGGGCGACTGGGAAAAGAGGCACAACCTTCGCTACCAACTAACAAAATTATATTAGGTAGGCCCCCTCTTGGGCTTGCCTCTTTCTCGAGGCATGATTGAGCACACAATCCAAACACCTAACAAGAGCAGAGCTTGCGAATGGGGGCGGAGGAAGGTTGTAGAAGCACAAGCTGTGCCAAAACCCAAGAGTTGTTCCAAAACCAAATGACAAGAAACATTGCTTACCAGCTGTAAATGGTGAGGCGTCGGAGGAGGTGAAAATACCAAACTCGTGTGCCTTGTACCTAGCCTTACCTTCCAACGTTGTTGCGTCGAGGGAGCCATTA
>SNQJ01S0002558.1:105650-148930 GCA_010110895.2 Picea sitchensis | reverse complement strand
GAGGAAGATCCTTCTAGAAGCGGAAGCTTCTATTAGGTCTTCTTACATCCGCCTTATTCTATTTTATTGAAAGGTCTTATTAATATTGACCTTTATTACATCCGAATACATTGATCTACCTATGTGCAGGTTAGAACCTTAACACAACATCTCTTAAAAATTTCTTCTGCTGCTTCCCCGTCACATTTGGTTTCCTAGAGAAGGAGAATATCCAGATTTTCTGCGAGTATGCTGTTTCGAAGAATCCTCTGTTTGGATCTTCCATTGAGTCCCTTGATATTCCATGTGATAATATTCATCATAAAGAGTTTGGATGGGGGGAGAAGAAATCTTCTGTGAGACATTGGATCTATCCCGAGTTGAGCATATAATTTCCTACTTCTTTGATCAGTTGTCGAGCTAATTTCCGTCCTCGTCGTTTGCTTTCTCAAGGAGTATGTTTGGGGTCCGGAACGGGGTCAAAACTTATGCCCAATCTCGAGGTGGCTCCTGCAGTTGAATCAATAAATACTTTGTGAACCTTCCTTAATTGTTCCACTGGGATGGATTGCAATTCCTTCTTATTGAAAACTTCCTCTCCAGATCTATGACAACCAGGTCTTGCTCGTCCAACTGCATAATCGTGTCCCCTCCATCCTCTAATTTCTTATCCTCATCTTGCATGACAGGGGGGATTGTATCTTGTATTTGTTTGAGAACTAGCTTAGAGTGCATCTTGGATTTCCCTTTATTGTTTCTTTGGATGTTCTTTTTGTGAGGGTTTTCCACATCCTCTGCCTCCGGGAGATGATTTAATACATCAAAGGAGTTGCTGGTGGAGATATTTTGGTTTTCTCCCTGATTGTGCTTTACACGTGGCTGTTTTTTCCTGCGAGTGACATACATGAAGCCATCCTTTGGTTTTCCTTCCCCCATCGGTTGGGTTGGGGCATTGAGGGGGAAATTGTTGGACATATTGTCATTGATGTCAACAATCGATGTCATTGTGATGTGATGATAAGTTGTTGTGATGAATTGTCATTGATGACAACAATATAACAATTAGTAGAGAATGAAAATTTCAAACAATATGCAGAGAATGAAAATTTCAAATAATATGCAGAGAATGAAAATGTCAAACAATATGCAGAGATTCAAGCTCAGAAGAAAGGACATTAATCAAATCTCAGAAGGAAGAGTGCATTGTAGAAATTCCATCGGGATCGAAATCCCCAAGGGAAAACTCCAAAGGATTCAATGAAGAATCCTGTTCATTGAGATATTTTTTAGGAGTAATCGCGCAGAAGAAATAACACGAGGTGCAAAGGAATCTATCTAAAATCTCAGGAGAGGTAGTGTATTATATTGCACAAGATCAGAGTATGCAGAGAATCCATGTACAAAAGAAGTAACGAAGCAAAAGGAATTAAGATCTTAAGAGAGTTAACGACTGAATATCAGAGCATAAAAGAATGCACAAACTGTTATTAAAAGCTCAGGAGAAATAATGATGAACAGATCATAAGAAAAAACATTAATCGAAGCTCAGAAGAGATGACACACATGAGTTGTTCATTCTTATTTTGGGACAATCCATGATCGTTAGATCAAGGTGAAGTCAGAGGTTGGGAAGGATTAAAATATCAACTGTCAGATCTGAAGCAAGATATTTGGATGGTTTCCCAGTGGTTAGATCAATATTTGATCTAGAGTTAAGTATTAGTCTTTGATCTGGAATCGTTAGATCAACAACAATCAACTCTGACACTGACTACTCCAGAGAAAAGAAGCCTAGAACGGGTAAGATTACCTGAAGGCCGAAGTCCCAAAGTGGACATGAGTCGTCCGATCCAAGGAACACTTCGGATAATATAACGACGGTTGGATAGAGTAAAATGGAAGGATAGGATAAACAAAGACGAAGGCCAGAGCCTCGAAGTCCCGAAGTGAATGAGGGCCATCAGATCTGGACAATACATGATGGTCGTTGGATCAAAATAGTGGTCAACTTCGACGCTGACCACTTCGGTGAAAAAGGATTCAAAACATATGAGTTCACTCGAAGGCCGGAGCTTCGAAGTCCCAAAGTGAATGAGGACCATCGGATTTGGACAATACATGATGGTCGTTGGATTAGAACAGTGGTCAACTTCGACACTAACCACTTCGGTAGAAAAGGGTTGAGAACATGTAAATTCACCCAAAGCATCGAAGGACGAAGTCATTCTTAGCCGTCGATCTAAGATACATTTCGGGAGTTATGACAACCGTTAGATCTAGGTGGAGAACATGTGCCACATGAGGAGATCCACGTCAGCAAGACTACGCTAGCAAGGACATGTGGCACAATCAGACAATGACACATGTCAAGATGAAGTTGGCATTTCAGGTATGCGTAAGTTACGAATCTACGTGAAACATGGCAGCGACTCAGTTAGTGCCACGTTAGAAGTGACATCAACAAGTTACGTCACTCCAGGAGTTTGTACTTCAGGCGTTTCACCACCAGCAAATGCCTGAAGTCCCAAAGTACCGAAATGAACGAGAACCATTCATCGTGCAAGTAAAATTCAACCATTCGATCTACTTCGGCGAAATGAACTCCGAAAGATTGAAGGGTTGTGAAGGAGAAATCACCCGAAGCGTTGAAGGCCGAAGTCAATGTTGATTGTTGATCTAAGATAAATTTGGGAGCATTCTCAGTCGTCGATCCGAAACACAGATCAACGAATAATCCTGTCCATCCATCTCAACCTTTGATTAAGTCATAGCTGTTGATCAAAATACAGTGGAAAGATAGAGTAAGCGTAAATCACGAAGTAATACTAACCGTTGATCTACTTCGGGAGCATTCTCAACCGATGATCAATAATAGTGGAAGGATAACGTAAGTGGAGGTGTTAACCGACAACAAGTAGTCACCACCAGTTTATGACTTATTCGGTAGGTAATCACTGCAGAGGAATTGCTACTCCAGAGTCCAGGAGCCATGAATAGTCGAAGTTCTGGAGTGAATGTGAACCATTCATCTCAACTCTTGATTAAGTTGTAATCGTCGATTGTGATTGAAGCCTCTACATAAGTAAGGATTGTCCGTTCACGAAAGATTAAATATGGAACGTCCAATATACTAGTGAAATCCATATACACACTTCGGTGAAATCTTCTTTGGGAGATTCGAAAGGTTGCAAAGGCCTGAAGTCCCGAAGGATGAAGTACCGAAGAACATGGTCCCAACATTGGACATATAGGGGCTAAAAAGAAAATGGGAAGAATTCCGAAGCACAAAACATTTGTCTCGTGATAGAGGAATAAGGGCGAATGAAGAGGCAACACTTAAATTAATAAGCCCGTGGTTCTGTGCCTATGGTCATTAGAAAATGGTTTGAAGGAAGCGCCTCATACAGATTTCATCTCTGTAATTCGACAGAGAATTAACACCATAACAACACAGAGAATAGGTGAAAGATCGAATATGATATGTTGATGAATTGAGGACACAGTAGAAGCATGAGAACGATATAATGAGTCGATTCATATGTGATCAACTAATGAGGACAAATGAATCGATACACAGTCATGATTAAAAGAGAGTTAAATCATGAAAACATTATGAATAAAAAATAAAAAGGAAAAATGATATTAATTAAAGTTTAATATTATGATTTAAATGAAAAGGTACAATGTTTCAAATATCTAAAGACACAATGCTTGAAATTCACACCAGTTGGAAGACTATATAAACAAGAAATAATGGTGAGAAGTAGTAGTGTAGTTGAATTTGTTGAAGTATATATATTTATATATAATGGATTGAATGAAGGTTCATTCTATCAGGTTGGTGCCTATTTACAAGATGGGTCTTGTATGAGGATTGGATTCCTACATCTCAGTTGGATTTGAGATCATCAAGCTGGGACTTGTTATGACGGTTGGATTCCTCATTTCTCAGTTGGATATGAGAACTACAAGCCGAGTCTTGTAACAGAGAGATGGGTCTCTCATAATTGTTTGAAGATGAAGATATTCAAAGATTGATCTTATGTATTCATTCAAGTTAAATAAATAAATAAAATATTTATTCTTTTATATATTGATCGAGAAAATGAAATAAATGTGTGTTGTTCAATTAAATTGTGAAAAGTGAAAATTGTCCAAAGTTTTGTGACACCGATTCATCCCCCCTCTCAGTGTCAAGTGTCCATTTCAACATAAATCATAGAAGAGGTGATCATGCTCATGGAATTTCCTGCAACATAAGGGAATATGTTCATAGTCAATGGTCTGGATCCACTCCTCATCCTGATATTCAATAGTGACTAATCCCAAAAACGCTTTGGAATGTCCATGTAAACACAGATTCTTGCATAGGAGGTGTATTTCCTTTGCTTAGTTTCTTTTGAGGATTTTATATATAGTCCTACTGTATTTTCAATACCCATAATAATCTCTTTGAGCTAGAACTCCTAGGGTAATGAGTAGAGGCAGATCCAAATTGGCGCAATCACAAAGTATTCTTTTTCCAGGTTGAAATGATCCGTCTAGAATCAAAGAAAAAACTATGCAGAGTTGTAAAAATAGGGGCCATTATAAAAAACCCTATCCTTGTCCTCTAGATTATAAAAGATGATCATGAAGAAACCCTTTGAACTGAGTTGGACATCATAGTCCCCCTTCGGGTTCCACCACGTTTTAATCCAGTGCATGAGATCCCATTTCGAGGGTCAAAGTCCCAAGAACTTTCCAATGAGGGCGTGTTATTTCATGAACTGAGTGTGGTCCCCCACCCTGGTTGAGTTGATCACATATCGTGGCGGCTTATTTGTTTGGGGAATGCATTTTACCGGCTCCCAACTACGAGATTCCTTTGGATGAGACATGTTCGCTTCGACTTCCATATCCTTGCCCAAGCCCTATTCATTTGACATGATCTATTCACGCAAATGGGATGGTAGCTCGAAGGCCGACTGCTTAGATCTTGTTCCCACGTGGTCAGTATGATGGGGCTTGCACCCCCCCTCTGGATCCATATTCGATACTCAGATGCACTGGTGCCGTATAGGTTTGCAAGCTTCACTGAAAACATCTGCAAGATGCAGGCTCAAGGGTTTGGCGGCATACAAACCCTAGCTCTCTCCTCCTCAATCCCCGAACCTCTTGTATTCTGAAAAAAAGATACTCAAGTTGTATTATTCTTAACATGGCACAAATGTTAAATATATTATCAAAATACAAATTTCTTTATTTAAGGATTAAAATATAATTGAATTTTTTTATTTGATCTTTCTTATTGTACAAGGTCATTCCTAGACGTTTAATTCTTCATAAGTACAAAAATTATTTTTATTCAAATAGTCACATACTTCAACAAATATATTGACACTTAAACAAATGTTTATTACTTTTGTCACATACGTATTCTTCTTAAATCCCATTCATATCCATTAAATTTTTCCTAATACATTAACTCAACAATGTTTTTCTTGTCCTTTTCTAAAACAACGTATCAAAATTTTGGCATCAATGTTAATAACAAACTCTATCACATCCCATTTTAAATCACATACATCACACACATTAACCACATTTTAAACTACCAAATATGAAACCAATAATTAAAGTGCTAATTGTACATTGTTTTTTACATTTTTTGGCAGGGCTATGATGGTTTATGAAATGCAAGTGCATACTTTAACATTAGACATTATTGGTAATCCAACATTGATCAAAGATGTACAAGTGATTATGGAAAACAACCATTAGAATCAAATGAAACACCCTCAAACTCTACTATTATTAAATATTTGAATCCATACCTAAATGAATAGACAATGGAAGTCAAAGTACTTTAAAAAATTGATCTACTCACCTTCATCAATGCTAAGGGACCTTGTGTTGGCATGTTTACAGGAAGAGTGTGCTTGTCATTGATGGAAAGAACAACAATGACGATGGAAAACAAGAAAGAAACGATGATAGCACCGAAAGAAATTCAAGCCCAAACACTCAGAAGAGCGCACAGGAGGAGAACATATCTCAGGCGTTAGATCTGAGCACGTGGACCGACTGTCATTGGATCCAGAGGTAAGTGCATAGTCTTTAAATATTTTAAGATCAAGGATAAGAGTGGAAACTCGCGAAGTCAGAAATCACGAGGCAATCCTAGCCGTTGGTGTTGGGAAGGACACATGGCAATAGATAAGCAGATTCACAGAATCACGAATCAAAAGAACTACGTCGAGTAGTCTGCAAATAATGTGAAGCGCGAAGTTGCGAAGCGCCTAGGAGATTAAGCCCTGGGTCATAGCCTGAGGTCGTATGGAGAGAAAGGCCTAGCGGGAGGAGCTAGTGTTCGTCTAGAGTATTCACCAATTTGGAAATCAGGAAAAGGGAGTAAGCCGCTCATGAGAACTCCGAAGTGCGAAGTCGCGAATAAGAGATCTGGACTATTGGATCGAGGAATGTCGTGAGTCGTCGATTGGACAAGAGCCGAAACATGAAGTCGCGAACGTTTTTTTTTTTTATTGGCGTATGGTCACAACAAGAGGTCACATCAGTGAAGATAGGAAAAGGATCTAGAGTCGCGAGGCTCTACTTCAAAGTTCGGGAGTTGGGAGAATCGAGGTGACTTGCAATAGAACTTCCGAAGTGCGAAGTCGCGTAGCGCCTTTTTGGTTGGCGTGTGATCACAGCCAGTGGTCATGTGGAGAGGAGTTGCGCCCGATGCTTTTTCACGTGGGTAAAGAAAGGCCTCTGCGTGTATAATCCAACGACATATTAAATTGACAATCTAATCGAAGGGTGACTATTTCACTTCATGATTTATTGATCAATTACGATTCAATTACACTAACTGAATCATTGTTCTTGGGGGTTTGAGATTCTGTTCTTGGGCGTTTGAGATTTAGAGTGTAACGGATCATGAGCGAATGCATAAAAGAATAATGTTGTGACAGAGTGAGGTTGACCGTTTCTTTGCAAAATGAGTTGAACCGTATGTAATGAAAATTACAGTATGAACAGACCGTGAAGAAATTTAGAGATGAAGAACATAAGCGTGACAGAGCAGAAATTGTGAAAAGAGAAGAATGTACGAGAACCTAAGAGAATGATAAGAATAGAGAAATAGAAGATGGAAAAAGGAAGCAAGTGGAGTTGAGGATGAACATACAGAAGCAGAGTCGAGGATGAGTAGAACAAAAGCAGAGTGAAAGCATAACAGAGTTGCAGAAAAGAGAAGAAATGGTAATCATTGACATATTTGTATTGTTGTAAGGCATTATTCAAGCAAAGATTTATAAACAGGGTGGTAGGATGGTGCTAGGGAGGAATGTCATCCTCTGTTATTCAAGTTGGTGCTTGAATACTGGGAGTTGTAGCTTCCGTCTAGTTGTGTCTAGAAAACAGGGTGGCAGAGTGGTGCTAGGGAAAACTAAGAGTTTTCTATGTGGAAGTTGGTGCTTGTATAAGTGGAAGTAGGTTCTTCCATCCAGTTGGTGCTGGAGATCATAAGGAGAAAATATGCTCCTTTCTAGTGGGTTCTAGAGAATCTTGAGGGTTGGTGCTCTCTACAAGTTGCAGCTTGTTAAAGAAGAGGTTGTAGCCTCATTTTGAGTTGGTGCTAAAAAATAGATGATGTATAGAAATTAAAAGACTGCCTATCATTCTAAGAAGAATAAGTTTTCTCCCTTTATGGGTTTCCTCATGAAAATCTGTCTCTGTGTATATCATGTGTGTGATTGATGTTTTCTATTTATGTTGTTTACGTCTTGCATAATCCTAATTATTAGTTGGAGAAGAGTAACAATATCTTTACAGACATAAAATTGTTTAAGCACAGTGACAACTAATTCACCCCCCCCTCTCAGTTGTCTTAGTAATTTCAACACCTTGCTATGTCTTTAACTTTGATGTTATTGACACATAATGTAGTAAGATACATATAACATGCTTCAACATCCAAGTGAAAAACCTTCACTTCAATGTGACACATCACAACTATGGAAGGAATGCACATTGCACCAACATTCAGTTGATATTATGGTAGCTGCAGGAGGTATTTACCTCCACGTGTAAAGTTGACGAGAATAGAATATTCCGGGAAGCAAGAAGAAACCCTAAATAACCCTAGAAGAATAGTCAACTCAAGAGATTAATTTATAATAAGTTATTAGTCTCCAAGAGAAGAAGTCGGACCAACTAAGTGACTTGGAGGACTATAAATAAAGGGCGCTTGATATCATTTGTACACACACCTCACAACTGCTGTGGTGTGCAAGTTTGGAGAAGAGCCGTAGTTGCAGCTGCTGCAACTAGCAGATTTCGGTTTTGGCTGGGATTCTCTCTTGGTTATGGTTTGGAATTTCTGCTTGGCCTCTTCTGGTTATTCTTGCTTGGTGCGCTATTCCTGGAGAGAGGTGCGCTATCTTGTTTGGCTATCTAGCCTAGGGTTTTCTTCCGGAATGATTCTCTGTCAAGGTTAAGGTGCTCGGGGGTGGCTTCGACCTATGGTTTGGTAACAATATTGCTATATTGTCTATGGTTAAATGGGCACATCCATTATATTCTAACAGGTTATGGGCCCACACTATCTTCAGACAGTCTAACTGTTGGAAGATAGTTTGGGAGGATTTTCTGAGTTGTAGTTGCAGTTGAAGCCAGTTTCTACTACAACAACGAAACCCTAACCCTCTCATTCATGCACCTTAAGTGAAGAGATTGATGTAATTCTTGGATAAACTAGTGCACCCTAGCCTAGCGCATATCCTGGTACTCTCAGAAATCTAAAACATCAAGTTTGAGTTTTTGGTAAAAAATCAAGGGTTTACCAAGTCAAAGCATCCATGACTTACTCTATGAAGTTAGAAAATAAGTTAGAAGGGGCTTCTAACTTCAGATCTTGGAAGACAAGGATTGACCTCATCCTTTTCAAGAATAAAGTGTTGGACATCGTGAAAGGAAAGATTGTGGAACCACAGTTCGAAGAAGGAAAAGAGAAGGAACCTCAGAACGTTGCAGTTATGGAGAAGTTCAAATATAATGACATCAATTCCATGAGTGTCATAGTGGATTCTATAAAATATCACTTGATACCCTACATCTCCCATCTTGACTCATCTAAGAATATGTATGATTCCCTAACAAACCTCTTCTCAGTCAAAAACATTGGACAGGTAATGAGTCTGAAGAATGAGCTCCGTGACATGAAAATGAATGATGATGACATCATAACATCATACTTTGTGAGGATATCTTAGTTAAGAGATCAACTACAACCTATTGAAGAGATCATTTCAGAGAAGGAACTGGTAAATATAGTACCCAATGGTCTTCCCAAGACATGGGATGCATTTGCCGCAAGCATGAACACAAGGAAGGAGTATTCTACATTTGAAGAACTTTGGACTTGCTGTGCACAAGAAGAATCAAGGATTAGTGCAAAAGAGAAACCCAAAAATAGATACGATGATCAAGCCTTCACAACAAGGTTCAAGAATTTCAGGAATAAAAGGAAGTTTGGCTCAAGGAAGAATCCAGATCAAGAGAAAGATATGTCAAAAATACAATGCTTCAACTATCAAAAATATGGTCACTACAAGAATCATTGTCCCGAACTAAAGAAATGAAGGAAACACACGAAGCATCCATTGCTGAAGAAAGAGAACCCTCAAAGAAGACCAAGCAGGATAAAACAAACTTCTTCTTCTAAGACAAGGTAACGATATTCTTCATAATTCTTGTACATACCATGTTTACATAGTTTCTGTATGTATCTTGCATATATGTTTCCTAGAAGATAAGATGTTCAAAGAGAAACAATACCCATGGAAGAACAACAAGCCAGGAAATACACATGAAAGGATGAAGTACATCAACAACCCCCAGTAACAATTCATGTGGAAGATATTAACATAAGTAACAACTACAAGATAAGACGAAATCATAATCAAACGTGAAGAACCCCAAAAGAAGTAAAAAAAGAAAGAAGTCAGCATTCAAGAGGAAATTAGAAAGAGACTTGTGACAACTTGCAGAAGGAAATAAATATGCAGATGGAAGCGTGGACTCTCCTAGATGGAGGGATCCGATTATATAATCCCAAAAGAAGAGCATACATTCATGCATGAAGAAAGGAATAGGAGGGAGTTAATCCTAAATAATATGATCCATCAAGGATTATGAAGTATCTATCCATGTTCCCATTGATGGCAACACGTGTTCAGTTTGACTTTAGAAGAAGTCTTCTTTGGAAAAGAAGCCTTAAGGTATCCCTGGTTGTCCATCCACATCCATGATCCTATGATGAAAGGAAGCAGTTGGAAACTTCAAGGCATGGAATCTATAGAAAACTCCTTGGACCCAAGAGCTAAAGAGAAACATGAGGAAGAACATGAAGATTCCAAGAAAGAAAGAAAATCTAGAACAACCAGTCATTATATCAAGAATCACAAGACTACCAGCCTGATCTGAACTCACTAAAAGAAATCAAACAAAGGAAATGAAAGTTATGATGAAGAACAATGTATGGAAGACTTATGAATGAAAACATTATGAAATCCAGAACTAGAGGTTCTCCCAGATGGAGTAAGAAGACTATGATGATTTCTTGTTCCAGTAAACCAGACATACCTCTACATAAGTGATCCGGATTATTTTCGGCACGAAATGAGAGCGGAGATATAATAAAGAAATGCACAGAGATATTGCAGATATTCAATAATATAGCAGAAATGTATCAGAGATGCAACCATAAACATAGATATACAGTAACACACGATTTCTATTAATCAAAGAAATGTACAGAGACTGTAAAAATACAGAGTGAAAGACTCGCTAGAATGGTGGCAGCTTATCTCTGAGAAGAGATGTGACGGCTACTCGCATTTGCAAGAAGATGGTTCCAATGAGGCTCTGAAGGCCCTTTTACAATAAACGGGAATGCCAAAAGTCCTAGACATCCAAAAACCTAACCCTAGGAGATGAAGCGCCAAAAGTCATGTGGGCCCCATTTGGGTAAGTTGGTGCATCAACTTCTCGGGGTCGTAACTTTTGCATACGATCTCCATTTTAGGCGTGTGATAGATCGTTGGAAAGGTATCATCGATGAGATTCATTTTGGGGGCTCAATCATGACTTTGGCTATAATTGAGAACCTCGATCTCGAAAAACCTTCATTTAGGCCCTCAAAATGGCCCCGGAAGTTAAAACCTGCTAAAAATAGTAAATTGCCAAAATTGCCAGAAAGCCGTTTTGAGCCATTTGGAAAAGGTGGGTGGCCACCGATATCCACCTGGATCAATAATCCATTATATCATCTGTAATATCCATGGGTTATAGTCTACATGAGATGAATGCAAAGACTGTTCTCCAGAATAATTGAACAAAGAGCGTATGTAGAGCAACCTCAAGACTTTGAGGTATACCAGAAAGAGACCCTTGTATGCAGATGGAAGAAGATCTTGTATGGATTCAAACAACCTGGTGCAAAGCCTCTCATGCACAATAGAAACATGGTGAAAACCTTCTATGACAAAGATCAAAATGGTTACTCAAAATTTCAGGATGATGGATTGCTAATCCATGACAAGCTCTCATGATGACAGAAGAAGTACCACTTGAATATGTTCCAGTTTGTTCTTTGGCACGATGTTACGAGTTAGCAGGAAATAAAAGAGTTGAATCCAACCATGATATACTATAATGATCATAGCCACATGAAGCCTTTAGAGAAAACCAGTGTTCTAGAAATACCAAAGTATATTGAGATCAAGCATTGCATTCTTCGTGATGAAGTCCAGAAAAGAGAAGTGTTTCTCCAATATATCTCCACAGATGAGCATATATTTTGGTAAAGTCTCTGTCCAAGTTGAAGGAGTTTGCATACTCAAGAAACAAGATGGATCTCGTGGAGACTACTTCCTTATTGAAAAGGGAAGAGATGACTCCCAGGTTGGGAGGGAGCACTGATGCATGCTTTATTGATTTATGGACAATCATTTTTCAGTTAGAAAAATGGTTCAGGATGAGTAGTTCCTTTCCAGTTCAGAAAGTGGTTTGAGATTTCTGACGGAGAGACGTTTTCCATTTTGAAAAATGGTCCAGATCGAACGACCATTTTCGTAATGAAAATGGTTCGATGGATTGCTGATGTACCATAGACAACGATTCCCCTTATGGCCAGTGTGGGGGAATGGTCTAGGAAATTCTCTCTTCTTGACGATCATTCTTAGTAGTGGTCAAGAAGATTGGTCCGCCTTGTCAGACAATCATTATTTCGAAGCTCATATTTGTGAGCAGTTTCAAAGAGTGGTCCGTTTTGGAGGTTGTTGCAAGACAATCATTTCCTTAGGAAATGGTTCAGACAATCATTCCCTAGGGAAGATCCATTCTCTCCAAGTTTCACTTTGTTTAGTGCCAGAGGAATGGCCCAGATATGTGAATGGTCTAGGTTCAATAATCAGGGACATGCATTCGCTAGGACAAACTCATTCTCTCCAGGTTGCACTTTGTTTAGTGTAAGAGGAATGGCCTGTATAGGTGAATGGTCCAGGCTAAAAAATCAGGACATGTATTCTTCCTTTCTTGAGAAGAATAGTTCAGATAGCTCATCATTGATGTTTTTACTCTCCGAGGGAAGATGCTCTTCCAGATCTCACAGATGTGAGTGGAAAAATGGCCCAGATGATTCAGTTTATATCATGACATTGTTTTTTTGTGCAGGTTGATGTCAGATGATATGATTGACATGGAGAATGTATGTCTCTGGACAATAGATATATGCTACTGTGGTGGATGTATTCCACTGATTGTGACTATGTGTCACTGATTAAGTATCCGTGTGCTACTTGGTGTGGTTGTGTACCACTGGATAGTAGTTGTGTACTACTATGTATAGACATATTTGTGTTCTATTGAATGACATTGTTCTGATTGCCATGAAGACTATCAATAGTGTTGGAAATGATTACTAGCTATATGGATAGTCAGTGTACTGGTGGAATGACATTCTCTAGGCAGAAAATGGTCTAGGATAGTTATTCTTCTAGGACACATGTTTGGATTAGAAGAATAGTCCTTGTAGCCTGTGGTGTGGCTTCCAACATCTGTTGGAACAATTATTCTTCTAGGACATATGTCCGAATTAGAAGAATGGTTCTTGTATAACTCTATGAAGTGAGTGACTTATCCAACATCATGTCTGATTACTTAGATGGAGTATGGTTTTGAGAGATGATGTGGTTGATGAAACTGATAGTGATGACGGTGCTCATGATCTAGTCATGAGATAGTCTATATGATTATGATAATGATACTGGGTAAATGGTATGTTTTTGCTCAAGACCATTACCTTCAATACCTCCCTAGCTAGGAGGGAGTGTTGATATTATGGTAGCTATGGGAGGTATTAGCTCCACATGTAAACCTGATGAGAATAGAATATTCCGTGAAGCAAGAAGAAACCCTAAATAACCCTAGAAGACTAGTCGACTCAAGAGATTAATTTATATTAAGTTATTAGTCTCCAAGTGAATAAGTCGTCCCAACTAAGTGACTTGGAGGACTATAAATAAAGGGCACTTGAGCTCATTTTTACACACACCTCACAACTGCTGTGGTGCGCAAGTTTGGAGAAGAGCTACAGTTGCAGCTGCTGCAACTAGCAAATTTCGGTTTTGGCTGGGATTCTCTCTTGGTTATGGTTTGGAATTTCTGCTTGGCCTCTTCTGGTTATTCTTATTTGGTGCGCTATCCCTGGAGAGAGGTGCACTATCTTGTTTGGCTATCTAGCCTAGGGCTTGCTTCCAGAATGATTCTCTGTCAAGGTTAAGGTGATCGGGGGTGGTTTCGGCTTATGGTTGGGTGACAATATTGCTATATTGTCTATGGTTAAATGAGCACATCCATTATATTCTAACACATTCTCCTACAAAAACTATGCAAAATGAAAGATATTGTATTTCTCATCCAAAAAAAGAAAAAGTAGACATGCATTCTTGGTTACTTATATAAGGAAAATTTGCATCCTCGATCACTACTCTACCCCTGCAAATATCTTATGCCATAGCGAAGGTCACATAGTTGTAGCTTCATATAAGTTTTGAACATAATTCTATAGATTCATTGTTTAATTAGATGATACAATTGAACTAGTGCAAATATCACTATTGTTTGTATTATATGCCTATATGTTTATGCACTAGTTTAGTGTTTGACAAGGTAATTAGAGGATAACACAAGGAATCCTTAAGCCTTCCCTGTTTTGAGAAGATATATATAATTTATCTTATGAGTAATTCATGTGGAATTAGTTTTAAATGACATCAATGACACGACTTTGTATTTACTAGTAATTAGTGATGATAATAAAAGTTTCCTTCTATTTTTTTTTTTTGTTTATATGAGTAGAAAATAACTTTAGATGATATCTAGAATTAAAAAATGTACACGTAACATCTTTGGTTTTTGTTATATACTTGGAAAAATTTATTACCTCTTTCACTTCATATTATATTTATTTTATCATATGTTCTCTCACTAAATATGATGGTCATAAAATCATATGTTACTAAGTTTTTTTCAACGTTTCCTTTCCCCCCACTTTGGGGGTATCCTAGTAGTCTATTTTATATGTCATAGTAGTTAAAGAATTCAAATGGTGTGTTTTTATTTCTGCTGAAGTGTTAAAAAAATACAAAAAGATAGTCACATAGTCGAGCATAGGCTCGCTATAGTTGTTTTAAGTTTAGAAATTTTTGGTGATCAATCGACCAGTGGAATATCCAAGGCAATTTACAAATCATATTGGTATTAAAGCATGTTTATTTGGGTGTTTGGTGGTTTGAAGCGTAGTATATTCATACTAGAATTATGAAATCTAAATCTGCAAGAGAGTTGTGCCTTGTTGATCTTGAGATTAACATAAGTAGGGTTAAGAAGCAACTGCAGTATGTGGAAATTTACTAAGAGTACAAAGAATGATTCATTACTGAAGAAAAAAGGATATACGTGAGGTTGGAAGCTCATATAAATGATATTTTCAAGAGCATAGCTGCACTCATCGCTGCTCTTGAGAAGAATATCAACCCTTTTTTGAAGAAGCCTAAATTTCATGAGAAACTAGAAAATTATGAGGAGTTGAGATAAGAGAAGGAGGAACTGAAGCATGAAAAATGTGACTCCAGTAACCTGTGTTCTCAACACCTATTTAAAATGGAATCAAAGGTCAATATCAAGCCTTGTGAAATTGATGTAGACACACTTCAATTAAATCATTGGTTGTAAGAATTAGAAGTCTATTTGAGTGTGCATAATGTAGTTGAGGAACATCAAATAGATTTTGTTTGACTTAAGCTAGAAGGCCATGCACATACTTGGTGGTAGAGTTACATTGAGGCCCTTAGGCTAGGGGGAGATCCATCTGTAATTAAGTGGGAGGTATTCAAAGCCTCGTCAAGTTCCACTTTTACCTATCTTGTATAAAGAGGACTAGGAGATTCAATGGAATTATTATTGACATAAGCAAGGATATAATGTACAAGAGTACACTACGGAGTTTTGGAAGCAACCCATATAGTTGGGAAGAAAAGCCCTAGACCCATGTGGTCATAAAGTACTTGGGCGATCTTAATAGTCACATAAAGAGGCAAGTTATGCTATTTAATACCAAAACTTAGATGAGGTTTGTGTATGGGCCCAATACATTGAATTTAATAATAAGGGGAAACCAAATGGTTCAAAGCAGAAAAAACTAGCACAAAGCTTCCAATAAGGATGAGAAGAAGAAGTGGTTAGTAAATGGTTTGAGTAATACACAATTTACTTTTATGTGTTCAATGAATGACATGTTTCACCCATTTCTAGATTTGTTTTTCATAGTCTATTTGGAAGACATTTTGTTTTCAGTTCTACTATAACACCCTGTTTTCTCAGAAGATTGTAATTATGCACAAAACTTATATGTTAATAATATGAGGCATTTAATTTAATTTTGATTTAATATAAACACCAAAATGCCGGCTGAGAGGGAACAACCTTGATAAGCACTGACCATTATAAACCAGAGTAAATTGATGAAGTAGAGGACTGATGGTATGGATGAGTGAAATGAATACAATATGCATTAGTGAAGAAAATAGGAAGCTTGCACAACAAGCTTATCCATGCTTACAAACATGATGATTTCACCACCAACACACCAGACTGATGGAAGAGACCATGTGAACATTAAAGAGAAGGTCATAAATGTGGTTGGGTAGTAATGAATTCCGCACTTGGCCCATGTGTAGAAAGAATGGCCAATTGAATGGTTGACATGAATGTACCACAAACTGCCCCTTCAGATTGAAAAAAGGTGGAATGCAGGATTCAACTGAGAGCTTGAGGGAATGGAGAGAGACAGGAAAAAGGAAGTGCGGGTAGCACAAGAGAGAACATGGAAAAACACAGATGAATGAAGAAAAAGAAGAGAGCTCAGAAAAATGAGCAACATAGCGTAAAAGGCAGAGGCGTTGATTAAGAAAGAAAAGAATAATTTTATGGAATAAAATAGGAATCTTATCCAAGCTGAGGATGATCACCCTGAACAAAGATGACCCAGATCCTGAACTAGAGAAATAGTGGGCTGCAACTTGGTGCTTACTGGACAGAAACTGACACTGGTAAGGGGAGGTCACTAAGGGACTGTTAAGCAGAGAAGGGACTCCCTTATGAAGAGGAAATCTAGTTGAAAAACCACCTGATAAATCTGTAGAGACCCTGAGCTTAGTAGGAAGTGGAAACTTTTGCTGTGTCAGAAGGAGAAGGAGAGTAACCTTCTCGGATCATCACAAACTGGGATCTTTACTAAGTCAATTTCCTTGGTTGTATCATGGCTTGGAATGGGGGTGGCGTGTTGTAGGAAGTAACTCTACAACAAGGCCTAAGGTTGGGAGGAAAGGAGTCATCTCTTAGTTAGTTGGATTGGATCACTCCTTCAACAAATAAGTGATTCATTTGTATTGAACTAACCGTGAATGACTTATGTGAATGATTAAGGATATAAAAAGTGTGTGTTAATATATATATATATATATATATGAATGTTTAAATCCAAGAGACTGTTTGTATACTTAATCTATGACCTGAATGCAACAAGATAAGCGAAATGGTGATGAATACTAATGCTTGGTTAAATCGTAAGAATGAATGAACACAATCTACTACTTGTTCGAATACCCCATATGTTTCCTATGTAATGAGCCTGCAAATCATACGAGGCCTTAACCCTAAGTTTAACAACCTATAGAGACTTCAAGATCATCTTGATCCCTTGAAGGTTAGAAGCCAAAGTCTTGTAGGACTCGGAAAATGGCTAAGTCCTTTGAAAGAACAGTGATGAATCTATAAACCTTATATTGGTCGGCAAGGGACCACCACTGTTGATATGAATATATCATGACCGTTGATTGGTGGTTAGTTAGAGTCGATGTGTCAGAAATATCCCTCGAACGTCGTGGGAAGGGATCCGAAATAAACTTTTTGGAGTGAGGCCTTCAGGAGGAAACATCATGTACCGTGAGAATAACCCCGATGAAAAGATATCGAAGTTAGACTAATGCAATTCGTAGATCTGTAAGCGGGAGAGATGAAATTCCAGCCGTTGGTCATTACACGCCCCATTAGTAAGTCAGAAGAATGAGAGTTGATGGAGAGCGTCAAGGTGAAGACGCGTGTCATCAATTGTCTAGGTGAATGGATTTAGTGCGAGCCTAGCTGGCCCAATGTTGGCTGTTTTCAGAGTACGACCTTGATGGATTCAAGGAAATCCTTTGATGACCTATAAGTATAAGTCCGATGAAGGGATATCATAACGAAGGTTCAAACCCGTGGCTGAGATGTCTTGCCAACATGACAATTGGTGTGAGTTAAAGTGACAAGTGCCACTTACCCATAGGTGGATGAGTCGAGTGGAGCCTACTTGGCAGGAGAAACTTAAGCTCCAAATCAATGTCAATCGTCTATCAAGAGATTGTGATTCACGCCCATGATCGTCCACTAAGGATAAGGGTATATTCCTCGATGCTCTGGTCTCAAAGTAAGGAAACTACTCGAATCGTTCTAGCTCCGAACAGATGGCATCGAAGTAGAATGTTCTTCGATACCATATCTGTCGGAGGTAAGTCATAAGAGTACTAGTAAAGAGTCCGAGCGATGGATCTGATGGTTCTGCGTGGAGTAGACTCATTTGATGGCATAATTTCACATACACCATGTAGGTGCAACATAGTCGTCACGGGAGAAGGAAAATGTTCCTAGGTGTCATGTTTACACCATGTGTCAACGGTTGAACATGTAAAAGACCAAGTAACTTTAGAAAGGCCATGAATTTCAATCTAGGACTCAGTTTCGAACAAAACAACCATCGTTGGAAGGCTCTTGATGAGTGAGAGATGATGAATCTCTATGGAGGGGATTGAGATGACTAAGAAAAATGATAATTACAATACCCCATCCCTTAAAAAGGACACTTATAGGGTCGAGTGTGTTATAGAGTGGTATCAAAGAGGTGTTCAAACACTAGGCTTGAATGGGTCACTAAAAACCACGAAAGGTTGCTTAAAAATGATTTATGTTGTTTGAAATGCCCGAGTTAGAATATTGACATGAAATGATAACAATGATTGTTGTTTAAACATGTAGGATGAATTGAAAAGGCTCACAGAAGTGAATGGTACAGTATAATATGGTTGACCTCATGCACCTCGAAGATGAATAATTTGACGACTCGAGGGATAGGGAGACCCCTCCAGATTTAATGGCCACAGTGAGGAGTCTGAAGGCGGATAATGAGAGGCTTATGAGGGCCCATGCCAAACATACAGAGTTGAATGCAGTTCTACTACAGAGTCTGTCTAAAATTCAAAAGCATCTGCAACAAGGTCCTAGCAATGCCGAGCCACAATGGACGGAGAGGTTGAAAACCCCTTCAGATGCCCAAAAGCACGAAATGGATCACAACAACGCGGGAAGGAGTTATTCCAAAAGAAAGCGTCAAGGTGATAAGAAAGGTGGATTGAGTGGAGGCCATTCCATGGAGTCTTTTGGTCAGAAGACTAATCTAACAGGATAGTCTAGTAGTGGCACATAATCCTGTATTTCTAAGAAAATAAAGAGGAATAAATATCAGAGTTTTTTGACTGAAGAATTCAATAAGTCTAGGTCGCCCACCTTTGATGGTGAGATAAATAAAGGAGAGGAAGCCGAATCATGGCTATTCAACTTGAAAAAGTACTTCCGAGTGCATAACTACTCAGACAATACCAAGGAAAGGATTGCAGTGTTTTACCTGAATGGCGGGGCTTCCATTTGGTGGGAAGACCTCAAGGAAATCAAAGGGATAAAAGAAAGCATGTTAAACTGGACACAATTTGAGAGATACTTTTGCAAGGCTTACCTATCTGAAAAGTATTATGATGACAAGATAGAGGAATTTTTTGAGCTCAATATGGGGAAACTTACCTTGGAGGTGTACACAAAATGATTTATGGAACTATTGAGGTATGTTCCCTACCTTAAGGATGAGAAGGAAAGGATCCAACATTTTCTCAGTGGGTTGCCACAATCATACTAAGATCGAATTCAATTCGACAAACCCAATACACTAGAAGACACCATTAGAAAGGCTAAATGTTGTTACGATGAGTCTAAGCACAAGCATGAGTCTCCTAAGGGATGTAAAAGAAGGGACAAGAGTGGATTCCAGAAGAAAGTATTTAATCCTTTTCCCTGCAAGAATTATGGGAGGGATGCACAGTTGGGTCATCCAAGAAGGACTGTGCATCAACAAAATTTTCCATCCCAAAGTAGGAATAATCCAGTGGAGCAGGCAAAGGAAAGAGCAGAGGAAACCAAGAAAGGGCCTTTGCAATGTTGGGGATGCAAAGAGACACATGTATTGAGGGATTTTCCTCACAGACAACATGCCAGTAAAATAGTGTATAACATACAGGGGGATGCTACAATCAATGATGTAGCTAGGAGCATACCGAGAACCTACGCGGCGGTGGAAAATCGACAGATAGACCACCAAGATTCTGTGGTGGAATTGGAAGTTATCATTAATGGAAAACCAATCTCTATTTTAATTGATCTAGGATCTAATCTTAGTTATGTTTCACTTCGATTAGTTGAGGCGTGTTCATTACAGAGAAAGAAACACACCAAAGCGTGGTTAGTCCAGTTAGCCACTGGAACAAAGAGGAAAGTGACAGAGGTCGTTGAAGCTTGTCCAATTCGGATTGAGGGATTTTAGACCCAAGAAGATATGAATGTTCTACCCCTTGGATATTATGACATATTATTGGTAATGGATTGGTTAGCCACCCATAAGGCAAAATTGAACTGCTATGAGAAAACCCTAGAAAGCGAAGATGAGGAAGGAATTACAATAATTTTGCAAGGCATTCGAAAGCCAGTCTTTGTGAGACAAATATCATCGTTACAACTCAAGAAGTATAGCATAAGAGGGTGTCCTCTGTATCCTATACTAGTACTAAATTCAACAGAAATAGGTGAGTTGAAGGTTGAAGACCATCCCATGTTATGGGAATTCAAGGATGTGTTTCCAGAGGAGGTGCATGTATTACCTCCAAAAAGATACCTTGACTTTTCAATTGATCTCGTGCTGGGAGCAGTGATAACATCGAGAGTGACTTACAGGATGAGTGCGCTAGAGTTGGTGGAACTGAAGATACAGTTGAAAGAAATGATGGATAAAGGTTACATCAGGACGAGTGTATCCCCGTGGGGAGAACCAAACCCATTTGTAAAGAAGAAGGATGGAACCTTAAGTTTATGCATCGATTATAAACACTTGAACAAAATGACCATCAAGAACAAGTACCCTTTTCCAAGAATAGATGATCTATTTGATCAACTTAGAGGGGCTACAATTTTCTCAAAAATAGATTTGAGATCGAGATATCATCAATTTAGGATTAAGGATGAATACATCCACAAGGAAACCTTTAGGACAATATATGGACACTACGAGTTTGTTGTGGTGTCGTTGGAATTACAAATGCACCAGCTATGTTCATGTGTTTAATGAATAGTGTGCTCAACAAGTACTTTGACAAGTTCATATTAGTGTTTGTGGACGACATTTTGGTGTATTCCAAGAATCGAGAGGAGCATGGAGAACATATCGGAATGGTGTTACAGGTGTTAAGAGAGCACTGACTATATGCCAAATTCATCAAGTGCAATTTATTTAAAAAGGAAATCCAGTATCTAGGCCACACAATCTCAGCCAAAGGAGTCGTAGTAGACCCTACAAATATCAAAAGAATCATGGATTATCCAACTCCTAGAAATGTGACAGAAGTGAGATCCATCATGGGATTGGATGGATATTACATAAGGTTTATCAAGGGATTCTCCAATATCAGGAATCCTATTGCATCACTACAAAGGAAGGGAAAGAGATTCGTGTGGTCACCAACATGAGAAGATAGTTTCCGACAATTAAAGCATTGGTTGACCAACACCCCTATTTTAAGGATCGCAGACCCATAAACAGGCTTCTTGGTTTGCACAAATGCTTGCAAGGAGGGAATCGACATAATCCTCATGCAAGAAGGACAAGCAGTTTTTTTATGAATCACAGAATCTGAACGAGCATGAGCATAGGTATGCTACCCATGACCTAGAACTTGCCGCAATTGTACATGCGTTGAAGATGTGGAGACATTACCTGCTCGGGAGGATATTTGTTCTCTATGACCATTGTGGTATGAAGTATTTGTTCGACCAACCAAGGTTGAATTCTAGATAGGCCAGGCGGATGGCATTGATTAGTGAGTTTGAATTCAAAATCTAGCACAAAAAAGGAAGGAGAACAAAGTAGTTGACATGCTCAACCGAAGTGTTCATGCAATACACCTAGCGGAAAAAAGTGGAGGTGAGTCCAACATTCAACAGAGAATTAAGACCCTCTTGTCGAAAGACGAGTTCTTCAATCTAGTGAGGGAAGAGTTGCAATGAGAACCTAAGGAAAATAGGTACGGAGGATATTGGCTAAGGGTTGATAACCTGTTGACATACAACAAGAGGCTATACGTTCCTGATTTAGGAGACACACGACAATAGATTATGGATGAGTTCCATAGGAGGCCTTATGTCAGTCATCCTGATTATCAAAAAATGGTGACAATAGTTAGGAAATTGTATTATTGGCCTAAGATGAAGCAAGCCATTGCTCGATATATCTCAAAGTTTCTAGAGTGCCAATAGGTGAAGGTCGAGCATCAACACCCTACGAGACTATTGCAACCCATACATATACCAGAGTGGAAATGGGAAGTGATTTACATGGATTTCATCACAGGTTTTCCAAAGACGACGAAACGACATGATGCAATCATGGTTGTGGTGGATAAGCTGAGCAAGGAAACTCATTTTATTCCCATAAAGTCTACCTTTAAATCCATAGACGTTGCCAATGTTTTTGTGAAAGAAATATTCAAGTTGCATGGTTTTCCCCAAACCATAATTTCAGATAGAGATACCAAATTCACCTCAAATTTCTGGCGAAGCTTGTTTGTAGGTTTAGAGACGTAGTTGGAATTTAGTACAACCTACCATCCTCAAACCGATGTTTAGACCGAAAAGGTGAACAAAGTACTAGAGGATATGCTATGAATGCATGGTATGCATAAACCTAAACAATGGGAAGAATATCTACCTTTGGTAGAATTTGCGTACACCAATGGTTATCAATAATCATTGAAGATGAGCCCGTTTGAAGCTCTGTATGGAAGGAAGTGAAAAGTTCTAATTAGTTGGGATAATCTAGTGGAAAAAGTTACACTTGGACTTGAATTACTAAAGGAAATGGAGAAATCCATGGTTAAGATAAGGAAGAATCTGAAAATTTCCGAAGATAGACAGAAGAGCTATGCGATAGCAAGAGAACCCATAGAGAGTTCAATATAGGAGACCATGTGTATCTCCAAGTAAAACCTAAGAGAAGTTCCCTGAAAATGGGAATGTGTGCTAAGTTGGATCCCTAATACTGTAGACCATTTGGAATCCTAGAAAGAATAGGACCAATAGCATACATACTTGCTTTACCACCTACTACTAGAGAACATAATGCATTCCATGTGTCTTTGTTAAATAAATATGTGCATGATTCTAATCACATCATTGATTGGACTATAATACAAGTGGAACCAAAAGGAGAATTCCAGCCAGAACCCAAATGCATCATAGATAGGAAAGAGATGATGCTTCAGAACCAAGCCATCGAGTAAGTTAAGGTGCAATGCAATCATTTTGGAGCTGATGAAGCTACATGGGAGCTGGAAGATGCCATGAGATTGACATACCCATTTTTGTTTACTGTATAATTGTAAAAATCATGGTGCTTTAAACATCGAGGATGGTGTTTTATTAAGGGGGAGGGGAATGTAACACCCTGTTTTCTCCCAAGACTGTAATTATGCACAAACCTTATATGTTAATCATACGAGGCATGTAATTTTGTTTTGATTTAATATAAACACCAAACTGCTGACTAAGAGGGAACAACCTTGATAAGTACTAGCCATGATACACTAGAGGAAATTAATGAAGTAGAGGATTGATGGGATGGTTGAGTGAAATGAAAACAATATGCATTAGTGAAGAAACTAGGAAGCTTGCACAAGAATCTTATCCATGCTTACAAACATGATGATTTCACCACCAACACATCATATTTATGGAAGAGACCACATGAACACTAAAGAGAAGGTCATAAATATGGTTGGGTAGTAATGACTGATGCACTTGGCCCATGCATAGAAATAATTTCCAATTGAATGGTTGACATGAATGTACCACAAAATTCCCCTTCATATTGAAAAAGGGTGGACTGTAGGTTACATCTGTAGGATTCAAACTAGATATTGAGGGAATGAAGAGAGATAGGAAAAAGGTAGTGTGGGAAACACGAGAGAGTAGATGGAAAAACAAAGATGAACAGAGAAAAAGAAGAGAGCTCAAATAAAATGAGCAATAGAGCGCAGAAGGTAGATGCATTGATTAATAAATAAAATATTATCTTTCTGGAAGAAAATAGGAAGCTTGTCCAAGCTGAGGATGATCACCTTGAATAGAGATGACCTAGATCATAAACTAGAGAAATATTGGGTTGCAGGGTTGCAACTTGGTGCTTATTGGACAGAAACCGACACTGGTAAGGGGAGGTCACTGAGGGACTGTTAAGAAGAGAATGGACTCCCTTGTGCAGAGGAAATCCAGTTGAGAAACCACATGATAAACCTATAGAGACCCTGAGATGAATAAGAAGTGGAAACTTCTGTTGTGTCAGAGGGAGAAGGAGAGTAACCTTCTCAGATCATCGCATACTTGGAGCCCTACTAAGTCAATTTCCTTGGTTGTATCATGGCTTGGCATGGGGGTGGCGTGTTGTAGGAAGTGAATCTACAACAAGGACTAAGGTTGGGAGTAAAGGAGTCATCTCTCAGTTAGTTGGATTGGATCACTCCTTTAACAGATAAGTGATTCATCTGTAATTAACTGACTGTGAATGACTTATGTGAATGCTTAAGGATAGAAAAACTGTGTGTTAATATATATATGTTTAAATCCAAGAGACTATTTGTATACTTAATCTATGACCTAAATGAAACAAGATAAGAAACATGGTGATGAATACTAATGCTTGGTTAAATCATAAGAACGAATGAACACAAACTTCTACTTGTTCGAATACCCCATATGTTTCCTGTCTAATGATCCTGCAACTCTTACGAGGCCTTAACCCTAAATCTAATAGCCTATAGAGACTTCAAGATCATATTGATCCCTCAAAGGTCAGAAGTCGAAGTCTTGCAGGACTCAGAAAATGGCTAAGTCCTTTGAACGAACAATTATGACTCCATAAACCTTGTGTTGGTGGGCAAGGAACCATCGCCGTTGATATGAATAGATCATGACCATTGATCGATGGTTAGTTAGAGTTGATGTGTTGGAAATATACCTCAAATGTCATGGGAGGGCTCCGAAACAAACCCGTCGGAGTGAGGCCTTCGAGAGAAAATATCATGTACCATGAGAATAACCTCGATGAAAATATCCCAGAGTTAGACTAATACAAGCCGTAGATATGTAAGCGGGAGGGATGAAATTCCAACCGTTGATCATTATGGGCCCCACTAGTAAGTTGAAAGAATGAGAGTTGACAGGGAGCGTCAATGTGAAGACACATGTCACCAGTTGTCTAGGTGAATGGATTTAGCATGAGCCTAGTTGGCTCATCATTGGATGTTTTCGAAGTAAAACCTTGATGGATTCAGAAAAATCCTCGTATGACGTAGAAGTGTAAGTCCGATGAAGGGATATTAGAATAAAGGTTCAACCCCGTGGTTGACATGGATTTCCAGTAGAACAATTGGTGTGAGTTAAAATGACCAGTGTCACTTACCCACAAGTTGATGAGTCAAGGGGAGCCTACCTGGTAGAAGAATCTTAAGCTCTGAATCAATCTCAACCTTCTATCGGGAGATTGATTCACACCCATGACCTTCCACTAAGGAGAAGGGTATATTCCTTGATGCTCTGGTCTCAGAGTAAGGAAATTACTCAAATCATTCTAGCTCCGAATGGATGGCATCGAAGGGGAATATTCTTCGATAACATGTTTGTCGGAGGTAACTCATAAGAGTACTGGTAAATAGTCCGAGTGATGGCTTCGATGGTTTTTCATGGAGTAGACTCACTTGATAGCATAAATTCACATGCACCATGTAGGTGCAACATAGTTGTCATGGAAGACAACAAATGTATCAAGGTGTCACATGGACGCCATGTGTCAATGGTTAAAAATGTCAAAGACCAAGGAACTTTAGAAAGACAATGAATTTCGATTAAAGGCAGTGTTTGTTTTTGTGATTAAATATAAGAAGGGAACAACCAACAAGTTGGTTGATTTCTATATAGGCCACTAGAACCAAATATTACAACACTAGGAGCCATCCATCCATGAAGCATATAGAGAGAATTATGTGGAAGATAAGGACTTCAAGGGTGTGTATTCATAGTTTCAAGAACAAAAAGGAAAAATAAATGTTGATTACCACCTTCAAGATGGATTAATATTCAAAATGGGGAAGATTTGTGTATCAAAAGAAGAAAGAGTACCACTATTAAGGGAGGCTCACACCCCCAAGGTTTCTAGTCATTTTGGTGTTGGGAATGTTGAGCACACACTTATAATGAGAGGGGGGCGGGGGGGGGGGAACTAGTATAAGACATTTTTTTTTTCTTTTCCAAACATTCATCAACCATAAGAAAACAATCACATATGAGATCTATTAACTGCAGAACATGGAACAAAATATTTACATGGAAACCCTTTCGAGAGAAAACCACAAAAAAATTCTTTATAATTTTTTGTAGGTACCAACCTACTGTTACAAATATTTTCAGGCACCAATCTGTTGGAGACACCAATTCCCACTGGTACAAAACATGGTAGGCAACCTATTCTTACAAATATTCATAGACACCAATCTACTAAAGACACCAATCCCCACCGCTAAGCATCAACTTAGAAAGATACACCAATCTCTTTGTTTGATCGACACCAACCTTCAAGTTACAATTTCTTCTTTAGTACATATAACTTCTTTAAAAGATGATAAAATTCACATTAACTTCACCGAGTTTGCTTGCTACATCTGCCTTCACCAGGTCTGAATTTTTTTTTAATTTCCATATGAAATTTATGGTAACTTTCCCAAAGCTTGTTGTTTTTGGCCTCTTCCCAAGAAAGAACTTGTACAACATGCCACGTGTCAAATTTTGCAAATCCGATTATGAATTTTTTACATGAGATACTTCAGTATGTCTCCTCAGATCCCTGAAAATTTCACAGTTTGAAAAGTCCTAGAAAAGAAGTTATAGAGAAAATGCCAAGTTGACATGTTTGAAACTGATTTTAGGACCATTCGATAACCCTAAACTCCACAGGGTATATATCAAAAAGTGTAGTGAACCAAAGTATAAATTTGTAATATGTGTGTCGACATCTGTGACACCACTATGTTCATATAGCTTATCGCCTTTACCTATTCTTGTAATTTGGCCATTGGGAACTCAATTGCATTCGTCTCAATTTGTAGTGTTTTGTGCCCAACTGCTAGCTTGGTTAAGAATGGACGAGCAATCTCTGCTTCCTCCACTGGAATTTTGGACGTTCCTAACTCTATCCTATTCTCTTTTTTTATGCTAGATGATTCCAAGAGCTGCTGTAATGTTACCAACTACTCCTGGACCTTCTGGTGCTGATTTTCCCGTTTCCTCGTCACTTCCTCCATGAATTCCTTCACGACGTCTCACACTTGGTAGATGATTCGGTCCATGTCATCATTCATCAAATTATAAACTAGGGGTTCCTTGTGCACTCTAGTCTTCTTTCGCACCCCTCCTGTTGTATCCTTCCGCTTATCTTTGCGTTTGAATCCTGTGTGGGGACTTTCTACTATGCCTCTACTGTTGATGGCCCATGTGTATCTCCTGCACCATTGTTCTAGTCATTCCCTTGCCCCTCATTCAGTTTTTCATCATTCTTATCCTATTCTTCTTCATCTTCCGATCCCCCATTTTTCCAGCTGGGGTTTTCCATCCATCTTCCCATTCATTCATGATCATGCATACATCCTCTATTGTCAACCTATAGTTGGTTGGCATCCACTGGTGCACATGGTCCTTCTTTGGTTGAACGTACATATGGTGCATGCTTGCTTTGAATCACGCCATATCCTTGTAGGTTTCCACTGTCTCGGATGAGATGCACGGTGTATGTTCGATTAGATACCTGATATTATCAAAGTATACAAAGAATGTAACATTATTGTCTTGTTTCCTCCTTTTGTTGGTCGTATGCCATAAGTTTCCATACCCCGACGCTATATTACCTCTACCGGTTGTTCCCATGCATTGGTAGTATCCCGGTTCCTTCCATCCTACTAATGCAATGAAAATTAAAATCCATGGATAGTGAAATTATGTTCGCTTCTCCTGGGCCTCGATACAGTTTGTCAAAAATTGGTTCACCAAGAAGGTGGCCCAACTCATTTGGACCCCTTTTTACACATCAAAATGTCACACTTCAGTGTCACAAAGTGATGTATGCACCTTGTTAAGTGTCACATGCAATGTCTCAAGTGTCATATTCACCTTACCAAGTGTCGCAACTCGTTGACACCATGAAACACATTTGTCACAATCCCTAAGTTAGTTTGAAAGAGAAAACCCACCATTTCAGGTCCGAAACCACACCTTTTTCTTGGAAAATTTGACCATTTTTGGGAATTTATGAAGGGTGGCACTCCCCTACTCATGCTGAGGGGGTGCCAACACTCCCACTTCCTTTCTTAGGCGGTGTCAATGGCACTATTTCTCTCACTTTAATGGAGTTCCAATGTGGATAAAGGAAAATATGGCGCATCCTGACTATTCTTAAGGGACAAATCTTAAAGGAGGAGGTTGTTTTGGGTCGAATCCTATCCTATGGAACTATATTAGGATCAAATCCCAACTCATGGAGCCATATCCTCAATCATTTCCCTTATTATCTCATGGTGGTTGTGCTTTCCAATCCTATAAATTGAAGGCATTTCCAAGGTGAAGGGGGAAGGAAATTGCTGAAGTATCATCATTCTAATCTTAAGAGATTCGTGCAAGGGGTTGGATGAGGAGAGCTTGGTGAAGTTACTGCATTGTAAAGAATAATTTGTAAGTACTTACCATTGGATTTCCAATTAATATAAACTTGGCCTATTCCCTTCAATTTCATATATTCTACATCTCTACATCTACATCTACATCTACATTTACTTGTCTATTGTTGTTTCAATATTCATAGATATATTTTCTTTATCTAATCGTATAGAGTAGGAGGAAGATTTCCTTTGCTAGTCTTTGCAAGACTTCATTTGCATTAAGGAGCTTGGAGATCAAGCCCAAGGATTGGAGCAAGGAGGACATACATCGTAATGAGGTACATCACATTCTTCTTCTCTCTTGCTCGATTGGTTTAGTTAGATTTAAAGGGAATGTAGAAACCATTTGTTTACTTCTGTCTTTGGAGCAAAGAAGGGGTCTTGGTCCAAAGGGGAGCTTAACCTGTCCGCAGGGTAATATTTCTCATAATAGAAAAATCTTGGTCCAAAGGCGTATTATGAGCATTTTTATGTGACTATGATCACTGCAGTCGGTACTTCGTCCTTACGACACTTGCGCAAAATTTGCAGGCCAACAACTGCGTTGCAAACCAAACACCGCTATCATTGATGTTCGTGACATCCAAGCCCATTTCCCCCCTGAAAGTGTGAAATTTCTCATTCATTGATTTTGATAGGGCTCTCTCCCCTGTCTTGTTGAACAAAATGGCTGGATACTCTCCTTCTTTTGGTAGCCTTGTAGTCCGTGCAATCAATGCAGTATCAATTGACATTGGTGGGTCAAGCCACAATGTCCCTCCATAGACACAACTAAGAAAAACTTAACACGTGCATTGATTTCCAGGTTGTGTCCTATGTGTGGAACCTCCAATAGGTTTAGTATTCCTGACTTCTTGAGTCATGTTTCCCTCATTTTCGTTTCTAGAAATATCACTCCAGTGCCTAGTACTCTCTTAGTGCACAAGTACTTTTCCTTGTCGAGCTCAGGAAACTTCTGCTTGTTTATGATATCATGATCCACAAACTTGAGGGTGAAAACCTTGTCGGACATGTCTCCTTCAGTACTTACACCAGGTGGGGATGGTGCCGTTTTTAGTGGGTATTTCCCATCTGCTAGTACCTTGACGTGAGGCACATTGTCTTTCCTTGGTGGGATATAATCCCTATGGAATATTTCCTTTGAAGCCAAAGCTGAAGCTCCAGGTATTTCCTCAACCTCTAGTGAATCTGTTGTTCGTTTTGATTGCTTTCGTGCCGTTGCTGATGGCACTCCAAATTTCAGTAGGGCCATTTTTTTGTGTGACATGTTCCTTTACTTTCTCTGTGGATATTCTATTGTAGCTATAGTTTGGCTCTGAGTCACTCGAGTTCACTCTGGTTTTCTCTGGTTCTCTCTCTCTTACATGCAAATCTTAGTAACAATGATTCATGCTTAACGACCTTCGACAACTTTTTTGCCTCCTTGACAATTGTGCATATCTCTTCATGCCTTACATAACTTGTCCAATCCACCAACGAGGTTGATGAATGGTTAAATAAATGTGGCTTTATTACCAAATCTATCGTGTTATTTTTACCTCGTACTGCCAATATGTCATGATTTTCGACGACTTTTACCATTTAAGATTATACAACATCTTTATGACCTGTCATTACCATATTATCACCATCGTTTCCGTGCTTTAATGCTTCCAACAGTCTTGTCAGTGCCAAACTGCAAAACTGTTCTTGCTTTTGCGTCTATTTGCTTCACAATCTTTTCCTTCTATGTATTATTTTCTTAATTGGCGTAGTTCCATCATGATGCACGATAATCATTCTTGCTACACAAGTTCTTATGCCTTATCACTCTATAATATTTTTCTTTTTCTATATCTACCTTTTATTTGTTTTTCTTCCTTTTCTATTTTTTATATGTTTTTCTGTGTTTTTTCTTCCTACTATAGTACAGTTACTATGATACATGTGTTTTGGTGCAACCCAGATTACTGCACGTACTGTCAGTTGTTTCTATAGAGTTTCAAACGACTTCCATTTACCATTCCTCTGAGGAATTCTCCATTCAAGGTTTCCAGTCACGTAACACTTGTCTCTGTTACATGTTGAATCACATAAGGTCCTAGAAAGTGCATTTTAAACTTTCCTGGATGTTGCATTAAATTGCTGTCATAGAGTAATACCAAATCTCCCACTTGAATTTTTTTTTGTTTAATGTGTCTATCATGCCATGCCTTCTCTCTTGCCTTCTGAAATCGATGATGGAAACCTGCAACAAACCGATCTTCCTCAAGTTGTACCAACTGTGACAAGTGCTCCTCTAGTGCGCTAGAGTCTGAAAGGTCAGTTATCGCTGCAATGCGTAGAGTAGGTAGAATAAAATTCATTGGAATTACTGCTTCTTTCCCATAAACCAACCAGAAAGGTGTCTTCCATGTCAAGTTTTTTCTTGTTGTCTTGTAGGCCCAATATAAGACTGCAAGAATTCTTAAGTCCCAATCATCTCTCCCTACGTTGCATATTTTTGTCAAAGTATTATCCACAATTTTATTAAAAGATTCCACTGTCCCATTGGCCTGAGGATAATACGAGGTACTCTTCTGATGATGGATTTGATACTCCTCGGTCAATGATGAAATTGTCTTATTCATAAAGTGTGTTCCTTGATGACTAATTAATATGCATGGACATCAAAATCACTTGACTACATTCTCAAACAAAAATCACGCAACAATATCTGTGGTGCAGTCCGTGACTGGTGCTACTTCTTCTCATCTCGTCAAATACTCCATCTCCGTGGTTATCTACCTTTCCCTTGATTTTCTTGCTTATGGGTTGATTGGCCCCACAAAGTATATGGCCCATTTATCAAATGCTTGCAACATAACTTGTGGATTTAAAGGCATTTCATCGCTCCTGGATGGATTTCCCATTCTTTGACATACATAGCATGATTGAAAATATTCCTTAGCATCTTTTTGAAGTGTGGGCCACCAAATCCCTACACACAAAATATTTTGTGCAGTTTCTCTCCCTATGTAATGTCCTCCTGCAATCCCATCATGCGCTTCTTCGAGTATCATCGGTATAAATTCTCAATATTATCTCAATATTCCATTTGCACCCAACTTGTATAAATTCCCTGCAATCAACTGATAATCTCCTGCTTTCACTACCAATTGTTTTTTCTATGCAATTGTCATGTCTGATGGAGCCATACCTGTACTTAGAAAATGCATGATGTTCGAGAAGTAATCATCCACCATTTTAACTACAAATAGCTGTGCATATGGGAAGCCATCATCTAAATTTTCTGCATCTTCTCCTGATAGTATGTGTGATAGATGATATGGTACTACATTCAACTTCCATGGTTTCACCACAACCTCAAAATAGTGTTCCTGGAACAATAGTATCCATCTTCATATCCTCCCCCCAACACTGACTTGTTCACTAAGCATTTTAATGCATAATGGTATGTGTACATCTTAAAGTGATACCCCAATAAATAATTTCTGAGCTTCTATAACACATATACCATTGCCAATCCTTTCCATTATGTGGTAGTATAATTCTTCTTTGCTATGTACAACTTCCATATTGCAAAACAAATTGGGTGGTCTATGTCTCCCTCCCCTGGTTGGGATAGTACTGTGCCCAACTCTATGGACGATGCATCTACATGAACATGGAACTCCATGTTCCAATCTGGAAAGCTCAAAATCGGTGCGGTCACCAGTTTTTTCTTTAAAGTGTCCAAACCCTTCTGACAATCCTCGTTCCATTAGAACTTTGCATCCTTCTTCAACAACTTCTCCATCAGTGCTATGATCTATGCATATCCCTTGATGAATTTCATGTAATAGATTGTATGACCCAAAGTTTCTCTCAATTGTCTAACTGATGTAGGTGGCTCTAAATCCATAATTACTGCAATCTTGGCTGGATCTACTAGTAATCCCTGCCTGTAGACTACATGTCCAAACAAAATTGAAAACGATGCGCCAAAAATACACTTCTTCAAGTTCAACGAAATCTAACACTGTCTACACCTATCCAACATTAGCCTGAGTTCTTCTATATGATTCTTCAGTAGACTGAACACTGTCCAATCATCCATGTACACTTCAAGGAACTTATGAATAAATTCCTTGAACGCTGCAACCACCACTCTTGAAAAAAATACAGGGGCATTCTTTTTCCAAAGGGAATTACTGTATACTGATAACTTCCCCACTCTATTGCAAAATTAGTCTTGTACCGGTCTTCCTGCATAATTTTTATTTGATGGTACCTCAAGAATCCATCGGTGAAAGAATATGTCTCTTGACCTCCTATGTTCTCTAGTACCTCATCTATGAATGGTGTTGGGAATGGGTAATGTAAACATGTATCATTCAGATTTCTCAGAGCCATGCAGATCCTGATTGCTCATGTATTCTTTTCCTGCTCTACCATTGGAGTGATCCACTCATATTCTTCTACCAGTTCAATGATTCCTGCATCCAACATCTTGTCTATTTCGGTTTTCACCTTTTCCTTGTACTTCAAATTTAACTTGTAAGGCCTCTGTTTCACTAGATTAACACCTGGTTTCAAGGGAATATTCATCTCGCCTAAGTCCCCAACTATACCCTTCATCTCAAAAAATGTAGTTGGGAACAAGTCCTGATATTCACGCAACAAGTTTGCAATATTTTTTGCAGTCTCATCACTCCAGTAATCCCCTATCTGTGCAAACTTTGGATTCTCTATCGTCCCAATGTTTACCTTCCGCATCTTTATGGGTTGTGTACACAACAGACTCAGGCTCTATTCCTTCTAATTTTTGTTCTCCTTTTGTTTCAGATACTTGCACGTTCCTGGGATCTTCTTCATCATTCTCTTCCTTAGCCACATTGTAGCACTCCAATAACTCATGGATAAGCATAATAACTCTATGCACACTGCACACTGGTACCATCTCCATCGACCCTTCTTCTGAGAATATCTTAGTTAGAATATCCTGTAGCACTACATCTATTGATGGAGATTCACGTTCAAACATAAATGTGACTTTGAACCTTTGAGCCAACTCTTCTCATGTTGTTGTCTTTTTGTTCATTTCCAATTCCA
Organism: Picea sitchensis; assembly: GCA_010110895.2. NCBI lineage: Eukaryota > Viridiplantae > Streptophyta > Pinopsida > Pinales > Pinaceae > Picea > Picea sitchensis. The sequence continues at coordinate 115,106 of SNQJ01S0002558.1, read as the reverse complement.
AATACCAGTTCTTCAGAATTGTTTCTAGTGTATGTATAAATCTGTGTGTCCATTCCATTTCTGGTACTGAACTCCATAAGGTCCTATACTTCTCAACATGACCTATTGGATCACTCTCTCATGTATACTTGTGCACAATATTTTCTCCCTTAGTACAAAACATTACTTGCATTAGTCTTATGCACTGTGACCAGTCTTCCATCAATTCTTTGTGTGCAACCCACCATCTGGTCTGAGTCACTTTTAGGACAAAATCTAGTGCCAACAACTTTTGTTGTTCAGGTGTACCTGCAACTCAAATTCCTTTACAAGAACACTTATATCAGTCAATCCATCATACCTGGGTGGATCACATAACTATGTTCCAATCCAGTGCAAGGATTGGGTTATGCATGCACATCGTCTAGTTGAGACTTCATGCATCCTCTGCTTCCAATGGTCTAAACCTTCCTCTGAATATGATGCACATGAAATGATACTTATCCAACTTAGCGCACCATATTCATTTTAGTTTACATAAGCATCCATCCACATAGTCATGTTATACAAGTTGTCAATGTCATTTCCTCTGGATGAATCTATGTATCTCTTTCCTTCTAATGGGTCCAAGGGTGCAATAAATTTCAAATATCATCTCCCTTCTCTTCATGTTAATGATCTCCTGGTTATCAAAATACCATTCCAATCCCACTAGTGCTGGATATGGTTGATTATCGTCCACAATCTCAATAACTTCAAAGTTTGCAACACTATGCATCCCATCTATGTTAACATGTACTCCTGTCAATCGACCAATTGGTACTATTTTGTGCTGATTTGCGAGCCTTAACTGAACAAGATACCATACTAGCTTAGGTTTTCCCATCATATCCCAGGTCTACTTAGGTAAAAATTTCACGTTAGATCCCAATTCCAAGAAAACATTATCCACGTCATATTCCCTGATTTGCGCACTGAATCTGAATTCTCCGTTGGTCCTCTTCCTATGTAGTACCTGATTCACCACCCTTTGTGTGATGGGATTTTCCCTTCCTTGTGTGCAGTTATCAATCATGTCATATAGTGTATTCATTGCAGTTTCATATTTTAGTAGTTCTACACAATTCCTTAAGAATCCTCTTTTAGTGCTTTCCCTCCCAATTGGTTTCTCTGACATAGTGCGATCTATGACATGAGGCACATATGATGTTGATGCTCTCCAATATTTTCCAAGTATCTCTTTTCTTGCCCTCTAATATGTCTCCTTTTCTTGTTGAGGATCAAAGGTTGGTATAGGTCCTACTAAATTCCTTACCCATTGCTTAGCCTACTTTCCTTCATTTGTCACATCAACTCATGTTCTAGCTCCTCTGCTCGTAACAACTGCTATTCTTGGTCCTGAGTTGCATTTTTCAGCTGATATTTTCTGCGCATTCTGATTTGGATTCTGGTTCTGGTTTCTTCTACTTGCCATTTCACAACTATTTGAGGATAATATTATGTCACATGGTCCAGTGCTCTATACTATGTGCATGTTGTACATGAATTCGGGAAGTCACGGGCTAAATTTCCCGGTTGATTACAATTGTAACATATAATATGTTCTCTTCCTCCCCTACCAAAATTTCCTCTGCCTCGACCTTTGCCAAAATTTCATCTGTTCCATGGATTAAAGCCTGTTTTATTACTATATTGCAGACCACCCCATTCTTTCATAACATTCTCCTCCCGAATCCTGTACATATCTGTAGTGCACTCCCTCATCAAATTGAATATGCGACAATCCTTTTCTTCATGTCCAACTGACTTGTGAAAATTGCAAAACAAGTTCCTTGGTGTACTTTGATAATTTTGTAGTAATGGACACTTGGTTGGATGATGGCTCCATTTCTTACATATCTCAAAATACCCCCCTCCTGGTAATGGATTCAACTTTCCAGTCCCAAAATACTTCGTAAATGATGGGAATTCATCCTTGTGATGGCCTTCAGTCCTGCACTTCGTACACCAGACTTGTTCTCATTTATCCTTCCCTTTTGTAAGTTCTTCTAGCCGAATCATCAAATCATCCAATTGCGTATGAAATTGTGCCATCCCTCCACTATCTCCTATAGGGGATGATTCCAATTTCATTGCAATTTCCAACGTCTTGGGCTGCGACACAACCTTCCGTTGAATCAACGACCTGCAAATGTGTGGTAGAAGTCCTTCAATAAAACACTCTTGATGCTGTTGATCGGGGATCTGTAAATTCATCCTACTCATATGATCCTTGAAACTTTGATTGAATTCCCATACCGAATCTATTTGAACCTTTTTAATCTCTTTCAGTTTTGTAATGTACCACAACTTAGACTTTGGCTTCTTGAATATTTCCGCAACACTTTCCTTATCTCTGCCTAAGTCCTGGCTTGTCTTGTAGGTGTGGTACTTTGTAGCTTCACGTACTAGACTAATGCATGGTCTCGAAATGTTTTTTCTAACTATGCAATATTCACAGCCTCGTCCTGGACATTCTTTGCAGCCCAAATTGTCTCACAAAAAAACAGATGTTGTTCTATGTCCTCTGACCCATTTCCTGGAACTCAAGTAGTCTGAGGGTATTTTCTACCCCTAGCATGTTTCTTTGTGGAGTCCCTCGTCTTGGTGATGCTGGTTGACTCTGATTCTATGCACTTCTTCCACTTCTTTGATTTCTACTACTCTATCCTCCCTGGCTAACTATAAGTGATTTGGATAAGTCTTCAACTGTTATCTCTGATTGTGGTGATGCACACGGGGTCATGGATTTGACATAGGACCTAGTCTAAATAAGACTTAACATTTCTTCTATTATACGACTGGACTGGGATTCCTCTTCCTCTCCTCTTATGTGTGTTATCTCTATGATTTGGACTATTGTGCAGGGTTCTCTCCTCTCTGGATCACTGCGTGACTCTCCTTTATCAACCCCAATATTTTTCCTCTTATACCTCCTTCCTCCATTCAATACTCCAAACTCATCTTCATCCTCTAGTATACCCTCTTTAGTCCTTTGCATCCTCAACCCCTCCCTTCCTTCTTCATCACTTCCTTTGTTATCTTCTGTTCTCAGACTATCCTATTGTCATCCCTTGATTCCCCTATGTGCGCAAGCCTTTTAATAGTCATATTCCATCGTCATCACACACTTGTCACACAACAACATCTTTATCCATGCACCCAATGATTTCATGAACCTTCCGAGTGGACCTTTGAAAAAGTCCCTTTCTGCAACACTGTATGATTGGGTACAATCTACTACAAATTCTATTATCTATCCTCCTATTACTATGCTGTCCAACCAGAAATCAACTGCGGGAGTCGTTGGATTACTTACAAAATTCAACTATCTTACCAACTCAGTGTTGGGTATGTGTTTTATTCTTTGCATGTGTGTGTGTGGGCGCGTCAGATTCGACAACTATGTCTGACGATCCCAACTTCCTTCGCTCTTTGTGTCATGTGCACTGGGATATTTTCTTGGGGGTTGGGGGGGGGGGGTCCTAGGGGGGGCCAGGTTTGGCCCCCCCTGGTTATGCGCAGCGTTCGGGGGAACGCCCCAAATTTTGTTTTGGGCAGTTTTTAATATTTTAGCGGATTTTTCTATTTTTAGCGGTTTTCTAAATTAATCTTGGATCAAGGGATTAGGGTTTTGGTAGCTACATAATACCTAAAATATTTTATATATTTTATGGTGAATGGTGAAATTAATACAATGAAGAGTTGAAAGGTGGGACACCAAGAAAGGCTGGTTTTCTCCCAGTTAAGGGTTTCCAAAGTAAATCTGTGTGTACTATGTGTATGAGCCATTGATTAATTTCTGTTTTGATTAAAAATCTATATGCATTTCTTTACTTCACAGGTTTAAAACTTACACTAAGGAGTCCAATTCCTTGGCGTTGTAGTTCGGTACCTTCCAATATTCCCCACTAATCTTTGTAGCCAATCAGTAGGAATAATTGGAAATTCACCAAAGAAAATTTCATGCAATTCTGTATACGCATACCTTTGCATCCATTGCTTCTCAATCATCCACGAGTTTCTATTCTCTTTTTGAGAAAATTTCCGTTTCTTCCTTTCCAACCATCCCAATATCTCTTTCTTTGTTGACCTCCAAAACATTCCCTCAATTGCAAATTTTGGGTCGCGACAACATAACCATTTGTTGGCGCTGCGTGCAGTTATAAGACCCTAAGTTCAAGTTATAATTGACCAACAAAACACTTTAGACACCAGTCCTTTCGGCATCACCTGGATGCAGATGAATTCTCACTCGAGGTATCTATTGGGACCGCATGAACCAATCTTCTACAGTAGTGAGGGAATGGGAGGTGATTATTCTGTTCATTCTTACTTATTGGTTATGTGTGTGTTGTTCTGTCTTTGTTTTTTATTAGCTACTTAGTGAGTTTAGGTTATATTACCTTTATATTCCAGATTACAACATAAACCATTATTGTAATAGTAGTAACATTTTCACAATGATTCCACATAAGATAAATCTAATATAATAAGAATCAGACATAATCCATGAACAATTACACAAAATACATTCGACACAGGAGTTAACGTGGTTCACCCAACTTTGGGCTACGTCCACAACGACTAGCTTCTTTATTATTCATTTGGTAATTTCTTCAGGCTCGCACACTACACTTACAAATATACATCATGGTTATCTTTCCTTTCTCATAGCCTAGACGTGTTGCAACACAAGCCATTTTCTCTCTCTGCATCATCTCCTTAGCGTTCAAACATCGATTCTTTTCTTCTTAGCCTATCCTATCACTCTTCTTCTTCCACATAACAGAACCATAACAATAACTAGTAGAAACCCTATTCTCCCAACCCATTACATATTTATAAATAAATTCTAGGGCTTAAAAACCTACTTTGTTCATCCCAAAAACCTTATTACAATACATGATTACTCAAGTTAACTTGCTGTTTGGGTTGCTTTCACCTTCTTTTTTGTCTCCATGCTGCTTTTGCACTTTGACTGTTGTTCTTCCTGCTTTTGCGCATCCTTCTATCTTTAGCATGTCAAGTTGTCATCCTTCCTTTTCTCTTGCTTTCTTCTCTTCTTTATTCTTCTATATGCTTTAATCTTCTCGCTGTGCACTATACTCCTGTCAGTGCCTCAACTGCGCACTCCCAAATCTTCCTTCTTCTTCTACGCACTTCTTCTATACCTAGTATTTTTATCAAAATTGTATCCAAAACTTCCTGTCCAACAAACATGTTTTGTACAACTTGTCTCCCAACTCACTCTAAGGTCCACCCAATATTTCAAGTGTCATTCTTGAAGAAAGTGGTAGGATTGAATTGTTGAGTTCAAACCATCCTCCTAGAACTAGATGAAGAGGGTTCCATTTGATTGTAGTGAGAGGAAAATTTAGAAAAAAATGTGTCACATGATGAAGCTACATGGGAACCATATGTGATCCCACAACAATTTCCACATATACAACCTTGAGGACAATGTTTCTTTTGAAGGGGGAGGTCATGTTAGGGTCCTACCCTAACTTACCTAGTTAAGGGATTAGGTTGTTACTTAATGTATAACGACCATCTTTATTTAGAAAGGTTCACTAGGTAGTTAGAGTGTGTAATCAATAATGTAATGTGGCCTCATTAAAGAAGGTCCACTAGGTATTTAATGTAACTTCATTAATGAAGGCCCACTAGCTAGTTAGGGTTGGGATAGATAGAAACCATTTATAGTAGTAAAAACTATGTAATTAGGTGTTAAGTGATTGACATTGCATTAGAGAATTGCTCAATTAAAGGTTACCCCATTAAGGAGGCAAGTTAACATTTCTTTTTACTTGTAATATCAATAAAGGTTCATTAATTGTAGCTACTTCAATGCTTTTTTTTTTTGTTTTATTTTCATTCCAAAATTACATAATGTTAATATTACTTTGAGTTTTTTGGTTCAACTATTAATATACACTGTATTGAGACTCTTAGACAAGAGGGATGCCACTAACGAATAAGTGGGAGGTATTCAAGATATCCTCAAATAATTTTTTTATCCTTCATTAATTAATCTTTCCATTTGCTCATCCACCATATTTGGGGCTTTCCAATGCTTTTTTCTCTTTCTATGTCGATCTATGGTTCCACATGGTGCAAATATTGATTAAAGTTAGACTTCTTGATTCGGGTAAGGATACAATTCACTCAAACCACACAAATGCCCAAACCACTTTGATACCAATATGATTTGTAAATTTCCTTTGATATCACAATATTTGGCTTGCTAGAACAAATCTATAACTTATTTATAGTACAATGAGCCTAATCTTTACTCTGCAATTATTTTTTCATTGATTTAATGATTTAAAAAAAAGATAAAGAACACCATATAGATTGTTCAATCACTACAAAATAATAAATGAACTAAAACAAATGAAATGGAACATTATGAACATAATATTTATCTTGAAGAATCCCAATGTTCCTAATAACTCCAACAAATGAAGGACTGTTCCTTTATTAAAAAAACATCACAAAGTACAATGTAAAATAAAAATTATATCACCAAGTCCATTATGAAGTTATGAGACACTATGATTCTCTACAGTCCTATAAATATTTCTTTGTCACCTCTTCTCTGCTATCTCTTTTCTCCTCTTACTGACTACTTTGTTATAGAACATGAAATCATTAGAATAGAAGCTAAACCCTTTTCTCTCATTTCGAATAGGGTTTTAACACCCTTCCTTTGATGGTAGGGTGAACATTTTGGAATATCATTATGCTTTTAGAAGTCTCTAGTGGATTCCATACATTACTAACTCCATGTGAGTGAATCATAGTGAGTTGATGTGCCTTCCACATGGATTTGCAGGGAATGATTGACAATTTATGGGGCATATATGATTATTTCATATATGAACACCATTTGGGGTTCTCTTTAATAAAATGATGCTCTCAACCTATAAATGAATTAGAGATCTCTAGAATATCGTCCTGAGGTCCAAGACCTCCAAAAACACCTTTTAAGGCTCCAAATAAGAGGATTTTTAGTTTAAATATATTAACCTAAATTTTATGATTTGACCCATCATGCCCCTTATAGTCACCAAATGTTTTCTTCCCCATTCCAATGTGTCTATAAAGAAATAAAATAATAATGTAGATCCATTTTGGACCAAAATGAGTGAGAAGTTAAATATTTTTCCTTTTTTCCTCCAAAGACGGGTTGTTAGAGGCTAATAAATGAAGATTTTGAGGAACTCATTCCTTTACTTTTATTAACCCTCCATAAATATATAGTACAAGAAAGGGTCAATTCTATATCTCATTCTTTTTAAAGAGTTTGATAAATAATAATCATGTAACTCCTTGTCAATATTTCTCCAAAAAGATCTAGAGTTATTTCTCCAAATAGATCATAAGGTATCTAGATCTCCAAAGAGAAAATACATGTTCTTAACCATTAGACCCACCCAAATTGACATTTTATTTAAGGTGGACATTGAAATATTTTTTTAAATATGTGTCAACTTCATACTAAACACTATTGAAATGTAAAAAACATTATTATTGGAATAATATTTTTTACTTTCAATTACTTTATATTTATATATATATATATATATATATATATATGAATGATTTGAAATTATTTTATTGAAAGTGAATATTGAATTGTTTCATTTATAATCGGCAGTTAAATATTTTTTTGTTAATAATATGGAAACAATTATATATCTCTCATATTTTACTTTTTTATATAACAAAGACCATACCCTTATTAAAAAAAATATCGTCAAGAAATACCCTGAAAGAAATGATGTTAAAAGAAGGGTTAAGTGATGAACATTCAAAGTAAGTGCTAAACATGATACATGGAATTTTTACTTACAATAAGTACTTTAAAATTCATTTTGTTTTTCTTTTTCCATGGTGATGTCTTGGGAGACACATCAAATGCAATATTTGAAATCTAAGAGTGATAAGATCTTCCCTGAAATGATGTAGGATAACAGTATAACAAATTTTATTTTTCTTTTTCCATGGTCATGTCTTGGGAGACACCTCAAATGCAATATTTAAAATCTAAGAGTGATAAGATCTTCCCTAAAATGAGGATAAAAGTATAACAAATTCCACCCTTTGTACTTATTTTTTTGGACGAGCTTTAATTTGGCTGAAAATTATAAACCAAGCAAGGTTTTATGTATAAACCAGGCAAGGTTTTATGTATGTGTGGGGTTTTGGTTTTGGTATATGTAGTTTTTATTGAAAATTTATAATGTTTAAAACAATCAATTTTATTTATATTAATAAATTTTAAAATTTTAATAATATTTTAAAATTAATGTATGATTTCACTTAACTACATTTAAATTAAATTATTAACAATTTAAAATAAATTTAATTAATTATATTAAAAAACAAAAAATTATATTTTAAAGAGGAAACTTACTGGAATTACGAATAAGAATATCATTGAAAGTATAGCCTCACGTTATAATGTTTTGAGATTGAAGAAGCATCAAGTAAACACACATACTATTACATCTATACATCTACACAATTAAAAGCTGTAATTACATTTTGAAATATTTATTTACATGCTTGTTTTATAGTTAGACACAATTAAAAGCTGTAATTACATTTTGAAATATTTATTTACATGCTTGTTTTATAGTTAGTGTAGTTTAATTGTTTTAAGTTTTTAATTATTTTGGTTTATTATTGAAATTAGGTGATAAATTGTTGGTAAAATTACATTTTTGAATATATAAATAGATTTAGTATTTTAAAAAATTCTTATATATTTAGATTATGTAAATTTAGCAATTGAAATTTGCAATTCCAATAATTTTTGATTGAATTTAGAGCACAATTAAATAGAAAATATGGAAAAAAATGATGAAAAATAGAACATTTACATTTTTGAATATGTAAATGGATTTAGCATTCTAAAAAATTCCTATATATTTAGATTAAGCAAATTTAACAATTGAAATTTGCATAATGTAAATATATAGAATTTTTTAGAATGCTAAATCCATTTACATATTCAAAAATGTAAATGTTCAATTTTTGATTGAATTTAGAACACAATTAAATAGAAAATATGAAAAAAAAATGATGAAAACATAAAACATTTAGACTTGTAAATTATCTGATATAAAACAGAGATTTTCTTAGACATTGCTTTTCCCATGTGAGTCATACATATTTTAATTGTTGATGATTTAAACAACATCATCCTACATCAACTTGAAAAAGTGTATAGGTAATTGTTTAGCAGAAACACAGGGGTTGTTTAACTGTTTTGTTTTTTTGGTTGTTTTCACCTGAATTTGGTGACATAAATCTGCACAAAGTTACAATTTTCTGTTGCATAAATTAAATTTTTGAATGTAGAAATGGATTCAGTATACTGAAAAACTCCTGAAAAACACAGGGGTTGTTTAACTGTTCTGCTTTTTG